>JAQFVV010000048.1:5255417-5647917 GCA_028023455.1 Epiperipatus broadwayi | reverse complement strand
ATTTAGTCTAGAGATGGAATGGTAGTCTCTTGAGCTCTGGGTCTTTGTTTTGTGGCTGCAACTCTGCCATGCCCAGAACTTCAACTTCTTAAAAATTTCCAACAAAATAATTGCTTATTAGATAATATTAATGCATGATTTACAAGCATGAATTTAATATGAACACAATGTATTATATTAACTGATTTTGAATACAAAATAAGAAAACTTCTCAAGATAGGACCCTTTAAATTCATAAATCTTAATCACATTTCACAATCAAATGGCCTGTTGATATATGCGTCTATTTTGTATTGAGTACTTTAAATGTAGATTTAATTAATATTGATAGATTTCTAGAGCAAAATTTTAAATATTGCTTCTTATTTAAATATGTTTTTCTCTTTCTCTCTCTCTCTCTCTCACACACATACACAATGAAAGTTATCATTAATAAAGTTTATATTAAATGAATAAAAATTATTGGTTATTAATATCTAAGAAAATAACTTTTTCAAACGATGATAAAGGAGAAGTGAGAAGATTTTAAAAAATAAATCACTGATGTGCATTAATAGATTGTGTAATGGTAAAACGAAAACAATCAATATATATCTTTCAATTGACTTTACAGAGATTTATAAATAAACCAAAACTTTTAATAATTATTTGAAAAAGATATTGCGAATCCATTAAGAATTTAGAAAGAGAAAAATTAAATATAAAAATAAGCAAGCTGCAAAAATTTATAAATTGACATATTAAAATAACAATGATAAAGATGTGAAGCGTAAAAAAAAAAAAAAATTCTGGATATCTCCTATCTCTATGTGTTACTTAAAAATATTTATGAATAAAAATTCATCATCATCTATCTGTGAATATGCAAACTTCATACACCAACCCAGTTAATTTTCTCTTATTTAAATATTTATAATTTTTCCATTCACTAAAATTATCAATGAATGTCTATTTTCTTTATAAATATTTTTTTTTCATCTCTCCGTCACCTCAAAATCAATCCAGAATTTGATAATACCATTGTTGATGTTATTTTTCTATTTATGAACCAATAAGGTATATTTATATACCTGTAATTTATTGGTCCTTTGATGTTCAAAACATAGATAATCTAAAGTATTTTTACTACTTAATTTTTTAAGATTGATATTAGTCTCAAAAATGATTATTATATTAAACTAAAAATAGAAAAATAATCTCTTCTAAAACCAATTGTCATCAGAAATCTATTGAGTAAAATTAGATGCGCATTACAGGCTAATTGAGATATATAATACTACAAAAAACAAACAAAAAAAAAAAATCAGTGCAAACATTAACACACATAAAAATACTCCAGTCTATCTAAACAATCTCTTATGATTTTCAGAAGCAGAATATTTATAGTTGAACTACTATTTTAAATTCATGGCTTCTGACAATGCTATAAAGCAATACCATTAGGAGTATACTAACTAGAAAATTAATGACTGGAAGCTAGTAATACGAATGAACTAATTATAAATGTCACTTCAACTATATGAACATTTTAGAAAATCAGTTTTTCAATATGATGCAAACAATACTTCCATGAAATACCAAAATCATTAAAGGTAATAATGATCAATTGAGACTCCAGAGAGTCATTACTGTTTTGTAATAAAGATTATACAACACATATCATATCATTAGATATTATTAAGCATCCACAGATTATTTTTGGGCAATACGTTACAGATTGATGATATTTATTAGGGTTGAAATTTTTGTTTGTGAGAATATCTTAATATTCTGTCAAACTCTGATGTAGATCATTCTATCTCATACAAAATATGGGCAGTTATTAATACATATGGTGTTTCTCTACTATAGAAATAAAGACATTTCATGAGTTCAAATTTATATCCATTTTTATAAGAATACATTCACAGCCACATATAAAATGCGGATTATTCTTTTTATGATTTTTTACAATAAATATTTTTTATTAGTAATGATCATTATCTATTATTATATTTTTGACACTGTTCCATTCCAAAATTTTTATTCATCTATTATTGCATTGATTTTCCTGTAGATTTCTTTGCTGTATAGGTTTTTTTTTTTTACTTTTTGCCTTCATATCTACTAGATTGTTTAATATAGTAATTTACTGTCATCCTATTCTTTTTTATCTGGCTATATTAACATATTTTTGTCTACTGTTCTTGATATAGTCATTTGTTGCTAACTGTCTTCACTTCTAATTCTGATTCAGTAATATTTTTAAATATATATTTTAAAATTGTATTTATTTATATGCTTTAAAATCTTTAGTTATAGTTTTGAATGAGATTGTTTTATTTCAGTTAAAACTTATTGAATATCTTCAGAAGCAATTTTTGAAGTTAGATAATTCCTTACTGGATTAGCCTTATGATGGAGTGGCAGATTTAAAAGATTACAAAGCTTCTGGATAAATATCCATCTGCAAAACATAAAAAAATATTTCAGATTAGTTAATTGAATTGTTGTGCACAATATGACACAATAGTTCTCAAAAGTCATATGATCTCCCAAGCAATAAATCATATTATTATTAATAGATTAAGTAATCTGTCATTATATAATAAATCATCCATGCACTTTATTACTGTTACCCAATGCTTTATTTACTACCCTCTTTTACTTTTATATCTCCTAACTTCAACTGTTAAATTTTGAAGTTAGGAGATATAAAAAGTTCTGAAGAAGATTACTGGGACAATTGAAACTGTAAACTGTAAAAGAGGGTGGTAAATAAAGCATTGTGTAACAGTACTAAAGTGCATGATTTAGTATTATATGATACACATTTGGCAATGCAATAAGAAGCATTAGTTATTAATCTGTCATTGTTGATGATATTTTTCTATAAATTATAGCAAAAAATTGATAATCTTTTTTAAACATTTATTTTATAACGTCTTGCGTGCGATTATAATTACAATAGAATGACAGCCTGCTAAGCTAATTGCGCAGACGCTGTGAGAATGTTATTAATAAATGAATACCTTCGAACAACCACATGATATAGTATTTGTATAAGAGTAAAAAGGAATCCTCTTACTCTTACGACTCAAATGTTTATAAATGAGCAAATCTGAAGTAGTTGTAACGAAGGCGTGACTACATAATAGTCACTTTAAATTACTATATATAATGTCTGTATGAATGATGCCAATGTGGCGTTTAGTAAATTCTAGAAAATTTCATTGGCGTCATTCATACAGACATTATATATAGTAATTTAAAGTGACTATTATGTAGTCACGCCTTCGTTACAACTACTTCAGATTTGCTCATTTATAAACATTTGAGTTGTAAGAGTAAGAGGATTCCTTTTTACTCTTATACAAATACTATATCATGTGGTTGTTCGAAGGTATTCATTTATTAATAACATTCTCACAGCGTCTGCGCAATTAGCTTAACAGGCTGTCATTCTATTGTAATTATAATCGCACGCAAGACGTTATAAAATAAATGTTTATTCATGTATATGATTTAGTTTCGTTTAGAGTGGCGTTTAGTAAATTCTAGAAAATTTCATTGGCATCATTCATACAGACATTATATATAGTAATTTAAAGTGACTATTATGTAGTCATGCCTTCGTTACAACTACTTCAGATTTGCTCATTTATAAACATTTGAGTCGTAAGAGTAAGATGATTCCTTTTTACTCTTATACAAATACTATATCATGTGGTTGTTCGAAGGTATTCATTTATTAATAACATTCTCACAGCGTCTGCGCAATTAGCTTAACAGGCTGTCATTCTATTGTAATGATAATCTTTTTTATAAAAAAGTGAATTGATCAATCTAATGTTGTTCCCTATATCATATTATAATCAAATAAGTGGTATATAATGTGGTATTAGTAATATAGTAATGGAATATAAATAGATATTAATTATTTCTATACCATAAAAATAAATCAACTTCATGGGAATGTGTAGCCAGGTCATATGCTATAATGGCATGAGAGGGCAGCTGCAATTTCTTTTAACCACCATAGTTTTAAAATGAAAGCATATTTTTATTAAATGCACTACAAAGGCATTGAATTTTGTTTTCAGTTTATAAATGATACTACACATCATTGATAATTATACAGGTTATATTCAATATAAATAAATATTAGCAGCAAAATTCTTAGATATGCACACAAATAAGGATTTTTATATAAAAGATAAACCTCAAGTATTGATCAAACCAACTAAAATACAAATTTACAAATTTCAGGATACCTTTAATTAAACAAAAAATATTGCTATATTAAATATGTATTGGTAAAGTTATATAGTAAAATAATTTGATCAGCCATAATTCTAAAAATATAAATGAAATGCATAATGATTTAATTTATACAAAACATACACAAAAGCTAGAAAATAAAAAACAATAAACACAATAAATCAAAAATCAAAATAAAATTATCTTTATTAATCTAAATGAATCTAGTCTAAGTAGAAAAACCAAATAATGTAACATATATTAAATGAATATTGACATCATATCTTTGTGAATCCATTAATGTCAACAATTAACATAATAAAAGATCATGACAGATCAGATGTCCAATCAATAATTGCTTCAAGCATCCTTTTCCAAATATCTAACAAAATTGTATAAACATGACTTAATAAAATCAGTAAAATTTATGGCAATATTTACTACTAAGTCATTCATAGGAATTGAATATTATACAAAGCAGTAATAAGGATAAACTGAAAATACAGTAAAAAAAAAATTGAAAGAGTATGTTCCTATTATATATGGATGCATAATGCATGAAACACCAGACTTCATAGTTTAAATATTTCAAAAAATCATTGAAAATATAGCATAACTCATTAACATAACTAGAGAGCTAACTCATATATACATTCTGAAATACAAATAAACACACTTAAATACTAACAAACATATTGAACTAACAAACACATTTAAAACAGCAGTTAAAATAAAGAGATATCTCCTCTAAATAGCTACTGCATTGAATATTCATGTGGTCAATACTTAATACTATTAGTATAGAAAGTTCCCTAATGCTTATCTGGTGATTGAATAAGAAAATTACATGTTTAGCAATAGTCAATCATCTAAAACATGAGCAGATGTGGTTGCTAATAGTAAACTACAGTTGATGAATGAGAATAAATCAGCATTAATAATAACAATAAAAAGCTAATCATCAAATAATAATGAACAGCAATACTAAATTATATATGAAACAAATTAATAAAAATAATGAAATACACTAATAGTAGGGAGCAAGGAGAGTATGACAAATGATGATGAAGCACATTAGGAATTAAATCATCAAATAGTACTAATGCAAACAATGAAATGGAATTTCCCCATGTTTAAATCAAACAAATAGCAAAGTGAAAGTCATAGTAATTAAATGTTGTGATAAGGTACAAACAACTTTATAAAACATTCCATTACCAAGGCAACAGCCAAGCTAGACCAAGTAATGAATGAGTACATGTAAACAATGATGATAATAAAACAAAAACTTAATGTAATATTGAGAAAGGGTAAGTAAGAGATCTTCAATCACTTCTTTCAATGATAAACATATCAGTAATAATATGTGCAGCTTGCAGATTGCAACAGTTAATTTACTCAGTATTAAAGAATAACAAAAAATAATACAGCTAAAGTAGTTTGAAACTATATCTAGAAGGAACAAAAATTTCACTACTAACATTATCCTCACACATTGAATCCTAAAACAAAATCACTTACTTATTCATAAGCCAAAGATATGCCCAACTCAAGGAGTGGCACTATTAATAAGTGAGAATATAGCATTGAGAAAATTTAATGTAATACATCTGCCAATAAACACAATTATAATATTAATATCCTTTCAACATTTGTCAGAGAAATACATCTTAATGCTAAATATTCCTGCAACAAAGCCATTCAAACTCTATGTATCACATATAGCAAAATTTTACACAGTCCATGCACTGCCATTCTTTATGGCAATTTCAACTGTACTTATAAGGCATTACCATAATCATTAAATGATGAGTTGGTCATCTTTCATTGAGACCACTATTATTGTTATATCCTCCAACAGCTATAACTTTAATAGGAGCACTTGGATCATATACTAAATGATCCTTTCTTTGTAACACCATCAAACAAAAAAAATATGGCAGGTGTATCATTCCATGTTTGTGTTACATGGAGAATTATCATATCACATGGAAATAAGACCAATTATGATTACACTGTCAAAAGAATTATTCCACTATTGATGATACCTCTGATACCATAATAGCTATTTTAAAGTGCATCATATCTCTTCAATAGAAGCTTGATTAATGTTTAAAATCATATTAAATGTAATATGTACAATGCCACTAATTAATATTGCCAAGATATTTAGTTCAGCAATGCTTGAATGATGCTAAAACCAGATTAAATATGATAACAAACCTAAGAAAGCAAAATCCTTGATTCACAAATTGTGCATTCTATATAATCAAAAATCCAATGGTATATAAAATAAAAAAATTACATTGAGTTTATAAAACTAGTAAAATCAATTATAAACTATACCAAAACAATCACTATTAATGCTGTAGTACTCCTCTCTTAATCAAACAACGCCCACTTCAAAACCAGTATATTAGAATATTAGACCAAAAAGTGTTTATTAGTAGAAATGAAAGTGCTTATAAGGTAAAAATAATCTAGAAACAATACAATACTAAGTGATGATAAAATATCAGCTAAGATATACAAAAACTTAGATTACTTTATAATTCTAATATTGCATAAATGCTACAATCAGTTCTGTACAGATAAAGTTGAATTACTTAATCCCTCAATTACTATAATATTTTGTATTAAATTCAAAAACTATTTTTCTCAAAAACATTCAAATCTATTAGTGAGATAGTATAATAATTGCCCATTGTATCTTTAGTGACAACCATTGAAGGTCTTATAACTGTCTCATTTACAAGGCCCAGTAAACTCTGTATTGCTTATAGATTATATTATAATAATTGAGGGAGGGCAGCATTGCTAATATTCTGCTTGTTCTAACTATATTTTAGTCCAAAATTGGATCCATACTATTGCTAAAAAAATTATCCATGTTGCAGCTCTCTATAAGTAGGCTCAATTTATGGATAGGCCATCAGTATTTCTCAGTATTCCATTAAATCTATTTAAGGTGAAAATGAATAACCAATTCAGCTCATACTTAGCAAATTCTTGCAAAAATTAAGCCATTCTCACTAAAGTTAATATATCCAATAGTAAAAGTAAGAATAACTAATGCTTTCTTGGGAGGTATTTTGGCATATTATAATCTATGAATGAACCTGTTAAATGCCATATTAAACAAACTGAATGCAATAATAAAATCATATAATTTGGAATACATCCTCATGAATGCAGTCAACCTGCTATCTAATAAAAAAGTGTCTTAAACTTAATTTGCCCCAAAACCTTCTCAACAATTATAAGAGCCAAGGTATAATTCAATCAATGCAACACCATTACCAATAAATGTACTAAATAGCATATTCTGGAAGAATCTTCTTAATTGTTTATATTTTCAAGTATGACAGTCTGATAGCTCAACTGAACATTTGATACCAATTTTATTATAACCTAAAAAAATTATATATCAACCAAAATTTTCTTGGATAATGCCAAATATAGCTAAAACACTAACTAAATTTGAAAACTTATGTGTATCTTAATCTTGGTTAAAATTTTTGTTTAATGTACTTTAAG
Organism: Epiperipatus broadwayi; assembly: GCA_028023455.1. Classification (NCBI taxonomy): domain Eukaryota; kingdom Metazoa; phylum Onychophora; class Udeonychophora; order Euonychophora; family Peripatidae; genus Epiperipatus; species Epiperipatus broadwayi. The sequence goes on along the minus strand of JAQFVV010000048.1, from coordinate 5,640,141 downwards.
GTACCATTCCAACTAAACAATATTTTATTGACAAATATAAATTCACCTTTAACGCAGCAAGTAGTCTCTATAATATATACACTGAGGATTTACTACATATTTTTTAATTATGTAATTATTTTGCCACACTACAAGACTTTGCTTTCCAAAATAGAACAATTAATCTTAGTCAGATGCTCCAGAACACATAAAGAATTTTGATCCCTTAATGCATCAGTAATAGTGCATAGGCTTAAATCAATGTGGCTATCTTGATATTCCTTTGTCTTCAATAATAAAAAATATATGTTGAAAAAATAGTAATGTATGATTTTCAGTATATGAAAATGCTATCAAGTACCTTTCAAACAGCATAGTAAACAAAACATAGCTATCTGGTATCATTATGAGTTGTAAAATTACAATCTAAAAACAATGTTATAAAAATGTAAATGGCTCTATCAATTATAGAAAAAAAATAGAAAAGAGAATGTTAAAAGGATTTAAGTAACAAGACATAAAAAATATCTTATGGTAAATAATTCATTGTAGCACTTTGCAAAAAGATATAACATTTTTACATAAGAAAAAGGTATGTAGTTGTAGACATTGAAAAAAAAAATATTAATACTTTCTAAGATACTGTTTGACCATCTTATCAATTATATAATAAAATATATAGTATGTTTGTTTAAGGTACTTTATATAGTTGCTTAGCATTTGTTCATTTTATTTACGGTTACTGAGAAATTCAACTAACAGTAGGCAGAGTAACAGGTTCACTCAACTGATGAGATTAATATATGTTTCTCTAGTTTTTAACTTTCCTGAAATTTATCAAAAATTGAATCAAGAATCTTAACTTTTATTCTTAGTCAATTTCTCAGGGCATAAAAATTATTTATATGTAAATTTGTATGCCTACTAAAATAAATGTAACTTTTGTGTGACCAATATATGTATAATATAAAGTTTGTATTTGGGTATAACAATAAAATCATTTCTAAAAATATATAACATTAATTTGACCTCAGATTGCTTAATAAACTATTAGAAATATGGTCTTTATATCACCTTGAAATAAAGATAAAATCAATTTTTACAAAATAATTTGAAAAATAATAATCAGTCACAATAAAGAGAAGTTGGCTTCATTCATTGTTTTAAGCTAAGATTAATTAAAGAAAATTGCTTCTGAAAATCAGATATGTCAACTTCTTGCCAATTTGCATTCATGTTTAATTCATATGTCAAATAAAACTTTAACTAGGAAGCCGCCAATAAGTGTAATACTATCAGGGTGCTGGATGATCAAGTTACAAACAATGTTATTTTTAGAGTAGATTAGACTTTTTATTTATTTATTCTGAAAATGTTCGTTTATTGCAATATATATAAATAACATTAGATTAAAAATTTTAAATATACATATACATTAAGAATTCTCTTATCTGAAAGTATTAGGCAATAAAATGGAATAATCAAATGTTATACTATGACAATAAAAAATTGAATTATTTTAATAAAAAAAAAAGCTACATAACAATCAGAAACAACTGAACAAATTAAAAATTGATACATTATTTTTCTTCATTACAATATGCACATTAAATGTTTATGTATATAAAATTAAACTGCTATCATTAAATGGTATTAAAATAAAGAAATTTAATGGCTAATTACTGATGATGACGATCGATCTAATGTTAAGTGCTTAGCTATAGTACTTTTTGCTTAGTTACATGTTTTTTGTATATTCATCTTTTAATGTATCAAATTGTGAAATAGGTTTATTAAGAATTGATACTATAATTGTAGCGCTATAAATATATTATATTACATCATCTATCAATTTTAACATTTTTTTTTCATTCTAATTTTCTATATAGGGTTTAATTTTAAAAGGTGTTATTTATTTACAATTAAAATCTATACAGGGAATTAAATATTTGGCCAATCTATAATTATAATATAGCAGTGGTTTGTATAACGTGAATTAGAAAATGACTTTAAAATGAACCGATATCGTATTGGGTTACTCATTCTACTTTCAAAGAATAATCAATGGGAATATACAATTAGTAAATAATAGAGCAATAATGATGTGAAATAATTTTAAATTGCATGCTGTTTTAAGGATAAATCTTGCCAATGTTGAGTCTTTGTAAAATTAAGTGAGTGCATTTAAAATTGCTTGCTATTTTCAACAACTATTTACCAAAATTTAATGTCTACTAAAATTTTATTTAAACTAGTAATTTTTAAACAGGCGCTATTTAAAGAAGTTATTTATTACAAATCACTAATTCTAAATAATTAAGACCTATATTTCTGTTTGTAAATAAATATTTGTATGTATGCTTGCTTATATTTATATGAAGCTTTGTTTTTGCTAAGGATTCATTAATATATCATCAAGCTATCTTCTACTGCAGAATGGTTTTCCAAACTTAATCCAGTTCCTCTTCTTCTTAGTCATATTTTTTCTGCTCTGTGTGATTTAGAAAACTTCCTTATCTTATTCATCTGTTCCATATATATATATCTAGTATTATAGTTTAAGATATCGATTGTATATCTATCTATACATCTCGCATGTGGTAATTTTTAAAATTCAATTTAAGACTCCAGAAATCTATTTATTAAATAATGAATAAATATAACCAAATATTTTATATCTCAGGAATTCAAAAGACATTTGAGCACTGGAAGTGACAGAACTAGAACTTCAATCCATGGTCCTTCAATCCCAAAATCCAACACTCTTCTACTGCATGAAAACATGAGTAATCCATTGTCATATCTTTCAAGGATGTGTTTAGTCCAACTCTATTTCACTTTCTTAAATTTTTCCAATAAGGTCAGTGAAACTTCTTTGTTTTATCATCCATATATTCATCTTTTGATCTCTCCTTTTTATTTTCAACATAACTCTCCATACTTTGTTGTGCAGATATCTGTTTTCTTCTATTAGAAGTTCAAGTTTCAAATCCATAAATAAATGTCATAAAGTACATTTATTTAAAAAAAATCATTTTGAAGCACATAAACATATTTTCTTTTAATATTAAGTATGTGTTAATAATCCAACAACTGGTTGTTTTGGAGTTCACATAAAATTTCACATGAAGTTCACACATTGAAAGTGATAGAATGGAGCTGCAGTCCATCAGTCCAATATTCTATCACTGTTTTATACAATTCAAGTCAATATTATTGTTATATTTACTAGAAGCATTTCATTCAAGTTTAATTCTAAGATTAATTGCAACTATTATGATCCTATTTATATCAATAATCTTTAATTTGTTACTATTAATCTTTATTTTTTTTCCATCTTTCAAAAAACCATAGAGCATTACTTTAGTATTTTAGCACACATGTAACTGTTCTTATAGCAAAAAAGTATTATTTGCAAAGCAACCTCATCATTCATAAAATTTAGATAGCTTAAGTAATTTCCACTTATTTTATTCATTTAGCTTCCCATCTCAATCCACAAATATTTTCTATAAAATTGCTGTAATTTTTTTGAAGAGATGGAATTATTTCTCATACATTCTAATCAATATTAATGTCACTGCAAACTAATCACTGTTATTGTATTTTGATATTTTTCAGAATCTGAAAATGCTGTAAGTCTATGCATTTGATCTAATACTTACACTTATTGATGTATTTATAGATTTTATTACTTCTCTTAATTATAATTTACACAGAGGTAAGAAATTAAAAATTGTATGTCGGAGTATTTTGTGATACAAATAGCATCACTGGAGTAGACTTAAAAATATTTTCAATAGAAATAAATTTATAATATGTGTAAAATTGTTTATATTATTAATATTTAGATGATTTAATTTTTAGAAACATTTATATGATAAATTCAATAAATCCACAAAAATTAAGGAATCATTCATAAAAAAATTAGCAATTTCTTTTATATAGATGTCAATTGAACAACCATATATATTATATTAATTTTTATATTTTTCCAATTATTTTTAAGTAAGAAGTAATCCAAATGCAGTTAGTAGATATTATCAAGTCTTTAGGAGATTTTTTTTTTTTGCTCTGAAATAATTAAAAACCTTTTATATACTTCGTACTTAACTATCCATCATGTGCGCTATAGTTTAAAAAAAAAAAAAAAGTTAAATATTCTTTTAAAGACCAGATTCTAAAAGATTATAAAATTGTATTTGCTTAGAAATTAAGTTATAGATTTTATATTTCTTTAAATTATTTTAACTTGAAAGAAAATAAAAGCAAATTGTTATTTTGTTTAGGTATTTTTAAAATGGGTTAGATTAATAAATTATTGAAAAGAGAAAAATGTGTAAGTAGTTTTGTATAGAGATTAAGATAATGATGACTAAAATAATAGATTAATGAACCAATTAAGAAGTAACAAAAAAACAACTATAATAATATTTATGATAAAATAAATGTATGTAAAAGGCGGAGAAAAGTAAATTTAGTTTTGAATTTTAGTTGAGTTCAAATTGAAGCTCTATTAAAAAATGGATGCAATTGCAGTTAGAAAATTTGCAGAGATGATAATTGGTCATCCAGTTACTATTATAGAACAGCAAAGATAAATCATCATATACTTTGAATGGATCAATTTATCATAGTCATGATTATCTAAAGAATTGGCAAAGACTTTGGATTAATTTTCATGGATTTCTGAAAAGATAGTTATTCCTGTCATGGATCAACTAAGGATTAATCAGTTACATTGGGAGTGATCTGGAAAGTCATCAAAGTCATGCTAGTGCATGACTTCAGAAAATGCATGAAGATTGAACAATAGGGTAAAAAACAACTAAGATAGTTGAATTTAGAAATAAAATTTCTCTTAATAATATTTATAAGTATACTTTAAAATTTATTTAGTCTACCAATTTCATTCAGTTATTTAAAATTGGATAATATTTAATGGTTTTCTTAAAGTAAATTTGCACATATTACAAATGCTTGTAAAATTAATATATATGCTATAAAGACTAAATTAATTTTAAAAGAAAGCTAGTCTTTAAGTATTACAATTTAAAATCTCTTTAATCAGTTTGCATATATGTGCGGTAGTTAAAAATTTCATTAATGCATCTTCAAAAGAATTATTTTAAGAGATTTTTAAACAATTTTGCTTTTCTTTCTTGAAAAAAATAATTAAAAAAAGGAAAATTTAACCTTCCATGATAATCAATTCTTTTTGTTTAAACTTTCAGAATTATTCATTTAAATGTGATAATTATATTTTGTGAAGCACTTTAATTATATCTCTTATAGATAAGTATGTTCCTAATTGTATAAATATGTGTGTTTCTAAATGGTATTATCTTAATAGATTGTCTTTTTTATAGTTAATTTATTCAATTGTATAATTTATATTAGTCCCAAAAGTCTTTATATTTTCCCAGACTAGATCTAGTCACATAGCTAGTGTCTTCATTAAGATTAATCAAGAAATGATGAATATTATCTTATATATCTGATTGATGACATAATACCCATTTATTTGATATCATACGACTATGAAGATTATAGATATATGAAACAAAATGAGTGCTTATGAAACAGATATAAATATTTGTCATTTAATCATGGAAATCTAGCTATATAACTAATACATTCTTCTTTTCATTAAATTGAAATTATTGAAATCAATATTTTTGTTAACACTTTAGATTTGGCACCGACTAACTCAAGTTAAATAGATGTATATCTCTGTTAATTTCTCATCACCAAATATATTTAGATACATGTAAAGAATGCACCAACTTTGATCTATTTAATCATCATCATCTGATTCATATCCTGTGTAATTTGGTGCAGATTGTAGAGTATTTGACTTGGGATTGGGAGTTCCCAGGATCAATTCTCGAAGTTGCAGGTCTTGTGTTCAAACTTCTTATGAATTTCCAGGCAATAGAGCTAAATGCTTTTCTTTTTCTTATCTGATCTATATATTTTGATTGTCATCATCAATGAATACCCCTATTTTCTTATTCTGTTTTATTACAATATATATAATTCTTAAGAATTGCTGTAGAAAGTAAAGTAAACCCCTTCTGAATATGGTCTTTTTTTTTTATTTAGTCAATTGATAAGAGGGCTCTTTGCAGCCAAAAAGTCAGCATTTCAATATATCAGTAAAATAATGATAATCATATGGTATGATTTAATTGCTCCAGTGATCATGTGATAGACTGGATGGAACTGTTCCACTCAAATGAACTTGAGCTTTTTTTAAAAAAAAAATTATCAAAAAACATTAGCTTTTATATTCACACAAAAAAAGCAATCATATACAATTATTTAGAGATATATACACAAACACTACACAGAGAAAGAGAAAGATAAGGACAAAAAAATAAAAAATATAAAACGATAAAAATAAATATATTTATAAAATAATGAAGAAGATATATATAATTTTCCTTTTTTAAAAAGTAGAAAATAATAAATCATCAATATGTAAGTGTCAATTAATTGCTAGTTATAAATAAATATTTTAATTGATATATTACTGCTATTAAAAATTCAAATATGAAGACTAAGTAGATTTATTAACTGATGTTTGATGAAGAGGAAAAAATTAGAAAAAAACAAACAAAAAATTACTACTACACTGTGTCTATTATCAAAATATTAATAATATTTTTTTTTTCAAAATGAAAATAATAACAATACATATCTTCAACATTATAATTTCTTATGTGACTTAAGATAAAAAAAATTGTTATCCCCCTCTCCCAAATAGTATACGTATTTATCACAAATTATTTTATAAAATAAATTATTTAAAAATTAGTAATGATAGACATTTTTAGATACCCATTTTTAAAAAACAACCACCATATAAAAGTGTTTTAATATATGAATCATAATAAATCTGAGATATAAATATTGACCAGTTTCAAGATAAATAAATACCAAACAGATAAATTTTAATTATACCTTAAAAGAAGAGATGTTTAAGCGATTAAAAAAAAAAGAAAACATCATAAAAACTTTAAGTTGTTGATGTTGAATGTTTTAAGTCTCTAATTGGCTTTATATAATAATGTTTACATCGTTAATTAGTGAAAGGTTCAAATACTTAGTTGAACAGATTTATAAATAACTAACCCTTTTATTATTATTCACGTTTTAAATTCCTATTTACTACACTTTTATAAATATGTACATACACATATATCTATCTGTTGATATAACATTAGAGTTTTACAGAAATACATACAGATTAAATATCTTTTTCCAAAACGCTTATTTTTTGACTCTTTTTGGATTCAAAAATTTTACAGATTTAAACAAAGTCACATAAATATGTACATGAAATTATGATAATAATAATATTTAAAAAAATCTTATATTTACAGATATTTGATTAGGAAAATGTAGTACAATCTTTGATAATAAAAGTTACATTGTCATTACATGATGCCTCACAAATTGTATCTGGGTGTAAAAAAGACTCTTTATAAATAGTAAAAGTAAAAAATGCTTTAATAACTTCAAGATGTTTGGTTAGATTAGAGAAAGAGGAGGCAATTCACTTTTTTTTTAAATTGCTATACTCAGCAAATATACTATTGCTATATATATATTATATATAATTTATGGAATAAAGTATAGAACTGTTTGCCTCAATGTAAAAAAACAAAACAAATCAATAGCAATCACTGTTATGCTGTCTGATTCACAGATATTTGTTTGTTAATATTTACAAATAAAATATAATTTGTGTATTTATGTAAAATTTATAATTAGTTTAAAAAATGAAATTAAATCTAAATTAAAGGAAATATTTTAATTCATGTATGACATAAGTTTAATAATACGAAAAAGTAATATCTATATATATATCATTAAACACAAAAAATTAAAATTAAAAAGTAAAATATAGTACAAAAAATTGTGATATTATCTAGACATTTTTTATAAATTCCTGATTTTATTTGTCGCTTAAAAAAGATTTTTTTTTTTAAAAAAAAATTGTATAATATTAAATGAATAAAATAAAATGCAAGTTGTTGGAAAATATTTTTCTAAAAATTTTTAAATATAATGTATTGGCATCAGCATGGGATTTGGGAATTCTATCATCAGATTTTCAATGGTGTGGATGGCTGAAGAGTTGGAGATTAGAATAGGTTGAAGCCTGTCCATTAAAGTGTAAGATTTTGCTATCTTAATATATAATGAGCACTGAATATATGTATGGGAGATGATAATCTGGAGCAACTGATGAGTGCTGGTTTAGCACAAAATACATATATTGATGATTATTAATCTTTTCTGGATGTGTGTGGTCATGTTTATCAGTAGTATGAGATAGTGTGGATAGTGAAGGGGCTTGAAAGTCTGAGTTCAAATCCCCTATATGTACAATTAGGCTCAAGGTATAAGAGTGCCTGATATTTCAAATCTTATATAATGTATTAACACTTTCTTTTTAAAGCAAATATTGCTTTAAAAAGGTAATTTAAACAAAAATAATAAATTTAAATTCATTATTTCCATTTACATGGTTATGAAAAAGTTTGCATTGTATATATGATAGAACTGTGAAATTTTTAATACTATTTCACAACTATTTTCTTTAAACTTTTTGCCTTCATATTTCACACACAAATTGAGAATCAATAATGAATAAATTGTCATGCTTTTTTTAAACATTTCAACTTTTTTTTCTGCAAAAGAAAAACAATATTCTGGAGATGTTTTTATTACCTTGTGATGGCTGATATAACATTAGTCAGACATTAGAAGCCATAACCATATTTTCCCCCAATTTTCTGTTTTGAAAATGATATTGTATTATAGAATCACATTATTTACTTTTAAATGCTTTATATAAAGCAGTGTACAATTAATGTATATCACTGATATTTATGTAACATATGAGTAAACATTTTATGACTTGATATTTTAACACTTCAATCTTTTTATTAATGAATACAATACAGAAATTGTGGTTTTTTCTCTGTATTTTTGTAAGGCGGTGATAGCTGATTTAAAAATGCTCAAAATTTAATAATAAAAATTATTAAGCAATTATGATACATTTAGTAATAGAAAGCTTTTGAAGAATAATAAATTTTGTTATATGTTATATTGCTAGACTGTCCAATGAGCCAAAAAAACTGGACTATAGTCATAGCAAAAGAAATCATATATATATATAATGTCAATGATAAAACTAAGTATATTATAATGATAATGTTAACTGCAAAAATAAAATTATTTTGCATTAGGGGCAGTAATCTATGTTATAAATAGTCCAGAATCATCAACTGTAAAAATGAATAATCGCTAGAACTTAAATAATAATGCCAAATAAATCCCCAGACTAATTTTTGCTTATTGACTGTTGTCAATAAATAAATGGATAGATAGATGGGTAAATGGATGTTTGGATGGTGAATCAATCGATTGATAAATAGATGATACCTTTACTATCAGATAGGTAGTTAGGTAGATAGATAGACAAATAGACAGAGATAGATAGATAGGTAGATGGATAGATAGATAGCCAGATATAGATAGACAGTTAGACAGGCAGGTAGGTAGAGAGAGAGTTATGTTGGTAGGTATGTGAGTGAGCAGATAGATAGATATGTAGGTATGCATACAGATAGATATGTGTAAGTAGATTGGTAGATAGATAGGCAGATAGATGGATAAGTAAACAAATAGCCAGTTAGACAGACATATAGGTAGATATATAGGTAGGTGGGTGGGTGAGTATGTTATAGATAGACAGGAAAACAGGATAGACAGACAGACAACGGACACATAGACAGACAACAGACAGATAGACAACAGACAGATAGGTAGATAGATAGGTAGGTGGATGAGTATGTGGGTGGATATGTGGGTAGGTTGGTTGGTTGGTAGTTAGGTATAAACAGATAAATAAATAGACTATTTAATCCATAGTTATGAAGGTGATAGAACAAGAAGTTGGGCAGGCAGATGAGTATGTATTTAGGCAGATTGGTAAATAGAGGGGGTATGTAGATAGAAAGATAGATAATCATTTTTATTGCTAAATAAGAAACTAACATAATTCAGGAAATGGCATGGTTCAACAAGTAGCTAATCTTCTACTAGCCCAGTAAATAAATGATTCTAAAGTAAAAACAAATAAAGGTAATTAAATTGCATGGGGGTTAGGAATATAAATGAAGTTTTAGCTTCAGAAATAATAGAAGTAAGCTATTATCTGTGAATTTTGAGCTCTAGAATTTGCTACTCTACTACATAGTACATAAACTGTACAGAACAAGAAAACAAAATGGATTACAGTTTTTAAAATATATGATGAAAATAATTTGAAAAACTTATATGATACTTTGTTTGGATCAGATGCATAGCTAGATATAGAAGAATAGCAATTATTTTCTCTGAGTATATTCTTCAAAAGTAATACCTTTTTAAAATTTTATTTATCTTGCATGATAAAACATCAAATCTCATTGTTTTTACTGATGTTATTTTTGAAGAAATAAGTAACTTTGCAAGAATGAATTCTAGATGAAAGAGGCTTCTGCAATTTGGTTCATGTATTTTTCATATTGTGTTATTTTATTTTTGATATACACACTTTTCCTAACTTTACAACATAGCTAAACCTCTGGTTAGATTAACAAAAATTAGCAGTTTCGTTTTATATCTTTTCAACTATTCTGATTAGTTAAAAAAAATATGAGTCAAACTTCTCATAAACATTATAATAAAAATGCTATTTATATAAGATGCTATAATACATTATTTTAAGTATTAGAGGCAATATAAAAGTTCAGAAATAAATAAAGGTAATTACAAATTATTTCTTTATGATTATTTGACTGAAATGTAAAAATTTGGTAATACATTAATTACTAGAAGTGGTAAATTTTCTATAGAATAAATTATAAATAATATTTGCATTCTCCAAAGTTTTGTTAAAATTTTGACATGAGATTATCAGATATAATTCATTCAGTATTTAAAAGTCTTTATACATTAGACTAATTCCATTATCAAATATTAAACATTGAATATCTTTAGAAAAGATTAGAGAAGAGAAAAGAGGTACTCTAGAGGAGCAGACCATGTATATACCAACCAAAAATATTAGATAGTATAGAAAAGATACAAAAAAGAAAATTCAAAAAAGTTGCTCACATGATAATGACAAATAATCCATAAGTCAAACTAGTGTGACTATACATAATGTCTGAAAACCATTACTTAACTTTTCTCTTAAGGAAAAGTGGAGAAACCTCAAAGATAAGTATATGAATTTTTTACTGATTGTTGCCTTTTAGAGGATGACTCAGTTGGTTAGAGTATTACCTTAGAATTCAATATTCAAGAATCTAAAGGTCCCAGTTCAAGTTCTATTCTAGTACTGCCACTGGTCAGGCCAGCAACCCTTGAAAAAGGTAGGAGACTAATATGAAATGTGCAAATATTAACTTGTGTGCTTTACTAACAGTTGAATATAATTGTAAAATTTAAATAAAGTGAAAATTTTCTAAAGACATTCAATATTTAATATGAGAAGAAGGGAATAGTCCAATATATAAATACAATTACAAACTTACAGAAAAACACCCAGTATTTTATTTTAGCCATTTTGTAAATGATATTTGGATTAGTGTTGCTGCCTTTGCAGTATTTATCTATGCTTGCATATAAACTCACATTAATAATAAAATATAAACCCATTTTAATAAAATCATTAAAATTTATATTTAAAAAAATTAGAAAACTAATTTGAATATCACTATTCAAATTTAACTCAGTGCTAGCAAAATCCTGTGGCCAAAATAACAGAGCTGTGGCTAATTGACAGTCTATGATTAAATAAAGTCAATGTAGATCATTGATATTAAACTATATTGTTTTGAACCATATTGTATGGAGAGTTTTGCCTCTGTGTATATTGTTTTGCATTATCTTAACATTTGTAATAACTTGAAGTAATTGTTAATTGCTTAATAGCTTTTTGTTGTCGTATTTAATCCAAGTTTTCTAACATAGTTTATTATCATATTCTTTATATTAACTATTTAGCAATTTTTGTTTTTACTTTAATTACCAGCTACAATTGATTACATATCTATTTATCAAAACAATTCTGTATAGCTAGCTAAGTCGCATATGATCAATTATAGGGGGAAGTAGGGACATAGCTTATTTAACAGTTTTTGTTGTATTTGAGTGAAATGGAGAGAGCAATAGAAAGACTAGGAAGAGGGATAAAGATATTATTAACAGGTAGCAAGGCAATATATACTCTGTTGGGTCTTTTTTTTTGCAGATGATGTCTTTTTGTATGCAGAAAGAAGAGATGGAAGTTATGCTGAGGAGATGCGCAAGGGTGGGTAAAGAGATAGGGATTAAATTTAGTGAAGAAAAATCAAATATAATGGTGGTTAATACCGGGGAAAGAGAGGACAAAGAACTTTTATTGAGGGATATAAAGTTAAGTGTGGTGAATAGATATAGTTATTTGGGAATCATCTTGAGTAATCAGAAACAATTGCTTGGCTGAATGGGAGGAAAAATTGATAAATGAAGCAAAGAAAAAAAAGGGATTGATAAAAAAAATAACAGTGTTTTCATATAATAAATATGATGTAGCTAGAATTGTATGGAAGGGAGTGGCAGTAGCAGGATTAACATATGGCAATGATGCATTATGTGTTAGTAAAGGGGTATTAGATTACTTAGAAAAAACAAAGGGAAGTAGGAAGATATGCATTAAATACAGATGTGTGGACAACAAAGGAGGTAATTCAAGGAGAAATGGGATTATCAAGTTTTTATATGAGAGATGCAAAAAGCAAAATGAAAATGTTTGGTATATTGCAGTTTATGGATAATAAAAGAATAGCCAAAATAGTATTTAATTGGTTATGATTAAAGTGCAGGTAACAAGATGGGTGAGAAAGATAATGCAGTATGCACAAGATTTGGATAAAGAATTTATATCAGTATACTTGTACAAGTAGTGGGGTGATTGTGTTAGGAGAATTGTTGAGTGTTATAGTGGTAAGGAATAGGATAGAAGAATAGATGCATTAATAAAGAATAGGGAGTTGGAGAGATAGAGAACTAGTATGGAGAGTAAAAAGAATTTAAATATATATAGAAGTAAACAGAACATTGGGTGCGAGTTACTTTATGATAATAGCAAGAAAAGTAGTTTATGGTTTAAGGCTCAAACAGGATCTTTAGCAACAAGGGAATATACATGTAAATGAAAAAATATGATTGATTTAGACTGCAAGTTGCGTAAGGAAAGCATAGAAAATATTAGATATCTGTTAATTCAATGTAAATGCTTGAAAACAGAAAGGGTACAAATAATGAAAGTTATGGAAGGCTAAATATAAACAAAGTGATTATACAGTAAGTGGTTATTGTTTTTTATGCTGGATTTGGGAACAGATAAGAGGGATTTAGACATGAAGGCCATTGCAGTGACAAAGATTATGTTATGGAAATGGGATGGAGCAGGATATGGGGAAACTTAGGGTGGGGAATGGAAACGGAAGGTAAAGTAGCTAACAGGTTTCTCTGGACATAGTTGCTGAGAGATTCCTGACTCTGTATAAGAAGTCACAGTGCAGCACATCACATTACAGTGTGTTTAAAATAAAAAAATACTATATAGAATTGTAAATTAAGATGTATTTTGCATAATTTAGCGTTATGTATCTCTATTAATTAATTCAAATAATGTGAAACTAGCAAATAATTGGATTTCATCAATGCTATTGCCATTAATATTATAAGAATACTCAAATGAGTTCTCTTTCTAATCAATGTTATCTTCCCCATCTTTTTATTTTATAAATTATAATGATATTAAGTATTTTTTTAAATATCCATACATTTAAATTACTAATTAGTTAAAATTTAATCCAAGTTTTTGCTCTTTTTATACATATCATTTTCTTACGTGAACTTTTTTCTTATCAAATTTGTTTCTATTGATTGTATTTCGTCTTTTATGATTTTTTTTGCTATTTATATATATGTATGTGTGCAAGTAGGCAATAGAAATGAAAACATTTGACCATCATCAATGATGCATTGCCATTACATGCTTTATTCTACAACATCAACATTTAGATTTGCACCATAAACTTTTAACGAATCATTTACATTATATTTATAAAAGGTGAACTAAATCAACTTTGCAAAGACATATTTTACATTATAAACAAGTAATAAATTTTCAACAAACGTTTATTAAGCTACATTAAGGAGCGAGCTAATTAAAACCAGATGGTATTTTAAAAAAAACAATGACAACCACAAATTACTAATTTACAATTAGTAATTAAAGTTAAAAAATAAATTTTATTGTTTAAAATCGGTCTTTTAAAAGAATAGACTAACACCTGATTAATAGTAGTTATTTTACACATGTTTTATCTACCGAGATAAGATTGGGGAGATATAGTAGTATTAAAAATCTAAAGTTTTATCTAAAATGAAAAATTTGAGAGATAAAAACTGATATTTATGGTAATTTATATCTGATCAGAATAAAACATTGTCTTAATTGTTCAAACAAAAAAATGTAATTGTCAAAAAAAAAAAACTTTGTTAAAATAAAATCTCCAGACTAAAGTTAAAAACAATATATTTATATTATGTTTAAACAAATGTCTAAATAATAATATGAAATTATTATTTACTTTTTTTTTTTTAGAAAAACAAAAACTTTAATTAGAAGTTAAGCTCGGAACCAATAAAAACATTATGTCTTCCCTATTAGCAGTGAAAGTCATATTCTATTATAATCTTATTTTTTTACTTATAATCAGCAAATAAATAGAAGTTCATTTGAACATTCTAAATTAATCTGAGATTTTTATTTTCTATAAAGAAACCTGATACCCATTTACTGATCACTATTGAATGACTAATCAGGTTAGCTACAAAACAATAAACTTTACTTGAAATTATTAATTAATATTCAGTTTTACAATAAATATTTTGATTTCCATAATACCTACAAATACATATATAATCAAAATTACCCCAAATTCACAACTCTACCAGACTAGCCAAAAAATAAACTCTAGAACACTACCAATGGTTTCACTGCTACAAACAGACTTCCCAAGTGTAAAGAACTACAAAATAACATATTTAACATTATTCACAATTCCACTTATCTCCCATACACTCTTAATTTTAAAAGAACTTTTAAATAAGTTGATTACTTCACAATCATAAATTTTTTAATAATAAAGATTATTTAATTCTTTTTTTATTTCTCTCAAAGAAGACGACCTTAAACTTCATCAAAATTTATAGTTGTGGTCTGTATAGTTTTCATGGATATATATACAAGCCACACTATTAATTTGAATGAAGCTAAGGTTGTTTTCTTTGAGAGACTATAATTTTGATGAAGCAATCTTCATTATTAAAAATTTGTGATTCTGAAGCAATTAACTTATTTAAAAGTTTCTTTAATATTAAGGGTTTATGAAAGGTAAGTGGAATTGTGGGTAATGTTTAGTTCAAATATGTTGTTATTTTATAGTTCTTTACACTTGAGAAGTCTGCTTATAGCAGTGAAACTATTAGTAGTGTTTTAGAGTTTATTTTTTGACTAGATTGGTTGAGTTGCGAATTTGGGATAATTTTGATTATTTATTGGCTAGTTTAGCTTTATGCTTTTAATGTTTAAATACATACATGTAAAATTGTATATTTTTCATCACTTCTCAGCAGCAAAAATGATTCTAAATTATATAAATGAAATTTATCACTCTACTTTGAACACTTTTTAGCAAAAAGTCTTTTATTGTATATATATATGCATATGGTATGCATACACAATCTTATGTTTTGCAGTCTTCTTCAGATCTATGATATAATAAACAAAATAAAATACATAACTATATAAATAATACCATAAAAATGTACACAATAAAATAAAAAACAACAACATAAAGCATAATAAAACTGAAGTAAATATAAATATAATCAAAGCCAAATAATATAAAATATACAATATAAATATAAATTATACATGTGTATTCCTGATTGTATATATACATTTTCATGAAAACTTTATTATTTTTAATAATCTCCTAATTACTTCTATTCCTTATAAATTAAAACTTTAGTTTTATTAGCTCCACCTTAATAAAATACTTATTATTTTATTTTCATATAATTCTCAGTTTAATTCATTTATTAAGATATTTTTTTAAATTTTCAAATCATATAATATCTATTATTTTCTTATTCATTCATTTGTTATTAATTTTTATATTTATCTTTTTTTAATATCTAGAAATTATAAATATTATAATCTTTTAACTTACCCACTTTTGCTTTATTTTTTTAAAAGTAAAAAAAAAAACCCACGTTTTTTAAATAATTATATTATACTCTAGCTCCCTTTCTTACATATTATTTAAACTAATTATGTCTATAATCACTATAACTATTTATATATATATATATTTAGACACTTTAATTTTTATTACTATTATTATATTATATAACTCTTATAAATTTATATTATACATTTTTATATATAAATATTATGCTAAGTTTTTATTCCATTAATATGTAATATCTATAAATATATTCATGTTTATATTCCTATGTAACCGGTTTTTTACAACCCATAATTCATTAATAAGTAATTTTCTTTTTATGTATTTTTTTTCTCTCTCTCTATATATATATATATATATATATCTTTTTTTAAGAGCTACATTTATACTAATGCCATCCTAATCCCAGAATCTCTATTAAATTTTTGCTTTATTTTTTTATTAGTATTACTTCTTTTATTTTCCTTTATGTACTATTGTCTGTATTTAACATCATTTTTATTGAACTTTATGTAAATTTGTATTCTGTGTCCTTAACATATATATATCAGTGATTTATTATCTGACATATATTGTTTTGTTTTTATAGACTTTTTAGTTTCTCCCACATATTTGTTATCACTTCTAATATCTAAACTTTGTTTACATTTTAGCATATATATTCAATTAATTATTTCTTTATTATCTTTGTTATATTCTATGTATTTCTTTATCCAATAAATTTAATAGGTTTTCTCTTTTTTTATTAACTATTTTTATATTAATTATTCTTTTGCATTGTTTATTAATCTTTTTTATAATTTTGTTAAACATATTCACTATAATATAATTTGTTTTTATTTCTATATATCTATTTTCACTTTTCTTCTTTCCTTCAGTCTTTTCAGTTTTATTTATCCTATACTTTATTTTTTCACTAATTCTATTAATTATATGTACAGGAAAATTATCTTTTCTTAACTCATTGATTATTAAATCTTTTTTTTTAATATAGTCTTCTTTTTTTGAACAATATATTATAGCCCTGTATATTCTTGAATATATACAACTAATTTTGTATTTCCTATTAATGTTGAAAAACCAATGTGTTTTTCTTATAAATATTTGTTTGAATATATCATGTTTTATCTATCAATTTCTTTTGAAATATTATATCCAGATATAAAATTGCATTATTTTCTCCCTTTTTAACTGTAAATTTTATATTCCTTTCACCTTATTAATATCATTAATAAACCAGTTTATTTGCCTTTCACTTTTATTAAATATCATCAAATAATCATCTACATACCTGTTAAAAAATAAAGAAGCATTTTTATTTTCTATTATATTTTTATCAAATTTATTCATATAAATATTGCTTAAAATTACATAAAGTTCCTCCCATTAACCAACTTTTTGCTAGTTATGGCTAAAAACGTGACGGTTTCACGTCCACTTCAAGTCATTCTAATTCCACTATTTTTAATGCTACCGTTAAGATTTTGCGTTATTTTTAAAGGTTAAAAAAGTTTCATAAGATGCTGCCCTCTCTTGAATTATTTTACAAGTAAAAAATCAATAAAACTGACATAAAGGTCTAACAAAGGAAAAAGGCTGTCTTTTCTTGAATCTGATTGGCTGGTAAATTTTGACAACAAAGAAAATGGTTGTTAATAACTTTTATTTCTTTTGTTTCAAAAATGATAAACGAATGTTTTAGACCATATTAAAAGTATTTTTTGACAAATTATAAATTATTTTGATAAAATATGCTAAAAATAAAATTATTTTAGAAAAATAGTTAAGACTTTAGCAAAAATGATTTACTTATCTGCAATGTAAAATTGGGAAAGAAATCACTGACGTCAGCAAAACTTTTTGGTTGGTGAGTAACGTTCATTTTAGAATTGCCGCTATCGAATATTTTTATAATTATAAATAAAAATTTATTTTTGAAAAAACTTTTGTTCACTTTCATAATTTGACAAATTATTAATATACTTTTTACAAATGAAACTAAAGTGAATATAATATTAAATAATGAATATATTTTGATGCTTGAGTTTGTGAATTGACCAATTAAAAGTTTAGACTTTTACCACACTCAGCCAATAAAATGATCAGTAAAAAAGAGGTTAATAATCACTTTTGTTTATAAAATTCTCTATTACATTCAAAAGTTCTATTTTTCAAACATAATTCCATTAAATCTACTAATATATGAGTAGGTAATTTTATTTTTATCCTTAATATACTTTTCTATAGCTAAATTTATTGCATTTTCTACATTTAAATTTGTAAACATTGATATAATGTCCATTTTTATAAATGTTAAATTTCTGTATTTATATTTTTTAAATATGTCATTAATTTCACTTATTAAAATTTTATTATTTTTAATTTTGGAATTTTCACACTCTTTAGCATATTTTTTGAAATAAAATTTCATTCAATAACCATTTTGAAACTTTTTCTAAGTAAGATCCCTTACAATTAATAATTGACTTTAATGGTATATTTTCTTTGTTAATTTTTGGAGTCCCATATATTGTAGCTGTCTATTCTTTAGTCACTATTTTCTCAAATATTGACTGTCTATTAATATATTTAATTAATGTAAATATATTTTTATTGTGTTATTAATTTTATTGTTTACATTTTATGGTATTATTTTTATATTATGTATTTAATTTTGTTTATTATATCATAGTTCTGAAGAAGACTGCAGGACAGTCAAAATGTAAGATTGTGTATGCATATATGGACAATAAAAGATTTTTTGTTAAAAAGTATTCAAAGTAGAGTGAATAAATTGCATTTATATAATATATTATAACAAAATAAATGAAGTGGTGAATTTAGTAGTTATTCTAACTTATATAAAATAGATAAAATAGAATTTTTTTTTTTTTTAAAGAAATACTTTCATTCACATAAACGAACTAAAAAGTAATAAAAAAATTTTAATTTTTATAAATAAAAGCTTGGAGTTGTAAACCTTATTACAATATTTTACAAGTCAGGCCTTCAAAGAACCCATTTAAATAAACCCTGCAATCAATGCCCACTCTTTTGTATCAGTGCCAATCTTGATTTTTTTTAATTTGGTAAATAGATTGACACTAATATGAGAAAGTGGGTGTTAATTGAAATTTATTTAAATTTTGCTTTGGGAATCTGACTTCTGAAAATCCCACACTGTTATTTGTGAATGTTGAAAAACATAATAATAAAAAACACTTTTTAATATATTTATGCAAATAAAAGTATTCCTTTCTTCTTTCTATTTTTTAATTTTATATAGTTTCAGAAATTAGGAATAAAGATAGCTTAAATATAATTTAATACTTATAGATGATATTACAATAATGAGTACTGAATCCCATATAAAATATTAAAATTTTTAATTTATCATTTTTTGTTGTTGTTGTTAAAGTTGATTGAAAACTCTAAAATATATATTATCATTGGGAATACATATGCATGCAAAATTTTAAGTCAATAGGAAATTGGGAAGTAGTTGAAAATTGAGTTACAATAGTTTATCTAGACGGACAGACAAAAAAAAAGAGAATAAAATAAAAGCATATAAAAATAACTTCATTTATTGCAACAAAGTTTTATGTATCTATAAATAATTAGAACCTTCCTTTCCTTTATTCATCATTTTATATAATAAACTTCATTTATAATTGAAAACAATAAGCAGGCATTTCTAGTTATAAAAAAGAACTCTATTTTTCAATTTGTTTTAAATACTTATTAAACCATAACTTTGTGATAAACATAATTTGCAATTATTTGACCATCCCAAAATTATTGTCACAGCTCTTTCCCTGTAAGATTTAACACAATGGTGAGAATGGTCAGGCTCAAGTTTGTACATTTATATACATACTATTAAGTATCTTTTTTTAAAAAAAATATTCCAAAAATTATTTTCTATAAATGACCAAGTTCTGCCAACATTTGATTGATATTATTATAAAGAGGATGTTATTCATATTTTGAACCATTTTAAAATTCTAGTTAATATCCATAAAAAAAACAATTTACAGCATATCTCACTTGCATGCAAATTTTACTGATCAAAGATAAATGTAAAAATATGGCATGGCGTAAAAACTTATATGTTAAGTTTTCCAACAAAATCATTATTTTGGCTTATAATACTAAACAGCCTATTTTAGCAACACGTATCACCTTTTAACTTACAGTTCACAACCGACCTTTATTTTAGATAAAAAGAGCAATTTTTTTTTCGTGTGTCATAGCATCAGCCAGGAAGTGAACCCACTAATCCGGGACAACTGCTTGTAAAGCAGCTGTCGCTGACCTCTCAACCAAAGAGCAATTGATTCTCTAAAACACATCATAAATCAACAATTTCATATAAAAATATGCAATTATAATGACTTTTTTAAATAAAAAATTTAATTCATTCTAAATTAAAAATTTGAATGTTTACAGTTTTAAAAAAGCTTCAAGTTGAGAAAACGTGTAATTGACAAATATTTTACTAAGCATATTACTGACAAAAAACACACTATTACCATATATTTGATGTGCTTTCCCCCCTTTAACAAGTAATTTTAAATATTTTATCATTTGCAGTGACCATACTGAAATCATGCCATCAAAATGGACATTCCATTGAATCATTAAATTTATTTTTAATGCATTTTAAATATTATGTTAGAAGTTTTTTGTTTTTATAATTATCTAATGAGAGAAGTTTTATTTATTTTTTGCTACAAACTGATGTGTCACCTTTTTTTAAACAAGGAATTTTGGATATTTGAAAATACAATCTAACCGTATAAAATTATAATATATATATATTACATATTAGTTTATTTTTAGTGCAGTTAATTACTCTAGTTGAATTAAGTTTTTTTTTTTTTATTACTAAAATAAACAAATAAATAAAAGATATTTTTCCTTGGATAAGATAATAATTCAATTCTATAATTGCAATGATAGTAAACAAACATTAGGAAAGTAAGTCATACTGGAGTTAATAAAAAAATTTTTTTCAATTTATTTTTGATACACTTTGTATGAACCAAGTTTTTTTTTTAATTACGCAATTGTTAAAATTATTATTATTATTTTGTAATATATAGGGTATATGAGCACAGACTTCTACACGACCACCACTCTCCACTCTATCTCATAACACTGATACACTTGAACACATATATGTCAAAAAGATAAATAATCACCAATATATGTATTTCATACTAAACCAGCAATCATCAGTTGCTCCAGATTATCATCTCTACACATATATGTAATAAGTACTCAAATATATATTAAGAGAGCCAATCTTCATACTTTAACGGACAGGCTTCAATCCACTCCACACTCCAACTCTTCAATCGTCCATCCAATTGAAAATATGCTGATGGAACACTCAAAGGCCACCCTGACGCTGAGATTCTCATGACACCCATGTTGACCTAAAGTCAATCTGATCCCTCATGTACAGGACATAATCCATTTAAGTAAATTCAAGATAAAAGAAATTTGGATGAATCAGAAAATCTACTACCACATTATTAAATAAAAATTAAGGAAGTAATTTACATTTTAGTTAATACTCTTTTTTTCAGTTTATTTTTAGTGTGCATATTTTATTGCTATACATATTCAAAGTTGAATTTTAAAAATCCTACACTTTTTTTGCTGAAAAGTGAAAAGTATAAGATTTTTGAAATTCAATATTATATATGAAGATAGCAAAAACAAAGGAGGAAGAAAAGAATTTAGAAGGACTATATAATATAATATTCAAAGTTATTATGATTAAAACTATTTTTTTTTTTTTTGTGAGATTGCTTACATTTTATTAAAACAAAAATTAGATAAATAATTTGTGTTTTTGTTAATATATATATTTAAACTCATTTTATTGCTTTAAGCAATCAAAAATATTTTAGAATTATGGAGTTATTAAAACTAATATTTTGTCAAGATTGTTTTCATTTATGGTAAAAGACATTTAGGTGTGATAATAGTTGTAGTATTATGTTGATATTAAATAGAAAAATAAATCATATTTTAGCTAGTATCCACATATTATATATTCTAAGTCTTTTTTTTAATTACATGAGGAATGAAACTTGTATATATTTTTTTGTTTTTGGCATGTATATTACAATTTTATCTTATTAAGAAAACTCTGCTTTCTTGACATCACCATTTTTTAATTTCAAAAATTCCATTAAATGGCTCTTACTTAAACATGGCAAAAAATAAAAAAATAAAAGTTTGTTTTTAAAAGATCATTACAGTAAATGTTTGCTTGTTATTGAAATAATGGATATAATTTAACATGAGTCTCATAATAAGTCAAAACACTAACTTATAATTTTTTTCTGTTTAATGTCATATCAGTTATATCTTTTATAATACTTCTTAATACCATGAAACCTTACATACACTTATAAGTATTATTTTTTAATGTAATTTTAACAAAAAGAAAATAAATGCTGAAATAAGCAGCCCATTATGTCATGGTGGGTCCAATAAAGTTAAAAGTGTCTGTCAGTAGTGAGTACAAACATGTGTTTCTTTTTTTATATAATATTATCTGATTATGATTGCCAATTCTAATATCTCAGCCTTTCAAACAACTTTTATAAATTTATATAAATACAATTTGTGTCTTTTATCTTTCAGATATATATATAATTCCACATTCTTTGTCAATACTCATTGTATACATTTATAATTTGTTTCATTCATATATAATTTTTCATTCAAGTCAAATATTAATTTCCATTCATTTATCTTTTACTAATTTTAAAGAATGACTAGAACATAATGCTCATATAAAAATTATTAATATAGATTTAAATGTTTTCTCTTAAGCATATTAAATTATATTGTTCACACAAATATATAACTAAACAAAGAAAAAGACAAAAATATTATATTTTATATATTTTTTGTGTTGACATGTCAGATTAACATATAGTCTTATTAAGAGTGACAACAATAGTGTTTGATTATAAATTCATCATTATGAAGTTTTATAAATTATAATATTGTGTGGTGAATAAACATGTAATAAATATAAAAAATAGAATAATCAAAAAGTTTGTCACTTGAGAGAGCATATAATGATCCAGCACTGAAGGGACAAAATAGAGCTTTTACTCAGGTATTGTTAGCTCTTATGTCTATCCATTTACCACTCCACTAAGCCATATAGAGTCACATATAAAATGAAAAGTAATAGTTTCTTTCCCAACAATTTATGAAATAAAATAAACCTGACAATTTTAATTATATTCTGCACACTTTGGAGATTGTCTTACGTATGACATTAATATTATTTGCAGATTTTATTACATATATACATATATAGTGTGCTTTTGATAGCTGAACTTAACACAAATTACTCCAGAATAAAATAAATATAGCATCCTATAGTATTTCAAGAAAAGTTTGCTGAATGTCAGATCAAATGATTAGAAAAATTGTTTTCTTCTATCTTCATAATCATTGCATAAAAATGAGTGAATAGGTGCCATCAACATTTGATAATGGAAGTGTAGTAGGATATCATCTTTTGAAGTAATGCTGCAAATAGAATTGACTGGGATGAGCATAGATAAAGACTGTCAATTGATTTTATTGCTTGGGAGTTCATAAAAAGTGCTGAAAGTGACAGAATTGAGCCAAGGACATTTTACTCCAGACTAATGATTTACCACTGCATGAGCCACACATGAATATTTCTTACTTTATCAATCTTTGTAGTTAGTAATGAATAACATTTCAATAAATTAAAATCAATTCAAAATTAATTTTGAATTAGAATCAGGTAAACGTTTCCGTAATGTTACTACAATCAGCAGCATATATTTTGATGATATTATAGTTTGACTTTGCAACTGCTAAAGCTTAACAAATTCTCTTTTTTTTTTAAATTATAGTTATTATTATAAGGCCTTTATGTAAATTTAAACATCATGTGGAGAATAAACATTAATAAATATAAGAATAAAAGAATTAAATGATTTACTGCTTGAGAGATAAATATTAATTAAACACTGAAAGTTACACATGTAGATTCTGATACAGAAACCATTAGTTTTTAGATTTATCCCTCTACATTGCACTAATACATGCAATGCCATGCAATAAATTATAAGTAGCAATGTCATTCTCAATATATACTGAATAAAATAATACTGACAACTTTGATTAATTCCTGCACACATTGAGAATAATGTTATCTACGAAATTTTATTATTTATATCTATTTAACAAATTATTATATATATACAATAAAGTGGATTAAGAACAAAATGAGAAATTGCTGCAGGCAATGAAAATGGTACAAATATCAAAAACAATGGCATATCAATGACATCCATATTAACTCACATCAGTCATTAGTTTGATAATATATCAAGATGTTCTAAAAAAAAATCTATAAATTTAATTACACAATCTTAAAATTTATTTGTAAGAATTATTTTTCTTAGTCTTTTTTACAAAAAGCAATTCTTAAAAATAGATTTTGAAATTCCATAATAACAGACAATGCATCATTACTGAAATACACAATACTTAGAAAATCAAATGATGTATTCTACTTTCTGTATGAATAAGAACATTTGATTATGATTACATTTTAAATCATCAAATTTATTTCTGTATATCAGTACTACATGTCACTATTATTTGTTTATACCTTTATAATTTAAATTAATTTTTAAATAATATAATTTATTGAGTATAAATCATATACTTGTACTGAAATAATATATATATATATATACACACACAGAGAGAGAAATAGAGAGAGGGGGGGAAGAAAAACAATAATTAGTCACTGAATGCAAGTTATAGATGAGATTTGCAATTGATAGACAGATCATAGAATTTTTTTAGAGATGAGTGATAACTAATAAATAATAATTGACTACTACTATCTGCTCTTCTCTTATAAAATATTTTCTAACTGAAAGCTAGATATTATTTTCCCTATAGTCTTTTTTATATATTACCCATGTTCTTTTTATCATTCTCTTTTCGATTATTTTTTTATTATTATTGTCTTCATTTATAGATATTGTTATAGGACTGAGTCATCATAAGCCTACCACATAACACATAGAGTGAATCTGACTAAAGTCTTTTCTTTTTTTGTATATATATATATATATATATATATATATATATATATATATATATACAAACTATGCAAACCCTTAGCACTAAGAAAACAATAATGTGTTCACAATTAACAGATTGGGAGTCCTTGGCTGTAATCTCAAATATAGTAATAAATCAATAAATAATTTTGGAACTGGATTTGGAATAGAAATAAATTTTGCTTAAGCCTTACTTAGAAATCCCATGGTTTCCACATATATGAAAGAATCTAAACATTTGCTAATAATGATCTGGACCACAAAATTTGATTAGGTAATCAAAATGGTGAATTATTTCTTTAAATGATAGAAATAATTGTAATATCAATAATAGTGGATGAACTAGAAGCAATAATAGTAATAAAGATATTTTAAATAATTTTTTTAGAAGTGAAAATGTTGCCTGATTTGGATTTTTCAGTATTTGAATGTAGGACAGTGTTTGTAGTCAAGAAGATATTAAATTTTAAAATTGATATAATTGCTCATAATTTTCAGAAAAAAGAAATTTAAGTAAAAATAAAATGCTTATAAATTATTTTTGGAAAGATAGATTATTGAGTAATGCATTATATTGGATTTATTGTGAAGTTTAAACTTGGTAATCCCTACTCTTAAAATTCCCAGATATATTAATCAAAGCCTAATGATGGCATATGGATTGAATAATAATACTAATGTTCATTTAATTAGTGTTTATGTTTCAAAATACTACTAATAGATAACCATTTTTTTTTATCCTTTAACATATATAATTACAGAAACATTAAATTATGATGCAGAGTTATTGAAAATAATGGTAAATATAGCTCTCTGAATTAGAAAGGTATTTTATTATTAACTTTAGCACATGGATTGTCTATTGCAAATACATAATTTAATTATTCAAATTACTATTAGGGAATTTAGATGTAGTTATTCTAAATAAAAAAAGAAATGTTACATTTATAGTATAATTGGGAGTTAGATGTAAATAAAAACAATATTACATTAACAATTTTTGGATAAAGATTATTGAACAAAATCCTTATTAGTACACCCCAAAATCAAAACGATGGCTGAATTTTAAAAATGAGTTAATTTTATAATAGCCAAATTAATTTTTCTAGTTACCATGTTACTAAAATATAGAATTTTCTTAAGGAGTCATCATCATCATCATCATTATCAATCCACTGCAGGATGAAGGGCTCTCCAAGTTTAATCCATCTTCTCCGATCTTTAGCTTCTCTTCTCCACAACACCCCTGCACATTTTCTTATTTCATCCATCCATCTCACATGTGGTCTCTTTCTGGGTCTTTTACAATCTCTTGGAATCCAGTTGAAAATTTCAATTGTCCATCTATTATCATCTCTTCTAGCAATATGTCCAGCCCAACTCCATTTCAATCTTTTAATTTTTTCAATAAGGTCAGTAACACCTGTTTGTTGTCTTACCCATACATTGCGTTTTCGATCTCTTCTTGTTACTCCCAACATACACCTCTCCATACTCCTTTGAGTGGTCTGAAGTCTCTGTATTGCTCTTCCATTAAGTGTCCAAGTCTCAGATCCATAAATAAGAACTGGTAAAACACATTTGTTAAAAACCATCCTTTTCAAACACATAGGCATATTTCCTTTTAGTATCAAGTTATTTCTACCAAAAGCACTCCAACCAAGTTTAATTCTATGATTAATTTCCTCCATTATGTTTCCATCTGTATTAATAATCTGACCAAGGTATTTGTAACTGTTAACTTCTTCTAATTCTTCATAATCAATCTTTATTTTCATATTTTGAGCAAATCGATTAAACATTACTTTAGTCTTTTTAACATTTATCTTTAGTTCTACTTTTCTATTTTCATCTGCTAACTCCTGCAACATTTCCTGCAGCTCTGAAGCATTATTTGCAAAAACAACTACATCATCTGCAAAATCTAAATGACTTAAATACTCTCCATTTACTTTCACTCCTTTAGTTTCCCATTTTAATCCACAAAATACTTCTTGCAGCACTGCTGTAAAGAGTTTTGGAGATATGGAATCACCTTGTCTTACACCTTTCTCAATGTTGATTTTTCCAGTACCATTATGTAATCTAATTGTTGCCGTTGCATTTTTATAAATATTCTTTAAAATATGACAATATCCTGGATCTATACCTTGATGATCCAATGCTTTAATCACTGAAGAAATGTGTATAGAATCAAATGCCTTTTCATAATCTACAAATCCAAAACATAAAGACAACTCATATTCATTTGTCCTTTCTATGACTTCTCTCAATACCTGGATATGATCTATTGTACTAAAACCACTTTTAAATCCAGCTTGTTCTCTTGGTTGGTGGAAATCCAAAGTTCTCTGTAGATGAGTTGTAATTATCTTGGTAAAAATTTTATATAAAACTGATAAAAGGCTGATAGGTCTGTAATTTCTAATATCTTCTCTATCACCTTTTTTAAATATTAATATTATTACTGCATTCTTCCAATCTTCCAGTACATCTTTATCATTTAGATATTTGGTATATAACTTTGCTAAAATTGTTTCTATTTCTTCACCTGCTTCTTTTAATATATCAATTATAATTCAATCATTTCCTGGAGCCTTTCCTTTCTTCATACACTTAATTGCATGTCTCACTTCTTAATTTAAAATTCTGGGCAATTCGGAAGATGTAATAGATATAGGAGGTACTTGTTCTTTATTACTATATAATTCTTGATAAAAATCTTCTACCAATTTCATGATGTCATCTCTCTTTTTAGTAATAATTCCATCTTTTTTTCTTAGTGCAGATATAAATTTCCTATCAATACCAAAATGTTGTTTAACATTTTTGAGACTTTTATTTTCTTCTACAGCTTTCCTTGCTATTTCACAGTTATACTTTCTTATATCATTTTCAACTCTTTTCCATACCATTTTACAAAATTCGAGATATTCAATTCTTTTTAATACATCATTTTTGTATATCTTCATATTCCTTCTTTTCTTCATAAATTCTCTAGTCTCAGTAGAAATTTTATTAGTCAATTGCTGCTTTTTTCTACCAGCTATGTTTGTTGCAGTTTTTAAAAGTGTATCAGTTATTTTCATATTAATTTCATTCAAATCTGTATCATGTTCAAAATCTCCTAACACTTGAAACCTATTTGTAAGTTCTAATTTAAATTCATTAGAATGTTTCTGAAGATTAGGAATATCAACTGTAATTATTGTTTTTCTTAATAATTTTTGTCTCTCTAGTTTTACATTAACACGTAACTTACACCTTACTAATCAATGATCACTTCCTGTGTTAAATTTATTAAGAACATTACAATCTTGAAATATGTATTTTCTGTTAGTCAAAATATAATCCAATTTTGCTGTACCTTCATTTGGATGCTTCCATGTCCATTTCCTTTTAACATTTTTCTCAAAAAATGAATTCATAATATAAAGTTTAATTTTTCTGCAAACTCTACAAGTCTATGTCCTCTCTCATTTCTATTACCATAACCAAAATTACCTACAGCAATCTCATCTTTCATTTGTCTACCAATTCTAGCATTAAAGTCTCCCATATATATTAGAAAATCTATTCATGGATTTCCTCGGCAGAATAATACAGATCTAGTTTTAAAAATATGTGGCACACGCTTTTAAGCTGAATAATAAAATGAATATAATATTCCTAGCAATTTATAAAATTTAAACTACTATTGATTGCATTTGTTATATAGGAAATTTTCAACACATATTTTTTATAATATGACTACTCTGTAACTATTAGAAGATGTAATAATGATTTTTGATAAGTGGAGGAAGTGATTTAACATCTGCATAGGCAAATATTAAGCAATACTAAAAGCTTATTGAGTTCATACATATTAAATATTTCATATTATTTTAATTATTTGGTACAGTGAGCTTTTAATATTTTTCTAAATTTCACCTGTTGTGCAATATATATCCTCAAAATAATATTGAACATTGAGAGTTTCCCAGACATTTAAAGTATCGAAATAAGTAGATTTCCAAACTAATTCATAGAAGAATATTTCTATATAATAATCAATTTAGTTGGCAATTTTTCTTCTTATAGTAAGTGTCATATATTTTAGATTCAGCATTAGATAGTAATGAACAGATTGACAGGATCAAAGTTAATTTGAAGGCATTCCTTTGTTTACAGTTCCGTAGTCATCAACACCATTGGAAAGATCAGGGAAGGCATTCTGAAGTCCTACCCCCAAAATTGCACAATTTTTACTTAAATAATCGTTACTATTTTTACTGACTTTTATTCAGTACGTGACACAATAAAGAAGTAATAATAAATCCCCACCTTTTATGTAAAGAAGATAATAGAGAACTTCTGCAATTGGTTGCTATAGCAATGTTGTTGTTTTTAAAAATAATTTTTTTATTCAAAAGAGAAATTATAATGCATTTTGCTTTTTACAATTATTATTATCATTTTCAAAACACTTTAAAATGTATTTTATCACATGACTTAATATTCTAGAATATATAATAAAGAAATATATTCACATATAGAAGCCATGCATATAAACTCAGGCATGAGGGTTAAAAAATATATATATACTACAAAGTCATTCAGAAATGAATAGATTCTTTAACTTGATAAAATTAAAATATAATAATAGAAAGATTGATGCTCCTGATGTGGAGTTGAGAAGTTTTATACTATGGTAATGATATATCAGCTTCAGAAAAGTAGTTTCTTCTATTTTTCAGAATATTTCTATTGACCAATTTTTTAAAAATAAGGGGCTTTAAATGGAATGTCATTATTACCTACACATCAAAAATATTTTTAAAAATTTTATTCACATTCTGGTCATAAATATCTCATTGCCGGAGATTCGGTGAGGCATTCTATAGACATAGTTTTTGCTGGCAACAATATATTGAACACAATATAATTTTAAATGCTTTTATTAATTTGATGAAGGCATTTGATTTAGTTAATCAAAGTTTGTGGAAAGTGTTTATTCATGAAAGTTTATCCATATTATATAATTTCTAAATAACAGTATAAAAAGTAATTGCCATGAAAAGTAATAACTACAATGAAAAAAATATATTGAATAAACATTAAAAATTTGACCTTATTATTCATTTAAGACACTGACAAAAATCATATGGTATTCCATTAATTAATAACAAACTTATTTACATAGTATTACATGCAGCCTAATTTCCATAGCAAAACAATTAGATTTTAATATATAAAGTAGAATTGACATTATATGCTTTGTGGTAGGTCAGATAATGTTTAAGTTTGATTATAGAATGATTAAAAATTATATCACAACTGCTGACACAAATATGTGTTTCAAATGTGTGACTAAAAACACTATGTTCTCGGTATGCAGTTAAGGATATTATTCAGATTCATCCAGAAACTGGTTGGGTTAAAATGGTGCATTATAAAAGGTAATTTAATACTTCAGATAATTCTAAAAAACACAAAGAATGTTAAATATTTCTATACTGGTAGAAAGTACACAATTAAATATTTAGCTGTTTGTTTATCTTAGTTAATGTGATGACATGAGATATTAATTAAAGATCTTAGATTTACATTTTGTAATATGGTATAATCATTGAGAAAAGGCATGGAACAAGAAAATTGAATTTATATGCTTGCTGGTGAATATTGAGGTCTGAAGCTTGGATCTTTTAGAATTGGTACAACTCAGAATGACTGCTGCGAAGGGTTTACTGTACCCAAGACTCAATTTTTAATGACTAACTCATAAATGACAATTCTCAATAACAGTAGATGTGATTAGTTGCTTAAATACATTGACTGAATATGGAATGTGCATTCAGAGTTTATATTAAGTTAATAGTCTAAAAAGTATGGTTTACATGCATAACTGCTATGTAGTAAAACCATAGAGAGATTAAGATTCCAATTTCATTAGAGTTTTTAAAAAATATGTTACTATGGGTTTCAGAGTAACTATCAGTTCTAATAACCGTGCAGTCCATGCATTTGCATGAAGCTCCAAATTTTAGATATGTGTAGCAAAACTATTTTAAATTGTTCAAAAAATAAATCATAAAAAAGATAATTTATTTCTTCTCTATTGAAATTAGACTTCAGAATATCATTAGCCAATTTTTTTAGGTAATAAAATTCATGATCATTTAAAATAATAGTATTATTACACAATACACTAAGACAAATAATTAAACCAAAATGATTTTTAAATAGTACATATTAAATTATTTCTTTAATATAAATAATTGGTATTTTTAAAATAGATGAATTAGAATTCATTGTGAGTTTTAAAATGGGGAATAACTTGTATCATAAAAAGTTTAATTAAAATTTGAATTAATTACATTTTTTGATAGAATAATATAACAATCATCAGTCTATCTTATTTCTCACATTCTCCTCTCTCCATGTTGGATGGATTGCTAAGTTTATTTGGACTTAAAAGATCAACAGTATAAAGATGCATTCAGTGATAAGTTCTTTATATATATATCTGTTTGTGCAATAGGCATTTCAAAATATAAAAAAAGTGGTGAAATCATTATCATGCAACATATATTTCTGGGATTACTTTCCTGAAAGTAAATATAGAAGCCTAGAGAATAATGCAAACCAATTTGATCTTTATCATATGTTTAAAAAAACTTTATGTTCATATTGAACAGTAAGATAACTAATGTTTTTTTAATATGCAAGTAGCATCTAATTTATTTAAAAGAATAATTATTTTCTTGTGATATTTTAAACTAATTATTGTGTGTGTATATATTTATAGTATTAAAAATTATTAAACAATATTGTCAATAGTCTTTTAGCAATCTTTCAATGAAATTATATTTCTCCACAAATTTATCATTTATATATTAAACTTGTCTGGTGCAATAACCATTCTTAAAATCCAATCACAGACCAGATATATGTTGCATTTAATATCACACTGTCAGCGTTAATATCAGACAAGTTTTGTAAAATTTATTAAATTTATGAATTTTAATATATTTACTTTTTGTTTATTCACGTTTTTTTGGATAGCATATAATTGAAGCAATGTATATTGATACAGTCCATATCATAAACATACTGTAATTAATCTTTAAAAAGATTACATAAAATTACTAATTGATAAGTTGACCAACATTTTAAACAAAAAATTAAAAAAATAAAGTGGGTTAAAATCATTAAAAATAAATTCTTGATTTAATTTATTATTTTAATTACTGTCATAATAAAAAAACAAGCACATATTTATTTTAAGTTATTATTAATAAAATATATTTGTGAAGTTTACAGAAATTAACAAAATTATAGATAGTAAAATTAATGTTTGTTAAATTTTTAGCAGAGTTTGACTTACAAATCCAAAAAGGCTTGTAGTTAAGGATTTTGTTATTTATATCTGCATAACTAACATAATAAAGATCGAGGTAATTAGCATTTGACTAGAGGATTAAATTAATATTAAGTATTGTTAAAAACCCAGAAACAATAAATGACTCATTTGCTTTAAGTAAACAAATCTCTGTAAATAAAATATATTTTCAAAATGAAATAGTTTTAAGAATTTAATCTATGTAATATTAATAAGAAATTTATATTATACCAGATAGCCTGAAACGACTATCCTCCATCAAAGGGTGTCACTAGACCTTTAGCATAAAAAATTTATAATTTGCTGATGGAGATATTTACTACCAGTGCCTAACACAGCTGTCCATCATATATATATATATTGCTATTTGAGTTAGATAACTGGATTGGAAGACCTATGGATGTCTGACAATTTCAAATTTTTTTCTCAGTAGTTATATATTAGATAAAGTGATGGGCTTGTTCTAGAATTTCTAATCTAATACTAAATATTCTGGCACCTCACTGATGACACCAGAAACAGAAACCAGTCTGGGATTGAGGAAATTCTCAAAGCTTGTTAAGAGTTCATTTTGCAAGCTCTATATATAACATTTGTAAACACGAGCTTTATTAAATTAGGTCATGTGACATCTGACTTGACTTTTTATTATTTTATTTGCTGCTAGATGTAGAGATTCTTGGTAAAATAAACAATTGGCAGGGCAGACAACAATAAACAAAATGCTGGACAAATCTAACAGTTGACAATAATATTTATTAACAATTAAATAACACCCATACATCAATGGTAAAGTTTAAACATTAGAGTTATCTTAAACATATGATTTAAATGATTACCCTTTTAAAATAATTAAGCAACGTATTTGACATCTGATAGTTTATTGTATTATTCTTCCACTCAATGTTAAGTTTAGTCACATTAATAATAATTGAATTTTATAGAGACTTAACAATTTCTAAATGTGTGCACATATATTCACAATAACATTAACCCATAAACAATGGTTGGTGGTTTAATCACTTAGCCAGTTTATAGTCCTGGCTATTACTAAACAAAGCTCTTATGAGTATACTAGATCTTCCATGAAAAGAAACACATGAGCAATAATCAATAGACCAATAAATAACCCATTTAAATTAAAGAGTGGAAATATATATGAAAGAATGGGGAAAAATACTTTACCCAATGCAAAATCTTGAGTGGTAAATAATTCGTGTGATAGAACATCCAAGATAACTTATAGAAATAACCATGAGCAGGCATATTGCTGTATCTAATGCAGAGAAAAATATCTAAATCTGTGTATAGGCACAATGGTTATCACAAAAATAAATCAAAGGGTTGAACATAGAAATCAAACTTTGAGTGGTATCTAAATGACCATTTTGTATATGTATGCACACTCAAGCATAACTATCTCTTTACTTCAGATGTGTATGACATAAATAATAAAAAACTGCCAATAATTTAAACAGTCCAACACTTATATGCAACTACAGAGAAGCTTGTTATTTCTATAAATTAAATATGGCTTAGTGCTTTTGAAAACTTATGGTGTTCTCATATTTATAGCAAGATGAAATAGAATAAGAATGCCATAAATTCACAAAGGCACTAAGCCATATTTAATTTATAGAAATAGCACACTTATTATGTTTATTACATTTCATATAGAAGAATCAACAATTAAAATCCTTATAGTTCAACATTTTGTATAAAAAATTACATATGCACATTTATACAGGTCTAATAAAGTATGTAGTGACAATTTTAAAAGCTCCAAAGTATTATTGTTTATCAAAAACTAGATATTAACAAAAACAATCAATTAGATTTTAAACTTCATATTGCTTTTTTTAAAATTCTTATTAAAGTAACCTAGAGTGTCTAAAACTATTGCAAATATGAAGAAAAGAAACTTGCTTTAAAGTTGTTTCAAATAATTTTCTTTTAAAACTTTACTGGAAGAAAAAACAGAAATCAAAATTTAATAAACTAACTTATTTAGATTAACTAACCTATCAACTGTCAATTACAAAAGGGTTTTAAACAGAAACATTACTGATAATAATATTTAAAAAAATATGATAATATATAAAAGATATAAAAGAAAGATTATAAAATCTATAAAAAAACTTATAAAAAAAATTACATTTTGTTTTTTGTCACTGGCTTATGGGTAATATTTTAATAATAATTCATGAGAAAAGTTTTTACCTTCAGTCCAGAGAGAAGAGGTAAAAAACTATTACTTTTGGAAAGACTGTAAATGTGTATGTATACCAACATCAATATTCTCATTTCATTGATCAGGTATTAGAGTGCCATGCTTCATCAGCAAGAAAAATTGTATTGCTTCAAGTCTCTTAGATGTTGGTAGTTGTCTGGCATTGTTGTTCAGTTAGTAGACATAATTAAAATATAATGGCTACAGGTTCATGCTGGAGAGTAGAGTTTATTTTAATGCTTTAGAAGCACAGCATTACACAAGATCACTGGAAAAGTTCCGAGTTCATCATCTAACCAGATACAGGTAAAATATAATAGAGTCACAGTTGAAATTAAATTGGAACAAAATGCAAAATGCCAAGTAGAAAAGTAGAATGAGTATGAATCAATAAGCCAAATGAATGAATCAGAAACATCAAATATAATTTTCAGCTGGTCTTTTTACAGACCTAAGGTTAATTGTTTAGTTCACTTAAGAATTTCAGGAATTTCTATTAATTAGCAAGCCAATGTTTACATTTTTGAATCCAGATAAACCAGCAATTTTTAATTAAGGAGTTCACCAAATTTATAATTACTTCAATCTGAAATTTACAAAAAACAAATGTAAAATTGAAACAATAGATTTTGTTAAAATTTTAATTAATAAACTGGATGGATTAATAATTGAGTTTTATGATTAAGTATTGTTTTTAAAATATTAAAAAAAAATTTACAAATTGGCTACAAAGTACACATTTTAATTTTTTTACATTTAAATAAACTGAACCAACCTTATAAGCATTTTTCTTTATTAATGTGTGTGTGTATATATACATAATAAAGGAAAATATTATAATAATATCTATCATGCTCCACAAATTTGGACAATCCAAATATAAAGGAAACTAACCTCAAAGATATATAAGAATAAAACAGTTATAAGCAAGCATAAGAAGTGGTGATCATGTGATGTTTATATATAATAATAGTGATAATGAGGCAACAATACTGTCTCATGACTAGCAATATTTCCTTCTATGGAAGTTGGATGTGCCAAATGTAAAAGGAAAACTAATAAAGACTGCCAAAAATGTAAAACTAAATTAAGTTCTGTTTACTGAATAGCTTTCATATTTGAGTAATCATGAATTTAATAAAATATTATAACTGAACATGGATAACTGGCTATGCCACATAGACTTGAGAAACCATACATAATAAATAAATCATGAATCAAGTGGTTTTTTTCCACTTGTACACTAAATATTTGGGCAATCTAAACATACTGCATGAAATGTTATACTTATGTAACTAAAATATATAATTAAAATAAATAAATATGTTGATTCACAAATTGTTCTATGGCAGTTTAAATTTATGTTTACAATGGGCTCATGAATTTGTAAGATGCCAATGGTCCAAATAATGACTATCTTGCCTGGAAAAAAGATACAATTCAATAAATGATGACTTATGTGATGATAAAACGTAGTATGAGATCCAAAATAAATTATCTTAATTGTAAAATAAATAATGTAATAAAACAATTTATAATGACTGATGCAATAGGCAAACCAAAATACCTAAGTTAATAATAATAATAATATAAATTTATTGAGAAAAGCATTAACTCACTGAGGTGGACAAAATAAAGATTATAGTCCTAATTTACCAACTGCAATCTAATATACTATTATATTTATAGTTGATTTCCCCTCCTCTTTTCTTTTTATGATTGCAATTGATAGGTGTGATATATATTTAAATTATAAGGCATATAGTCATAAAAGGGTTGAACATAAACTCTTTAAACAAAGAAAAAAATTTTAATATTATTATTATTTTGAAATATATATATTTCTCATATCAATTAAATAATAATGAATGTCAAGTAAGTTTACGGTTAAAATTATCATTATACTTTTTAACCTTTTTTTTTTAATGAAACTTATCTGAAAATGTTAAAAGTTTTTATTAGCATGTACCACAGTTTTGTATATACATAACTTCAGCTGATATTTCATTATTGAATGATGTTTCGTTTGGTACCTTTTTGCTAGCAAAAACACAAACATAGCAATTTGAATCACTAGATGATACCTAATGTATATATTTTTTGATATTGCAATCCAAGGTGACTTCAAATATCTTGACTTTATGACCGTCAGCATAGCATTTGTGATATCCATTTTATCTCAATCATAAAGATATCAAACAAAGAGAGAGAGAGCTCATGCTCCCTCTCTCTAAATTGTCTTACTCATAGTCCATATTTATTTGATATATGTTCCAAATATATTTATGAAAGTAAGATAAAATAAACACAAAATATGAAGCAAAAGAAAGTTTGTCTTTTCGCTCTTCTTGCTAAAAATCATTTTCTATAGCCAGGGCAACACAAAATGCAGTCCTTTTTCTTTTTTAAATATTGATTTTTGATCTTGCGATTTTCTTACTTCTAATATTAATAAGGCATTGTTATCGTTCACACAATAATAATTTAAACAAAAATATTTCATTTTAAAATTTAATACTAAATTATTCATTTGTTTCAGATTTATTTAAAACAGTGACATATCTTATTAAATATTTGGATTTTGAATTGTTTTCTTCATTTAGCAACTTTTAAACTATAGAACAATAACAACTGAAGATATGTGCACATCGTAATATATATAATACATCACCTAAAAAACACAACTTAAAAATAAAATTAAACCTGTTCTTGACTAACATACAAATTTGTACTTAAATTAAATAATGGGATGACAAAGCTTCATCTCAATATATATAAGTTTTTTATTTCAATTTCAGATTTTTGTAAATCAAATTTAGGTTTTTTACTTTAGATTCAAGTGTTGTAAATCAAATTCAGTTTTTTGTCAATTTTAGTAATAAAAACAGTGAAACAATTATAACAACATTTAACAAAAATAAAATTGAAAGAAGGTTAATGCAGAGTCTTTCCAGCAACAGCTAATGGCAAACTCATTGACATATTTAGTGAATAACTGTTGCAATGGGCAGATGCAATGATTCCAACAGATGCTTCAATTACATCCACTAAATTTAGATTATATTTTGAAGGATATGTTAATAAATTTCTTGCAGTGAACTTTATTTTGGAAAACACTTTTTCAATTGAATTTAATTAACATTGGCAAGTATGAAGGAGAAAAGTCAATTTATGACCTGTCTCACCAGCAATATCATACACTTCTTGCATCTTGTGGATTGCAGCATTATCTAAAATTAATCAAACACCTGTGATGTGATTTTCTTCTAATACATTAAATAGTTCCTAAAGAAATTCACAAAAAATACTGCCATCAACAGAGGAGTTTGCAATGATCTGTTTACATGTTACTTTGTGAATATTCATTGCAGCAATTAAAGAAATATTACATCCTTTAATAGTTGGAAGAATTACATGGGCAGGTTTATCAACACTTGATATGCCTTTCTTCATCAAATGTGACAATTAAAGCCCAATTCACCAATAAATCTTATTTTTTCACATGCTTGTGGGGCCTCTTGAATAAAAAGTGATGCATACAACTTTCATTTTCAAATTGTTTCAGCACAATTTAGCTGGTCTATTTGTATTGTTGCATTTTTTTAAAAGTAATTCATAGAGCTTTCAATGAGTTATTAATAGAAGATATGCTTAAATTGTCATGTTCACATTCCATAATTTTACTACAAATATTTTATAATGTTATGCACAGATTTTCTTTGACCAGTTGTTCAATTTTTTGTAATATCGATGCAGTAAATTTAAAATTTCTTTTGCCACCATGGGTTTTTTCCACAAACTGCATCATCATTGTTGTATTGAGTTATTATAGATAAAGCAGTTTTTTTCATTGATTCCTACTACTTCAACCAATTTAACATTCGATTTACCTTTTCTGCAGCATTTTATTAAAATTTACTTTTTATCTTTACTCATGCAGTTGTATGATGGTCTGCTTTGTACTTTACAATGATTTGGTTGAATGACTGAACTTGTTGAACCTAATACAGATGTTGATGTTTGTGACGAATTAAATCTTATGATTTATCGACTATTTCAAAATTGCTGTCTAGCCAGAGGCAAATGTGATTCACTAGGTGAAATGTCACTCATTTGTGATTAAATTTTAATATATTCTGCTTGCTCAATTATATCCCTCTTTTCATTATAATTTTATTATTGATTTGGCAGGAGATTTTCCCACCTTTTTTTTTTAATTTATTTTTATTTCAACATGGACTAGATTGTTTCATTGTTGTTATCAATAAAACTTAAAAGAAAAACTGATTTTGATTTGCAAAAACCTGAAGTTAAAAAAACGTATTATTTTCTATAAAGTAAAAATTCTGAATTGTTGAAGTTAATCCATTTGCATTTCTATAATGAAAAAAAAAAAGGCAGATTAATAAAATAATGAGGTGAAAGTGCTGGTTCAGGAGAATAGAAGAGAAAAGAACAAAGATGGGATTGTTGTTTAATAGTTAAATAAAATATTTATTAACTTCAATATTAAAATATTTTAAAATTAGATCAGAAAAATCTTGATTCAGGATTGTTATTTATATTTCCAAACATTATTGATCAATTTGGAGATGAATTATATTACCCACATTTTTCTAATCCTTGATATTTGTTCTTTCATAGCAAATTTACTTATTCATTCATCACACATATGTTACTTTTTTATTTTTTTATTTTTTTTGGAATCTAGTATAGTTGATCGAGATGACCAGCTCTTTTAAAAGCAAGTTCATTTTAATTCCATTTCAGCCTTTTAATACTTTAAGTGATGTTGTAATTTTTTATCTCTTTTGATTATATCATACATTTTCTTATGCTTTGTTGTATAATCTGCAATCTTCATCATACTGCTTTTCCACTAAATGTCCAGATCCACAAGTAAGTATTATTATAATAATATTTATCAAAAATAAGTTTTTTTTATGCGCAAAAGTTTATTTTATTTTAATATTAAATTATATTAATCAAAATTATCCCATCCAATATTAATTTTTTAATTAATATATCAATCTTTATTTAACTTTGTTTAAAAAGTTGCTGAACAAAATTTTATCTTATGAGGATGACATTTATTTTTATTTTTGAGTTTATCTCTTGATTTATTTTATGATTTTTTTCAATATTTTCAATGACTCTGAAGCCATATGTGAAAACATCGACTGCATAATCCAGATAATTTAAATCATCTCTACATACCATATTTTATCTCCTTTATTTTAAATCTACAAAAGTCCCTCTTTTAAACAAAACATGAGATAAACTACCCTTACCAATAATGACCTTTTTAATATCATTTTGTTGAAATTCAATAAACATTCTTCAATTAAGTTCCAAAGCTTCAATCATGTTATAAGTATTACTATAATATTAAGGTGTTTTAAAGTAGATTCCCAAAAATTCAAAATTGAGTTTTGAATGAGAGTTATATCTTATTAAATGCAATAATATTTAAAATTATAATATTAAAGTGTTTCAGTTTTAAAGTAGTGACCAGCTAGAATTGTGCTATTAATATCAAGAACTGTTACATTAATTGGAGGAAAAATGAATTTCAAGATATGTCTCTAGGTTGTGCTTATATAAATATAATTTATGTAACAAAAAAAACCTTTTGTGCTGAAAAAATTTTTAAGCTCAAAAAAGAGAAAACTTCCTTGATATTTTTTTGGTTGTTCACATAATATATATATATATATAAATTAAAATTAGGCTGCAGAAAGGAGTTTGATATTAACTGAAAGGAGACCCTTTGATTCCTCTTGGAGGCCTTAAAGGAACCAAGCAGGGCAAATTCCTAATGTCCACTCCATACGTTCTTGTCATTGCAGCTGTTATTACTATGTGATTATTCATATAGTATACGAACATGGATGGGCTGCTCACCAACACGCATTAGCCAGTGTGGTGAGTTTATTGGCTTTTTACCTCTGAGTTTAAGATCAAGAAACACCATGGTCTTTCTTCTCAGTGCCTGATAAGGCAGAATGAATATTTGTGTAAATGATAAATATTTTTCCAATACATATATACAATTATGAAAGACAAAAATAAAGCATGGCCCTTATTCCGAGGAGGCTATAAAGTCACCAACCAAGGCAGCGGTTGGTGGCCGAAGGCGGAGGGTGCTAAGAATCCCCTGATTGCGGACCCAGGCTGCCATTTGATGACAACTTTTTATTTAGGTACTTACAACTGCAGATCACTTTCAAGTAAAGGAAGATTGCAAGAATTAGAAGAAGAACTGTCTTATATTAAATGGGACATTATTGGACTTTGTGAAGTTAGAAGAAAAGGAGAAGAAACAATTGATTTAAAAAGTGGACATATACTCTACTATAAAGGCACACATATTGGAAATACAAGTGGAGTAGGATTCATTATAAATAAAAAGTGAAAGAACAATATTGTGGAGATTGATGGTGTATCGGACAGAGTGGCAAGATTAGTTATACAACTTAATAGCAGATACCAAATGCAGATAATTCATGTTTATGCCCCAACAAGTTCTCATAGTGATGAGTAGTAGAAGATTTTTATATGGATGTACAAAAGGCTTTTGATCAGAGTAAACAACATTTTAAAATTGTTATGGGAGACTTTAATGCTAGAATTGGTAGACAAATGAAAGATGAAATTGTTGTAGGTAATTTTGGTTGTGGTAATAGAAATGAGAGAGGACATAGACTTGTGGAGTTTGCAGAAAAAGAAAAACTTTATATTATGAATTCATTTTTTGAGAAAAATGTTAAAAGGAAATGGACATGGAAGCATCCAAATGAAGGTACAGCAGAATTGGATTATATTTTGACTAACAGAAAATACATATTTCAAGATTGTAATGTTCTTAATAAATTTAACACAGGAAGTGCTCATCAATTAGTAAGGTGTAAGTTACGTGTTAATGTAAAACTAGAAAGACAAAAATTATTAAGAAAAACAATATTTACAGTTGATATTCCTAATCTTCAGAAACATTCTAATGAATTTAAATTAGAACTTACAAATAGGTTTAGGAGATTTTGAACATGATACAGATTTGAATGAAATTAATATGAAAATAACTGATACACTTTTAAAAGCTGCAACAAACATAGCTGGTAGAAAAAAGCAGCAATTGACTAATAAAATTTCTACTGAGACTAGAGAATTTATGAAGAAAAGAAGAAATATGAAGATATACAAAAATGATGTATTAAAAAGAATTGAATATCTCGAATTTTGTAAAATGGTACGGAAAAGAGTTGAAAATGATATAAGAAAGTATAACTGTGAAATAGCAAGGAAAGCTGTAGAAGAAAATAAAAGTCTCAAAAATGTTAAACAACATTTTGGTATTGGTAGGAAATTTATATCTGCAATAAGAAAAAAAGATGGAATTATTACTAAAAAGAGAGATGACATCATGAAATTGGTAGAAGATTTTTATCAAGAATTATATAGTAATAAAGAACAAGTACCTCCTATATCTATTACATCTTCTGAATTGCCCAGAATTTTAAATGAAGAAGTGAGACATGCAATTAAATGTATGAAGAAAGGAAAGGCTCCAGGAAATGATGGAATTATAATTGATATATTAAAAGAAGCAGGTGAAGAAATAGAAACAATTTTAGCAAAGTTATATCCCAAATGTCTAAATGATAAAGATGTACCAGAAGATTGGAAGAATGCAGTAATAATATTAATATTTAAAAAAGGTGATAAAGAAGATATTAAAAATTACAGACCTATCAGCCTTTTATCAGTTTTATATAAAATTTTTACCAAGATAATTACAACTCGTCTACAGAGAACTTTGGATTTCCACCAACCAAGAGAACAAGCTGGATTTA
This sequence comes from Epiperipatus broadwayi, assembly GCA_028023455.1. Classification (NCBI taxonomy): domain Eukaryota; kingdom Metazoa; phylum Onychophora; class Udeonychophora; order Euonychophora; family Peripatidae; genus Epiperipatus; species Epiperipatus broadwayi. The sequence goes on along the minus strand of JAQFVV010000048.1, from coordinate 5,597,164 downwards.
AAAGTGGTTTTAGTACAATAGATCATATCCAGGTATTGAGAGAAGTCATAGAAAGGACAAACAAATATGAGTTGTCATTATGTTTTGGATTTGTAGATTATGAAAAGGCATTCGATTCTATACACATTTCTTCAGTGATTAAAGCATTGGATCATCAAGGTATAGATCCAGGATATTGTCATATTTTAAAGAATATTTATAAAAATGCAACAGCAACAATTAGATTACATAATGATACTGGAAAAATCAACATTGAGAAAGGTGTAAGACAAGGTGACTCCATATCTCCAAAACTCTTTACAGCAGTGCTGCAAGAAATATTTTGTGGATTAAAATGGGAAACTAAAGGAGTGAAAGTAAATGGAGAGTATTTAAGTCATTTACATTTCACAGATGATGTAGTTGTTTTTGCAAATAATGCTTCAGAGCTGCAGGAAATGTTGCAAGAGTTAGCAGATGAAAGTAGAAAAGTAGGACTAAAGATAAATGTTAAAAAGACTAAAGTAATGTTTAATCGATTTGCTCAAAATATGAAAATAAAGATTGATTATGAACAATTAGAAGAAGTTAACAGTTACAAATACCTTGGTCAGATTATTAATACATATGGAAACATAATGGAGGAAATTAATCATAGAATTAAACTTGGTTGGAGTGCTTTTGGTAGAAATAACTTGATACTAAAAGGAAATATGCCTATGTGTTTGAAAAAGATGGTTTTTAACAAATGTGTTTTACCAGTTCTTACTTATGGATCTGAGACTTGGACACTTAATAGAAGAGCAATACAGAGACTTCAGACCACTCAAAGGAGTATGGAGAGATGTATGTTGGGAGTAACAAGAAGAGATTGAAAATGCAATGTATGGGTAAGACAACAAACAGGTGTTACTGACCTTATTGAAAAAATTAAAAGATTGAAATGGAGTTGGGCTGGACATATTGCTAGAAGAGATGATAATAGATGGACAATTGAAATTTTTAACTGGATTCCAAGAGATTGTAAAAGACCCAGAAAGAGACCACATGTGAGATGAATGGATGAAGTAAGAAAATGTGCAGGGGTGTTGTGGAGAAGAGAAGCTAAAGATCGGAGAAGATGGATTAAACTTGGAAAGACCTTCATCCTGCAGTGGATTGATAATGGTTGTTGATGATGATGATATAAAATTAAGTATGTGATATGGCCACAATTTTAATGTTTTTAGAAATGCATAAAAGAATTGATATTGCTGAAAGGTAACTAAAATAAATTTTTATTATAATTGTTATTGCTGCTGATTTTGTTATACTTACTATCATGTCTGATAGCAAACACATGTACATATTTTTTTTCTTTTTAATACATGTTATATTATTTATATATCTCTTTTTTTATGAATATATATAGGGAGAGTTACCTAATGTGTATCAGTTGCATAAATCATACTTTTTGATGTTTTAAATATCTAATTGGTATAAAATAGAAGAATTAAATGATGTCGATATTGTAAAGAAAGAGTTTTTATTGTGACATAGTCATTTGTGATAGTTATAATCTAAGGAAAAAATGAGGTGAGTTTGATCTAAATTTTGAATTAATTTATTTAGCTGAAATTATTTGAATAATAAACTTTTGTAGTCTATTACTAATTTTTTTAACACTTTCTTTAATATCTTATTTATTTACATCAGTTTTATGAATATTTTGAAATTATTTTTGAGATTATGTTGATTTTTTAAACAAGTTTTCAAAGTTTCTTAAATTCTACCACTATAATGTTTTTAAAATCTCATTGGTATGATTTAAGAGATCACATTCTAATTTTAGCTACTAAAAAAAATTATTCCTTTTTTTTTTTTCAAAAATTAATTGCTTTCTTTTTTTTAGCTTGAAAAAAAAAATGGTTGTGGACTCAGGCAATAGACACATATTGCATACCGAAATAAACCCAACAGATTCAATTAATCTTGCAGACGATTTAAGATAGCAAGTTTATGTTTAAAAGGCATCTTATTGGACAAAGTACTAAGTATTTTGTTTTTCATAAAAATATTTAAAAATTAAACAATTCCTCTTAAGTACAATTTTGGTAACAAAATAATTTGCTTTAGGAGATAGGTTTTCTAAATGGTACCAATTGCAAGGTTTTAAAAAATGTTTTAAAGCAGGGGTCCCCAACCCTATGCCCGTGGGTACCATGGCGCCCGTAGACCATTTTATGTGGGCCCGCCACTGTACGAACATGATAAAAAATTATTTATCTGATACAAATAAATCTAATTTTTAAAATTTCTTATAAATTATTGTATTATATTGTAATCAAATTGTAGGGCATACTATACTTTTACAGCATAAAAATATAAACGTTAATTATATGTTAAAATTTTATTTTTGAAATAAATATTTTTTTGTACATTACGTTTATTATTAACAATATCCAACTATAAATTTACATTGAAAAAATAAATGGTGCCCGCCCTCTAACACTGAAAAAATAAATAGTGCCGGCTGGTATTATAGAATGTGCTCTTAAGTGCAAAAAAGGTTGGGGGACCCCTGTTTTAAAGCATTTGTTTTTAAAGAAAAAGACTAAATATGCAGATAAAAATGTGCAAGATATCTATCTATATAGAGAGACAAATAGTAATTGTCATTCAAAAACTTCCCCATTAATAAACACCTCACAAAATTTTGTAAATATTATGAAGAAACTATGGAAAAGGCAACAGAAGCACATCTGGAATAAAAAGAATAGATTCATTTAATTTTGCAGATAATTTACCAAAGTCAATATTTAAAAGTCATCTTGCTGACAAAGTGATAGGCATTACCCCCTCCCCCCAATATTTAAAAAGTGAACAATTTTTCTTAAGTACAATTTCAGAAACAGACCAATACAGTTTAGAAGATAGGTTTTCTAAATGGTTCCAATTGCAGGGTTTTAAAAAATAATTTAAAACACCTTTTTAAAGAAAAAGATAAGATATCTATCTACAGAAACAAATATTAATTACCATTCAAAAGCATACCAATTAATAAACAAATCACAATTTTTTTAAATGGTATGATTTGTTGTACTTTTTTTTGTTTGTTTGTTTTAATTTTTGACAATTTATGCTTTTATAATTAAATTTCATTTAACATATTTTATTCCTATATATATATATAAAGTATATATTATCTTGGCATTATCAAGATGGAATAGAAAAAACAAAATAAATGAATGCCAGAGGAAATGGCTATTATTGACATCATAAAAAAAATAAGATGCTGATATAAAGTTGAGCTGAATAATTTGATACAAGAGATGACAATAATTTAGACAATTGAAACTTTAAACTATCTTCCAAAAGTTTTTAAAAAATGTAGAAAAATATTATATATAAGATAAATAGATAAATTATGATAATTTGCTATGAAAAAAAAAATCTATGGATAAGTAAAATGGAATAATGAAAGAGTAAGAGACATCTTACAATAATTTTATAATAACTAAAAATGTTGATAAAATTATACATATGTGTGTGTGCGTGTCATCATGAAGAAAGAACTAATAAAAATGGAATTTGCATGCAAAACAAAAAGATTCCAAGCAACACAAATAACTATAAAATCATTAAAAAAAAGATAGGTTCAATCCTATTACTAGTATATTAATATAAAAATTAATAAAAAAGATAGACTGAATATTTAGCAAAGAAAATAACAATAACAAATATCAAAACATAGAAACATTCTCAGTAAAACAAAGCAAAACAAAATAATTTGACATTGGGTATCAATGTGATATAAAAGATTACTATGAAAATACTTAGACAACTTTAAAAAGTATAGATTGATAATGTTGAGAGGTAAATGAAAGAATGTAAGCGAATTTTATTTAATTCATTACAATTATGAATTCCAAGAGCAAATATCTTCATCCAATTGTATAGTTATCTACTATAAGCTTGAACAATAAATTGACAGCAGTTAGTAATTAGTATAATGATATTATATCACTATTCCCAGACCAGTTTCTGTTTTTTGCCTTTGGCAGTAAGAATTAAGATCGAAAAATATAGAATTAATGCATTTATGTAGCTGACTTTTTTACTTTTTAATATTATTCAAGCTAATAGTCTGAAATTAAAAAAAGCTAAGGTTTTGGACCCAAGCTAATTCACTTGCATAATTATAACGATTTGATATCAAGTCAGTTTTTATACATTTTAGCCAGAAATCAATGTAAAGATGAGATATTGCATTTCTATATCAGCTGATATCTATGAATTACTTATTCATAGCAGTCTCTAGAATGAGATGAAGAGATCAACTCTTGGAAGCATATGAGTAATCATTTGAAAAAATCATGTGATATTAATATTGGTAGTAGTAATTATAAAAAAACATAACTCTTGTAGAAAAAACATTATTAATTGTTTTTACTTAAAAAAGCAAAATTATTCTGAGGTATAATTGCAATTCATTTCTTATACTTTTAAAAAACTATAACTAATAGCTCAAAACTTAAGATATACATATAGTTATAGACATTAGAAAAGTTATGCAAATGATGTTTTGTATGCATTACAAACTCACCAGTTTTCTCAGTTGGGCCAAGTCACTTTCATATTCCAGATGGCAAATAATATTATTTTTGTATTTATATAAATTCATCTTACAAGTAAAGGAGTTTTTTTGACAACAGAAATATATAAATGACTAATACTCCCTCACTTTGTCAGACTAGAAATTGTTATATTTTATTTAAATCAAAATATAAACTCTTTTTTGATTAAAGGTCAAATATAACTTTGACTATTTATATAAGCATGATCATCTCCTTTTAGTTAATCATTTAATTCCCATCTTTTATGCACAAGATTTTATATTTTTAAAAATCCAGCTATTAATTTTATAACACATATTTTACTTAAAGTAAACTTTATTTAGCACAATATTCTAATAAATAAAAATCATTCTCTTCCAAGTATCAAAATAAAGCAAACATTTTTCTTTAAAAAAATATTATTCTCAGTGCTTCTGTGAGATATTCGTCAAGATTAACCATATTAATACCTGTACAATTATTCTATTAATAAACTAATAAGGAAAAATATTTAGTTATGACATTTTTAAAACCAAATTTTATGTTCTAATAATTCTAACTTTTTACTTGTTCATGTTTGTTTCTCTTCATTAGTCATAACCTATAAAGAGAAGTGTATATATAAAGTACTATTTATAAGATTTGCAAGTCTAATATGTTTACTGTAAAATTTAATTATTAAGTAATTGCAAAATTCTGTTTAAAAATAAAAACTTTGTTTTTTCTTTGATTTTAAGTTACTATTCGCCTAACTTTTATGTTCATGAATTTATTTATTTATTTGGCTTTGAAAACTAAGTAGCAGTTAAAAATCTAACTTTAACAATTTATACATATCAGGAATGATTTATTGAAGTTTATACTTTATTTTTCCATGCTGACATCAAAATATATAAATTTTCTGCATCTAATAAATAGTTTGAAATTGCAGCAGTAATTTCTAAACTGATTATAAAAACAAACAATTTCACCAGTTGATGTTTCTTAAATCATATTTTACAAATTTAGAATTTTTTTAAAAAGCTCTTATTGTTAAAAATGTACTCTTATATTTCTTGAGTTCTGTTTCCAGATATCAAAGATGTTTATTTAAAAAATATAATTTAAAATTTTTTTTAATACCATATAGAAGAAATAGCTTAAAGATATTTAACTTCTATCAGCATATATATAAATTAAAACCATATGTATGAATTAAGACCACATTATAATTATAGAATTCAAGTTAGACTGTAAACTTATAGTTTTGCTATTTTTTAAGTTGAAACAGGGTTAAAATATATAAAAAAATGAACAAATAAATCCTCAATGTGATAATATTTTTTTTACCAATTATTACTATAATGAAACTGGGCACACTGGTATCAACTTTCCATATAAACTATAAGTTTCTGTAAATACCTTACACTATTTTTAATATATATATATATATATATATTAAAAATAGTATATATATATATATATAAAGTAAACGCATCATTTAATTATACAATAAACAATTTGTTTGCATTATTCTTTGTCCTTTTCGAAAACATATTCCAATTTATTTTATTTTACTTTAAGCTCAGAGTTTACACTGATTATTTTAATGAACTAATTAGTGGGGTTTTTCACATCTGTATAAAAGAACTATGCTTATTTTTTAAATCAATGCACTGTAATGGCACAACTGAATCTGTTAATAATATTTTGGAAAACAATAAAAATTTATGGATTTTTTTTTACATCACCATCATTTTTAACCATTCTCAATTCATTGCAAGATGAAGGTCTCTTCCAGTTTGATGCAGTTTTTCTGATTCTTAGTCCTTCCACTCCACTATACTATCAGAAAAATTTGTTATTTTATCCATTATTCTCATATGATATCTCTCTAGATACTTTACAGTTTATTGGAATTCAGTGTAAACTTCAAATGTCTATTTAATATTATATACTCTAGAAATACGTCCAGCCCAGCTCCATTTTATTTCTTAATTTTTTCACTGATGTTTGTAATATTTTGTTTTCTCATCCACATATTTTAATTTTAATCTCTTCTTGTTATTTCCATGTAGCATTGAATTGCTTGAAATCTCTGAACTACTCTTCTAATGATTAGTGGAAATTTTTATTCCAAAATGTGGATCTGACAATCCATTTACAATTCGTAAATATCAATACTCTGACTATAATTGTGCATATACTCAAAACATCATAAATGAAAGTTTTTTAAGCCACTTAATTACTGAGGTTAAGATTGTGTTTAAGTCACAGTGCAAAAAAGATGCAAAAAATTACCTGTTATAAATGGGTTTATTATTTACCAATATCTAAAAATTATGAAAACTAATAAAAATGACTGAGAATACATTTGAGTCTGATAACACCATGATTCAGAATTCTACAGTTGCAGTCCATTAAATTTTTTAAGTATGGTGGTTTATGAGTAAGATGAAGTATATCAAAATTGTATTCAGTTTATTAAGAAATAAGCTTTCATAAAATAAAAATAATTTTTATTTAAATATAAAATCCATTCTTCGATTTTTAGCATGACAAAATTTTTCAGTCAGTTTTTCATTAAAACAAGTGTTTACAATGTTAATTTATAGATTTTAATTACAATAAAAAGAGAATATTTTATTGCTTGTCCTCAACAAAAATAATAAAAATATTATTCTAAATATAGTAATAAAAGACAAAAAAAATATTTTCTCTGAAAAGAAATCAGAATAAACATACCACTCTCAAACGACTACTGTTGCTGTCCAGAAAGCAGCTCCTGCAGTAATTGTCACACTTATTAATAAGAGCAAATGATTCTTGGCAGAAGTTGCCAAAATTTATCAAATATGATGTTTCTGACATTGCTATAATTAACAGTATCTTTGAATAGAGTATCGGTTAAAATAATTCTTTTTTTAAAAATGTTTAATTAGTTGTTTTACATAAAAATTATGCAAATTAATGTATGATTGTTATAATTCTTATTTTCCAGCACAAATTTAATAATTAATTTTTATATTTTTTCCACAGAATGCAGCAGTGTTGCAGCACTTATGTACCAATTTCCACTGGCTTTATATATCCTGACAGTAAAGAACAAACAATACTTCTGAAGAATTTTGAATTACATATTCTATTACTACAATTGTAAAGACTTAATTCTTAACAGAAAGTTTTGAAAAGTTTGTCCAGCATTGTGTCAAGAAAAATTGAGATTGTGTTCAGAAAGAAATATGAGTTGTTGTTTTTTTAATAATGTTTTCTTAATCTTGAATTCATGGTTCATGTGATTGAAAACAATTTATTGAGCCAAAGAGCTTGGTGCGATTTTTTAGCATGAGTCTGGATTAAGAACAAATATTTATAAGCTATCCTTTTTTCTCTTTTTCAAGTTTTAAAGATTGATTGAGTATTTATTATATAATATCAAGCAAGAATTTCTGAACCGATTTCAGAAAAGAATGCAGATGACTATTATGTTTGATTGAGGTCATTTTTGGTGCTTTACCTTAAAGATTAAAAAATTATAAATACACTGCACTTATAAATATATTTGTATAAATAAAGTCTAAAAAATAATAAAGAAATAATAAAACTTTTTTAATCTTTCACTCATTTTAATATCGATTCTAGGTATATATGTATTTATTTAATTTATATAATATATATTTTATTTTTAAAATAAATCCATTTAAAATAATCAATTACTCATAGTAATATGACAATTTACAAAAAAAGATTCAAAGTTTAAAACGACAATAAAAGTAAATAGTTAAAATTAAGTATGCATTCATTAATAATAATGTCACATCTCTTGTGGTGTGTTTTCTTGTTAAAAGATCGTTCTAGAGCAGGGGTGGACAAATAGCGGCCTGAGGGCCACATGCGGCCCTCTAAGCATTTTTATGTGGCCCGCCAAGACAATCAGAAAAATCCACCTTGGACTGAATTTCCTTCCTGTTGCATGACCGAATATTCATCTCATATTTTCCACTAGGATGACTACATCAATACACATGTGCAGTATAGATACAATGTGCAGTGCTTTTCCAGTTGATCTGATTAATTTCAATTTTGTCTTTGCATTAGCAAATATATACATTTCTAACTTCAGTAAAACCATGAACACTCCAAAAAAATGTAAAATCGGTAATGAATGTCATGTGTTTAATGAAGAATGGACAAACAAATATTTCTTTGGTAATACAGGGAATAAAGCAGTGTGTTTATTGTGTCATGAAAAAAAGATGCGGCCCTCCACCAACCTATGTGGCCCCCAAGCCAAAACAATTGCCCACCCCTGTTCTAGAGGATATTCAGTAGTTTATTAAATTATATTTAAAGTATAATTCATTACTTTGAGTTTATATATTACAAGTAAATAATATATTGGTGATATACAAATCCTTTAAAAGCATAAGGCATCAGATAATGAATGCGAGTATACTAGGAGTCCAGTATTTTTAACAAAAAAGGTATTCACTTTTATAAATATAAGTACTGCATTTTTTTTTAATCGATAGTTATATCAGACAATAGGAATAGTTTTATTATATAACATATTTTATAAATGATTATTATTAAATACAAAAATACCGAATTATTGTATTAGCAACATAACTAATGATCTTAATGAAACTAATACCATTAATGATATTTAATAATTGGTCATAATAAATATATTTTAATAAAAATATGACTATATAATTTGAATTAAAAAAAAATTCGAAACGAGATTAAAAATTAAGACATGCTAAGATTTGCAACTTAAATTATAAATAGCAATTAATATAGGGTATATGAGCACAGACTTTCAATTAAATAATTAGTTTTTTTTTAAAAAAAAAAACTAGGACAAAAGTGAATCACATAAAAAAATGAATGAAATAGTTTTAGTGAATGAAGAAAAAAACTCATTTCACTAAAGATTCATTAACAAGCACTCAAAGAAATTGACTCAAATTAATGACATGACAGACCTGAAGTCAAAAATATAATATAAAAACTCAAAAGTGTCAATAAATTTTGAAAAATTATTTAATAAAAATAAAGATTAAGAGAGATTTACTTTCCTATTCAAGGACATTTAACCTTTTATATATATAATCCACGCGTTAGTTGGCCATTATAAATGTATATTTTGCTAACAGTAATATATTTTAAGGAGTCATAACAATAAAATTATATCTATAAAGTTTAATAATATAACTATTATCAAATAATAATTATAATTAAAATATAATAAATCTGACTCAAAATGATATACATTTAAAAGATTCATAAATAAATAATTGTTAGATAATAATATACAGTACAGTATTTTAAATTGATGTTATCTATAGTTCCACGTTGTTAATCATGTGGTAAATGTAGATGAATTTTAAAAAATCTTTATATATATTTATTTAATAAATGATATACAGGCTAATTATATACCTGTATCAATATATGTAATATATAGGGTATATGAGCACAGACTATCACACGACCCACCACTTTCCACTCTATCTCATAACACTGATACACTTGAACACATATATGTCGAAAAGATAAATAATCACCAATATTAAGAGGCTAGAGATAAATACTAGAATATATTAAATTACAACATATTGCATTTTTTTTTTTTTGCATTTTTTGATCTATACTTCACGTGTGAAAATGCATTGCCCAATATGAAGTCATGCTTTATTAGAGAAGCAGACTGAAAACTAAATTCTAAAAAAACAAAAAAAAAAAAACAACAACTTTAAACAACATACTTCAGGTAAAGAACTCTTTAACAGTGTCTTATGTGCAGAATTAATGAGGGAGAAGACATCATTCATCTTATCCAGTTGTTTGGTGATTATTGTTTAAGCGTTTTTAAATATTGTTTTATCTTCTAGCTAAAAACAGTTAGATATCTATACACCAATATGATATTTAGCTGAAGTGGCAATTAATAGGATACATAATAAAAAAAATCTTAAGTTTATTTAAAACTTGAAAAAAAAATAACTGCAAGTTTTAACCAGTCCTGATTCGAATCCAAATGGTAAGCATGGCAGATGGATGTGCTATTAGTACATTATAAAATCTTTATTAAATTCTTTAGTACGTTAATTTTTTTAATAACAATCAAAAGAGTATACATTTATTGATAGTTTGTAGCTAATTAAATATATATATAACTGAGTAGTTAGTTAAAAGAGCAAATTGTATATATATTCGCTTTAACGCTTGTTATTATTAGCTCTCAAAATCAAAAAAAAGTTGACTAAACGGTATTCAGTGTGCAACAAGTTACCACCAACGATGATCAAAGTTGTCGTTTGATTGTTTACCACATCGACTTGGATAGTTACATATACCTTCGGGAAGAAAAGTTAGCATCAGTGTTTTTGACAAATTGACATTAAGTAAAAGTAGAAAACAATAATATGACAGTAAAATAATTGTAGTTTTACATGCATTAATAAAAACAAAAACACGTATGTTTGCGCATTATTATTTTTTCTTCAAAATTTATTCTGGGCGTATAATATACATACATATGTGTTGTTATTGCTTTTTTAAAATCAATTGCAGGGCTAGATGTTTAGCTTAACACTTCATCATCGTCAGTGCCATTCTTGAAGCACAGTTTATTCTAGTTTAGTAATTTTTGTAATTAATAACTCTGTTATTTAGAGGTCCATTGTATAATAATAAAGTCATTTACGCATCGCCCTGCGTAATTTAGTGCAATGGTAGAGTGGCAGACTAGGAACTTAAGGTCCTGGACTGCACCCAGTTCTATCACAGCATTTAAACTTCTTATAATCTCCCAAGCAATAAACTACTTGATAATTTCTTATATTTTATGAATATATATATATAATCTATACAGAATAACCAAAAGTAAATAGTATTGATTGAAGATCAGGTTTGGGAAAAGTCCTCCCACCAACATTGCAACTTTTGGCTCACATTATATAAAATGAATTAAAGATTACAACTTTTTAAACTAATCTCTTACATTGCGACATTCGTGGCATATAAAATAAATTCAATGCAATTACATAAGTAGCAGTATTAATTTTTTTCAATTGCATTCAGCCCCACAATATTGATCATTTTCATTGGTTAAATGCCGATTTGACAGCTATTTTATGCCAAAATGAATTCACATAATTGTAGTTGTATATACATTTTCAAACTCCAATTAATAATTGTATGATAAATTGATAAAAAAAAATCATGTGATAAACATTTAACACTTTTGTTCAATTAAATTGGATTTTATTTTTTTAATTATACCACTCGGTCAAAACTGAAACTTTTAGCTCCTAGCTCACTTCTTTATCACTAGACAAAACTACTTAAAGCAATCCAATTAGTTACATACAGGTGTGAAAAATAGCACACTCATGTTTTCCAATATGAATTGCATTTAAACATTTTAATTAATATTTTAATAAGTAATATATATATTAATTTAATATAATTATTTTTCATAATTGTAAATAATATATTATATTCACACCTTGGTAGTGTAAAAATGAAATAATACAATAAAATTACATCATAAATAAACCACAAATCTGTTCAGTTAGCTAATTATTTACATGCTGATCATTTATACTAGTAAATAGACAACTGGATCTTCAGAAAATGTCAATCTAATTGCAAATTAGAAGCTCATAAATCAAGAACTAATGCATTTTTACAAATTAATCATTGTTAATAATGTAGTTTTTCTCTATTTATTTCATGATCTATATTAGAGATACAATAATATAGATGAACATAATAAGTAGCCTACTGTGTTTTATAGTAGCAAGTATTAAATGTATTTCAGCAATACCATACTATAAAATAAATTGCCAATGCTCTTATAAATATATGTTTCACTAAGACCAAAGCATTAGCTTCATTGGCTAAGTTAAAGACTAAAACCTTCATTCCAACATAGTGGTATTTTCACATATAACTGACTTATCTTCAAATATAAAGTAACAATTTTCAATGTCATTCTTGATTATGTTATGTAATAATTGCATTATTGTAAATTGGTTATAAATAAAGCAATTGCTATTATGTATAATAAACAGTAAATATTTAAAACTCTAACACAGCAGACAAAGCTGCTTTGTAATTTGGATGAAACCTATATTCTATAAAAACTTGACTTTTTTATGTTATAATATACTAGTTGTTAGTAATGCTAAAGATACATGCTAGTTATATTAATGCATTGTTCTTCATTGTCAGATTTTCTTTGCAAACATAAAATGAATCAATTTACATTATTTTTTCCAGTTCTTATAAAAATAAAAAATCTAACAAATGATATTAATTAGAATAAGTGTCCAATCATATCAGATATTAATAAAATCTTGAACAATACATATAATAATTTAATTTCACAAGGTATTAAAATGAATAAAAATATCAAATATTAATAAAATATCAGACAATACATCTAATATTTTCATTGATTGGCATTCCCCAATTCAGATGTCACCCCATCTATAACAATATTTCCTGCACATCAAAGGATGTAGCACCATAGAGACTGGAAACACCTAGAGATTTATGTTTGTTTTCCCCAAAAAGCACCATTAGCATTCCATTTCACTACAACTTGACTTACCTAGGTCTAGTTATGCTGAACATTGCTTAGGAGGCATGAGATTCTCATGAACAAGTGCAATGAATGACAAATGATGCAACATGAACAACTGGATTAGTTTTATATAACAATAAATTTATTTCAACATTTGTTAAGATCATTAGTTCTCCATAGTTATTTTGGACAATAAGCTCATAAAGTTTATCATTAGATCATTTTTGATATAGTTCATCTTTAGGATCCAGTTTCTGGTATGTGCATATTTTCTTAGATTCCATTGATCAGTTACTCCTCATTGGGGATGTATTTATCCATGGTGTCCTTTAATTCTTTAGTTGTGCTTTAAATATTATCCCTTGATTCCATGTACAGCTGCATTTTTATAGACATTTGTAATTCCTTCTTTTAAAGATGTGTATTATTTTCTTAAGCCTTTCTAATTCTTCCAGGTATAATCATGTTTTGTACATAACACTTATTATTCCACCAGCTAGAGATGTATTTTAATTATATAACATTTATATTTCATTCAGATTGATATATGTAGTATCTATGACTTATATTAGTGCAGTTGTATTTTGTATATTAAAATATATAGTATTTATGATTTATCCCAATAAAAACGTATTTTGCATATAAAAATATGAGTATTTATGATTTATTTCCAATACAGACTTATTTTGTATATAAAAATATAAGTACTTATGATTCATCCCAATAAAGATGTATGTTGTATACAAACATAGAAGTATTTATGATTTATTTCAATGCAAACGCATTTTGCAAATTAGATATAAGTATTGGTTTTTTATTTTAATTCAAAGGTATTTTGCATATAAAAAGATAATCATTTATTATTTATTTTATTAAAGATGCATTTTGATTATAGACATCCAAGTATTTATGATTTATCCCCAATAAAAATGTATTTTGCATATAAAAATATGAGTATTTATGATTTATTTCCAATATATACATATTTTGTATACAAAAATATAAGTATTTATGATTCATCCTAATAAAGATGTATATTGTATCCAAACATATAATTATTTATGATATACTTCAATGCAAACATATTTTGTAGATCAGATATAAGTATTTGTTCTTTATTTTAATTCAGATGGATTTTGCATATAAAAAGACAATCATTTATGATTTATTTCATTAAAGACGCATTTTGATTATAGACATCTTAGTATTTATGATTTATATTAATACTGACTATTTTGCATATAAAATATAATCATTTATGATTTATTTCAAGAAAGATACACATTGACTATAAACATATGTTTTTAATATTTCATAAAATTGTTACCTTCATTTTCATTTGGAGTGTTCATCTACTACAGGTCACTAATGCATTTCAAAAAGGGGTTAATTTATTTAAGCTGAACGACATTATTTATTTTCCATACATATTCAACCAGGCATAGCTTGGAGATTCATGGCTGCAGATAGTGAAAAAGCTATTACTGACTAGCCTATCATCATTATGCTTATTAATACTTTTCTTTTCAATGTCCAGCAACTGTAGGGTTCATACTTAGTAAAACTAGATTTCTCAGCTGGGATAAGATGTGTGGCTGAAAATATACTCCAAAGGTGATTCTGCAACTAAACACCTACACAACACATAGATAACTCCTTTTGAACTTCAAGCTCCACTATTTATACTCTGATCAAGTCTCTGAATTAATCCAGCATGACTCCACTGTATCTGATTTGTCAAAAAGCTTTCATTTAAGCCCATGTGTTTTTCTCTTCTTGATGATTGGATATTTTAGTTTCAATGGGAACAGATGAGGAATTAGGCAGATTATCAAATTTGGAAAACGAGGCAGCAATTATTACACTTTGTACACAACAACATCATTTTGAAAATTAAAAATATAATATTTTAATAAATGCCAGTTTTAAATGCTTAAAGATGTATTTATTTCATGATTTAAAAATTATAACAATCAATGATGAAGATTTATCTTTTTTTTAAACTCTTAATTATTATTTAGAATAATGATTTTCTTGTTTTTTTTCTTAAATTTAAACATTTTGCTTTTTTTTATAAGATTATTGAAAAGTTAATTTCTTTTATATACATCTGTTTTACTTTAGTCAATCACTTTAGGTGGAAGCGAAAAATAAATCTTAAAATATATTCATGAAATGTGTCTGTTTCAATATATAAACTTTTTTTAGTCATTAATATTATGTAATAAAATAGATTAAAATTCCAACATTAGTTTATTAAGCAAATTAAGTACTCTCTATCCAAAACAGAAGATAGTTTTATCTTGTGCTTTGGATATAAAAATATATAAATACATGAAAACAGTTAACACTTAAGCAATACTAATATTATTAACAACCAACAATCTCAATCTCTTGTCAAGGCATGTTTCTTTAATATATATATATATAAAACCAACTCAACGAAATTATGACCTAACCTGCTAATTTTGCAAAATAACCTACTTCGAACAACAACTAAATAAATAAACTACTAACTACTTCTTTTACTACCTAAAATTACAATTTTAAAATCTACCACTTACACTTACAGGAAATAACAAACACTAAGCATCGACAAATAAAATATTAACTAATATTTTATGATATTTTGTCCTCCTAAATTTTCCTTTTCAGACAATGGTTGGTTTTCAGGCAAAGTGTCAACTATTATCAATAGCGAACTATTAATAACATTCAACACTTGACTACCAAATATATACTGATCAAATAAACACTTTATTATTATTACTTTTAAAGAAGAAAGAAAATCCCTTAGGCACCAGCTAATTACAATAGAATTAGCATGTCCATCTGATCAGCATAATCCGGTGCCTGAAACGTCCGCTAGCTCAGTCGTTTCCAATCACACACTAGGAAACAAAAAAAGGTATCTTAAATGCCCGCCTGTTCTAAGCTACTACTATTTTTATTTAAAACTAAAATAATTTCCCCCGAACCATTCAAAACAATACTTCGCTCCTTTAAAACTAATAATAAAAACATTATACTGACTGCTAAACATTTATAGATTTAACTTGGCGAATCTTTTCTAAAATACTATTATTAATGATTGGATTGTTTCCCTCCTACTTTTATTAAGAAAATAAATATTTATACTTACCCATACGCATCAGAATAAACATAAATATTTTAAGAAAAATAATTTAAATGTTTTACTTTATTATTTTAAAATAAATGCATCATTTTATCTTATAATGAAATACACATTCACTTCTTTTTTTTTAAAGATTAAAATAAGCATTTTAATATATTACTTGAGCAAATAAATTATACACGTTACATCATATTTTATTATTATTATTTTTAAGTTTAAGTTTAAAAATCAAATCACACATATGTGCATCCCAAAATATTATTTAATAGAAGCTGTTTTTACTTATTTTATTATTGAAAACATTATCATCTGAAGTTTAAAGTTTTTTTTTTTTAAAGTTTAATTCAAAAAGTTCAAAAGCTCTTTCAATAAAGTCTATCTTTATTTTTAAGCAGAAATCGGAAATATTTATATATCAAAGTCAAATAATTACCTAGGTTTTTGTATACGACAGAAACAGTGTAATGGAATTATTTCTTAAATCATCGATGTCCAGTTAAATTGATTCCTTCATGGATCCTGTGACTTGTTATGATTTCCGTGGCTGGTTTGGCATTCCTGCACTCAACTGTCCATTTAGTCTATTTCAACATAATTACTTTCTGAACTAATCGCAGATCTTAGATGCATAGAGAGTGGCTTTCGGTCAACTGCAAATACGTTGGTTTAACAGTGCAACATTTTTTTAAATATTACTTCAAGAAATATTTTATTAAAATGAGAAAGTCAGAACCCAGAATGAACAAAATTGTGCTATTTATACTTTTTTAAACAATGGAAAACTTTATTTTTAGCAGCAGTATTCTTCGTCTAGTGAAACAAAATCAGCTTCTAGCATCTACTTTTTATTGGGAATTGCATACACACACGCACATATATTTATTTATTTATTATAAGATAAAACGAAATCTCTTTATTATTTTATTAAAAATTGATTTAAAAAATATTAAATCATTTATTTATTACAAGATTTTTTACTTCTTTTAAACAAAAAAATCTTTTATTCTAAACAGCTTATTATTTTAAACAGTGTTTACAATTTATTTTATTCAATACAAAAATTCCCCTTCCCCCCTACTCTTTAGTTTTTACATTTTATTCTCTTAATATTAAATTTTTATATTTTTAAACATGGAATTCATAATAAATTAATTACATATCAATGTACTTTAGTACATTATCTCCGTCCCTCCTCTGAAACTAAAATATCATTCTGAGCATTTTAGTTTTCTCAGAATTTAAACTTATAAACAATATAATTTTATTTACTTAACATTTATTTAACTGTATACGTGTATTCTTATTTATTTACTATAACCCCATCCCATTATAATTTTATTCTATAATCGATCAGGTGGCTCTTTTTTTCTATCCATTAAATTACTTTGTCCATCCCATTTCCTATATCTATCTAAAGGTTCCCGAGTGTAATCGACTTGTGTTAAAAATTCCACCATCTCATCTATCAAACACCCATCCTTACTTAACATTAAATGCTGTATCTCCGGGGCATGTTATTTTGCAATATTCTGATCATTTGTCTCTCTGACATGGGAAATGCTCTTAATAAGCTTTGCTATCTGTTGATAAAAAAATTGTGCATGAGTTCCCCCCCGAGTGCTTGCATATCTTTCCTGAGATATTTTATACATCATACCATCTTGCCTAGCCTCATTCCAAATGCCCTCAAAATCACATGTCTATACTCAGCAAACGTTCATGGCCTATCACCCACAGTATTCCATCAATTACATGCAGTCCCCTGTAAGTAACCACTCACTACCACAACTTAATCTTCCTCTGTCAATCTTTTAAAAAACAAATGGCTTAAACTTTCTAAATGCCTTAACGGGTTCTCTTCCACTTCTGCTTTAAACACTGAAACACTAAACTGCTTTTCCATAAACTTATCTATCTGTAATTCTTACCTATCACCGAAACTAAAATCATCACACTTCTGTCCAATCTGTTTTACTTTCTGCTTTATCTTTTCCATCATATTACTACATATTTCTTTTATTTCAGCCCTTACATCCTCTTTGCCCTCTATTTTCCCTTCAAAATTTCCCAATTCTTTGTCATTACCTCCTTCTATACTCCCTACTTTAAATTGATTTACCTTTTCCTTATTTAACTTCTCCTTTAATTCTTCCATATTTCCTTTTAATTCTAAAACTTCACTTCTTACTTCATCCACATCTTTCCTTATTTTTTCTACTACTTCCTGACCTACATCCATTCTTCCCATTAATTCCTGTCTCATTTCCCTCATTTCTGTCCTAAGTTCACTAATTTCTTGTTTCATTATTTTCTGATTCAGATTTATATCTTCACACATCTCTTTCATCTTGTTTACTAATATTTGGAAAACATTTTCTTCAACTAACTGTGGATTTTGAAAAAGATATTGGACTCACTTCCGACATTGCCTCTCCTTCACTACCACTTTCTTCCACTATATTATTAATCATATTTAAATTTTATCTAGATACAAAGGAAAATCTATTTCAACACATGCACAGTCAACCCCCACCCTCTTAGTTCTAATTCTATGCAAAGTGCGTGTTATTTTTTTTATCTTTAAAAAAACTTGTTTCTACTTTCTAACATCCACGAAAATCAAATTTTATCATACACCAAAGCTAGCCTGTTCGAGAAAAAAAATACAAATACTACCAATACCTTTATTACACTTCTCTTCAGCAAATATCCCCTATTAATATATAACAATGGTCAACTTTGACCCTCCATCTAAATAACTCTATTTAAACAACTAATTTCAAGCCACGTCGATTCACCAAATGAATTTCCAACTATGTCTTATAGTAATCTTATCATTTGCTATGACTATTTTCAGGCTCCTTTAAATCTCTACATCAACATCCAATTGTCCTTTACATTGGTCCTATGTTAATGTGCAAATGACCATTCAACAATGGTCCTATCACTTAAACCGACAACTTTCGGGCCATGTTACTGCACCTAATAAACGTCCAACTAACTACATTAATGCACTGTCTGCCCTTCCAAACTACAACTTCTATTAATTCACTTAAAATGACAACTTCTGGGCCACGTTCTGTGCCTAATAAATGTCCAACTAACTACCTTATAATGCCGTGTCCCTCCTAAACTACAACTATCATCAGTTCTTCCACTCAAAACATCTAATTCTTGGGCCACATTGACATGCTACATAAACCAGGTTCATGCTATGTCAAATGCACCAAAAGAAAGTTTCACCCCATGTTGGGTGCCAAATAAACCAACCCAACGAAATTATGACCCAGCCTGCTAATTTTGCAAAATAACCTACTTCGAATAATAACTAAATAAATAAACTACTAACTACTTCTTTTACTACCTAAAATTACAATTTTAAAATCTACCACTTACACTTACAGGAAATAACAAACACTAAGCATTGACAAATAAAATATTAACTAATATTTTATGATATTTTGTCCTCCTAAATTTTCCTTTTCAGACAATGGTTGGTTTTCAAGCAAAGTGTCAACTATTATCAATAGCGAACTATTAATAACATCCAACACTTGACTACCAAATATATACCGATCAAATAAACACTTTATTATTTTTAAAGAAGAAAGAAAATCCCTTAGGCACCAGCTAATTACATTAAAATTAGAATGTCTGTCTGATCAGCATGATCCAGTGCCTGAAACATCCGCTAGCTCAGTCGTTTCCATCACCCACTAGTAAACAAAAAAAGGTATCTTAAATGCCCACCTGTTCTAAGCTACTATTATTTTTATTTAAAGCTAAAATAATTTCCCTCGAACTATTCAAAACAATACTTTGCTCCTTTAAAACTAATAATAAAAACATTATACTGAATGCTAAACATTTATAGATTTAACTTGGCAAATCTTTTCTAAAATACTATTATTAATGATTGGATTTTTTTCCTCCTACTTTTATTAAGAAAATAAATATCTATACTTACCCGCATGCTTCAGAATAAACATAAATATTTTAAGAAAAATAATTTAAATGTTTTACTTTATTATTTTAAAATAAATGCATCATTTTATCTTATAATGAAACACACATTCACTTTTTTTTTTAAAGATTAAAATAAGCATTTTAATATATTACTTGAGCAAATAAATTATACACATTACATCATATTTTATTATCATTTTTAAGTTTAAGTTTAAAAATCAAATCACACATACGTGCATGCCAAAATATTATTTAATAGAAGCTGCTTTTACTTATTTTATTATTGAAAACATTATCTTCTGAAGTTTAAAGTTTATTCTTTTTTTAAAGTTTAATTCAAAAAGTTCAAAAGTTCTTTCAATAAAGTCTATTTTTATTTTTAAGCAGAAATCGGAAATATTTATATATCAAAGTCAAATAATTACCTAGGTTTTTGTATACAACAGAAACAGTATAATGGAATTATTTCTTAAATCATCGACATCCAGTTAAATTGATTCCTTCATGGATCCTGTGACTTGTTATGATTTCCATGGCTGGTTTGGTGTTCCCGCACTCCACTGTCCATTTAGTCTATTTCAACATAATTACTTTCCGAACTAATCGCAGATCTTAGATGCATAGAGAGCGGCTTTCGGTCAACTGCAAATACGTTGGTTTAACAGTGCAACATTTTTTTAAATATTACTTCAAAAAATATTTTATTAAAATGAGAAAGTCAGAACCTAGAATGAACAAAATTGAGCTATTTATACTTTTTTAAACAATGGAAAACTTTATTTTTAGCAGCAGCATTCTTCGTCTAGTGAAATAAAATCAGCTTCTAGCATCTACTTTTTATTAAAAATTGCATACACACATGCACATATATTTATTTATTTATTATAAGATAAAACAAAATCTCTTTATTATTTTATTAAAAATTCATTTAAAAAATATTAAATCATTTATTTATTACAAGATTTTTTACTTCTTTTAAACAAAAAAAAATCGTTTATTTTAAGCAGCTTATTATTTTAAACAACTTATTATTTTAAACAGTGTTTACAATTTATTTTATTCAATACCTCCCCATAGTTTTTACATTTTATCCTCTTAATATTAAACTTTTATATTTTTAAACATGGAATTCATAATAAATTAATTACATATCAATGTACTATGGTACAATATATATATATATATATTGAAGCTGTGCATATAAATATATATTTGCTGGCTTCACCATTCACTGTGGACTAACTAAGACCCTAAGTCCAACCACAGTGAATGTATGTTTCTTTTTCAAACTAAATTTATCATTTTCTCAAATAGTTGCCTAAATCAAAGAAGGAATTGTGTTAAAGAGAAAAGATTTAATAAAATAAAATATAGAAAGTTAAAATTATATTTGCAACTATTTTTAAAATATATTTGGTAGAATTCGATAAGATAAAAATTTTCTTAATTAAATAGAATCCATTAAAAAAGGGAATTAATTAATAAAACATTTTCTGAATTAGATAAAAAAAATAGATAACAGGAAAACTTTAAAACAACGGGCATGATTCGCTACTAATTATCAGATTAAAAATGTAATGGAAAAAAGGGTATATATAAAGAACTTTTCTTTTGTTCTTGCTCTTATGCTTGCAGGTAACCAGTGCTGAAGGTCAGAGAGAAAATCTTAAGAATTTTGTTGGAAGAAATTTTGCTGAAAGATTGGACAATATAGCAAACTCTTTCTTGCTGTACTTACTTCAAGCTGCACTCTATTCTTTCAGCATATAAATAAAAAAAATCCAGAAATGTGTTGCTCTGCAAAAATGCAGGGGTAACCTCTTTGCCTTCGCTCTCCTGAGCCATTCCTGAGGCCGGAATTCTAATCATGTAAGCCAGCCAGAGAACTAAAGTGTCTGCCCTGTATCCTTAAAAATCTGCCCTCAAAAACATGGAAAAACAAATTTGAAGTACTGGGAAGACCTGCGGGAAACATCTAATGAACTTATTTTGACCCACCCATCTAGTTACCAGTAACGTTCCCATAAATTATTAAAATATCTTTGTAATTTGCAAATTCAATCTATATTTATGTTTTTTTATATATATGTTTTTTTTAATCTATGTATTCATATCTTGTAAGATGGTATTTCATTAATTGCTTTCTTTTTCTTTTTAAATACTTTAATGGGTGATAGGGTTATTACGTATAATGGTGGTGATAATTCTTATTAATTTAATTGAAAAATGCTTCGTTTAACTTTCCACCATTATACTCCTGTAATTAAGTTATTTATTTTATATAAATATTTATTTAGAAAGAAAAGGAAGCAAATCATAGAAAGTGCAAAACTCTATTTTAAAATCAAGATTTAAATTGCTAGATATTCTATTATAAAACTTTTCAAACTTTAACTTAGTTTTATATATATATATATAAAGAAAGATCCTTATCAAATGCCTGTATATTTTAGTCAATGAAGGGTTACAAATTTAAAGTTATATTTTAAAGAGCGTGAAATAAAACGTTCGCATTTATATTTTAGTACTAAGAGAGAGTACATTTTGACAATATGTATTAAAAATTATTAAATAGCATTGACTCTGAGGTGTGTTGGTTAAACTTCAACTAAATCAATAAAATATCTGCCCTCTTGTTTTAGTGATCTGAATTTTATAAAAGGGAAGTTACTATTTTTCTGTGGATTTTTCAGTGACAGTTGAGCTTTCTTAATATATATATTTTGCAGAGGGTTTCTTTTAAATTTAAAGGTCATTGACCATATTTATATGGCATTGTGCCTCGGGTGATCTACTGGGCTGCTCAGCATATATATTACAGTGCTTCTTTTGCCAAGTTTGCTTAGGTTAACATACCTACATTCAGACCTTCTGAAAAACAAATAAATTGTTCTGGTTCTCATGTCAATCTCAGTCCTTTCAATGTATGTAACTGGACATATGCAACAAAAACTCCGATCCTGAATCCGGGTCACGCATTTAGCGAACGGGTTCCATTTTTCTCTCTAACCTAGTTTAGAGATGGAGAGCTATCCGGTCTTGTGTTAACCTCTTGGTAACTGTTATATCTCGAGCCTCACAGCCCACTATATGCTCTCGCCTTTGTGCATGGTCTTGTATATTTATATTTATTGGGAAATCTTTCTCAAAATTTCATAGAAATGTTTCAATTATGGCTGGAAATTCCTGCTGGGGTCACTTTATCATTCTTCTTAAATCATAAGTAGGGCTGTGATTTAAACCTGTCTAAAGTGTTTAGTTGAGTTTGACCACCTAGTTATTTCTATGTTCTCCAACCACAGAGTTAATGAATCATGTCTCTCTCTCTCTTGATTTCTTTTCCGTAACACTTCCATTGGCTGGAATATTTTAAAGAAGAAATTATAATATAAAATTTTGTCTGTTCTTATCATTACAATCAATGGATCTTTCATATATGTCTATCCAGTTGCAGTGAAAATAACCTGCGACACTATTAATAAAGCATTGTGTGAATTATTTTAATGTCAATAATAAAAATTTCTGTTATCTTTCATTCACTATAAATAAAACCACTTAGTATTGTTTTTCTTTTGTTACATATGTATGTACATCTGATCATTATATATGTAAAAATTCCTTTTCGTGGTCTCTTCTCTCCCTGACCACCGGGCATACATTAAGATTAAATTCTAGTGAGGTTTGGGGAGTAAGTCGCTTAGTAGCAATCTAGAGGAGTAGGTGAGGTTCGAACCCCCTCTATCTGCATCTCTAGGTTAGGCTAAAGCAGCTCTACTTTTCTTACCATTACAATATATATATATATATGTGTGTGTGTTATAAAGGTTGGCAAAATGCATTCTTTCCATCAAAGTGTCATTATTGTTTAAAAAAAATATTCAATTTGGCATTGATACAGGAGTTTATATATATATATATATGTGTGTGTGTGTTGTTATAGTTGTTATCATTATTTACTTCAATTTTTTTGTGTATGCATTTATTTGTGATTATGGATTTAAATGGCAGTGGTGATATAATACATATGTATGTGTATTAGATTTTACCAAGATATTGGTTTGTGTTTAAAGTACTTGCCTTTTTGTAATATCAATGAATAAAATATTGTCATATAAAATTACTAAATGTGTTTACATCACATTTTTATTGTAGAAGTTGTTTGCAATGTAATTGTATTATTTATTATTTATTTATTTATTTTATTTTTGTAAACTGTAAAGTGAATTTTTATATGCAATTTTTTTTTAATTTTAATATTTAAAAATAGACAATTGTAATAAAAATATTGATTAATATTAGCAGCATGTGAAAGACTGAGCTAAACAATAGACACAAAAAAATACTATAGCAACAAGCATTGACATTCGTCATTAAGAAAAGAAAGCAAAACTTTGCTGTTGTCTCCTCTACAATTTTTTTTGCATAACTACAATATTTATTGAACTTCATATATCATTAGAAATGGCAGGCTAAATGATAAATTTGGCAGTCCCTGGTTTAAAACCCTCCATCTTTTTCATGATCTAGATCTAATAAAAATAAGCAAACTATTGACGAACAGACATTTGGGTAGAAAACAAACAGAATGAATAGCTATTTATATACTGCAAGCCAAAATAAGCATTAGCTACATATTCAAAATTGCTCCATCATTTTAACTGATACATCATAACCTAACTCAGATTTTAAAAATTGCTTCAAGTCAATCATTTATAAAACAAAAAGATTCATGAATTCATGCATTTGTCATTTTAAACTACTTTATATATTATCTTAACCCACGCCGGAATGAACAAAAATGCATTAAATAGTTATTGAATTTTAAAATGAAAAGAAAACAAAGGAGATTAAATGGTAATTAATTTGGTCATTTTTTATTGATTTTTTTTTTATATGATTGATTTCTAAATTTAACAATTTATCTATATGTAAACTAATTTTAACTGCTTCACTGTGGATTAATTTTATTGGCCAAGTGAGGTAAAACACTAAACTTCTAATTGGTCAACTCACAAACTCAAGCATCAAAATATATTCATATTTTAATATTATAATCACTTTAGTTTCATTTGTAAAAAGTATATTAATAATTTGTCAAGTTAGGAAAGTGAACGAAAGTTTTTTCAGAAATAAATTGTTTTTTATAATGACAGAAATATTCGATAATGGCAAATCTTAAAATGAACACTACTCACCAAATACAAAGTGTTGCTGACATTTTGTGACATCAGTGATTTTTACGGTGCTGAAAAATAAATAATTTTTGCTAAACTCTTAACTATTTTTCTAAAATAATTTTATTTTTAGCAAATTTTATCAAAATAATTTATAATTTGTCAAAAAATACTTTTAAAATGGTCTAAAACATTCGTTTATCATTTTCGAAATGAAACAAAAAGAAATTGTAACTCTTCAGTTATTGACAACCATTTTCTTTGTTGTCAAAATGTAACAGCCAATAAGATCCAAGAAGAAACCACCTACTTCTTTTGTTCGACCTTTAATGACAGTTTTATTGATTTTTTACTTTTAAAATAATTCAAGAGAGGGCAGCATCTTATAGAACTTTTTTTAATCTTAAAAAAAACTGCAAAAACGTAATTTTACTGTAAAATTTATGGGAAATAGACTATTAACAGTGGAATCTCAAGTTAACTCGAACTTAGCAGTCAGACTGTTTAATTAACAGCATATTGCGTTTCATTGAGTATTAAAATTTTCTATTTTATTTTGATTCACATGCAATATATTTGTACATAATATAATTAAATTGTTTTAAATCTTTAATTTATTAATATTAATAGT
The DNA here is from genome assembly GCA_028023455.1 of Epiperipatus broadwayi. NCBI lineage: Eukaryota > Metazoa > Onychophora > Udeonychophora > Euonychophora > Peripatidae > Epiperipatus > Epiperipatus broadwayi. The sequence goes on along the minus strand of JAQFVV010000048.1, from coordinate 5,571,105 downwards.
AAAAATGCTAGGGATCATTTATTATTAAAAATTTTCCATTGTCCTTTAATTCTTACACCTTATATACATATATGATATATAAATAAACTGGTTTTAAATTTAAATTTATTAACAAATGATTATATATTAGATATTATTTGTCATTAAAACACTTGTTGTTTTAATTTCATATACACATAATGTTTTATATTTGTGTTTACCTTTTTATCATTATTTATTATTTCTCTTCAGAGTGTAATTCACAATTTCATCATTAGATATGTTTAAAAGGTAGCATATTGTAGATATATTATGTTTGTGCTATATATGCATATTTCTTCACACACGAGATAGGAGTCACTTCTATATTTTTTTATTTATAAAAGTTTCATATACTAATGATTATATAGTCCATGATAAATGTTTATTGAAGTCTCAGAATTAATGAAGATATAAAGGAAGATATTGAATTTAAGGGGCTATAATAGAAGCCCTATTATAAATAATAAATCTAAAGACCTCATACTTGTAGTTCAAAAGAGGAGTATAGTTTAATCGAAATGAAGCAAATAAATATCCAACACAGTAGGAAAAGAATAGTTATATATTTATTTTTTTTAATTAAATAATCTAACCTTGAGGAACATATCGATGATCTGAATTATTCTTTTAAGAAGCTATTATGATTTTCATTATTTCTCCCTCATTGCATCTTTCTATGTGTTAAATAGTAGATGGTTCTTATGTAGATACAAACATCAATCCATGCCTATTGCTAGCAAATATTGTTAATTTAAATAGTATACAATTAAAATGAAAACTTAAAGATAAACAAATACTGTATGTGTTTAATACAGCTATTGCCATTTGAAAAGAAAATCAAACCTTAATTATAATAAAGTATATTACCATATGTTTTATATGAAATGACTTTGCTATTTATTTGAAATTTATTTATTTCTTTATTTTTCTCTTTTTGGTATAAAGGTCAGTAAGTAATGCTTGAGACTTACAATTACTTAAATGATAATTTTGCATTTTGCTAATATTCAATTTTATAATTATTTATCTAAGCCATCACTAATCATTATATTTATTGTTTTACATATATACCCCATCTGCAAATATAGGTTGGATCCAATAAAATTTCCTTTGTTTCCAATTTATATTTTGGTGAATAATTAAATCACTGATCAAATTACCCCTGAGAGTAAATCATTTATTGTCTCTTGTTATTGATCTTTGGTGTCCAGGCATATTTTATGTGTAGCTAATCGGATAGGTAATATTGTGATTGTAATCAATGATTTATCCAATGATTGGGCTAATTTATTTTCTTTTATATATACAATTTCCATTACAATTGATGCCTTGCAATACACAACTTGATTGATTGGTGATTGCAAGGTATACTAATAGAATATGTGAACTCAACTGTTTGATTTGTTAGGGATTGTAAAGTTTTCCTTTACAATTTGCTCCACAATGTAGCACTATGATTAACTAAGCTCCAGTAAATTTATTTAAAATCTTAAAATGATATGACTAGACCCTTACAATTGGCTACCCAACTTGGGACTTCAATAAAAATAAGCCAAGACCTGAGTTAAATTCAATGGAATATACTTTCCATTACAATATATATATATATATATATATATATATATATATATGTAATATATATATATATATATATATATATATATATATATATATATATATATATCATCAACCACTATCAATCCACTGCAGGATGAAGGTCTCTCCAAGTTTAATCCATCTTCTCCGATCTTTAGCTTCTCTTTTCCACAACACTCCTGCACATTTTCTTATTTCATCCATCCATCTCACATGTGGTCTCTTTCTGGGTCTTTTACAATCTCTTGGAATCCAGTTTAAAATTTCAATATATATATAAACACAAAGTAAGAATAAACATTTTTCATTTTTATATTAATAGCAGAGTTATGGAATGACTACTCAGATTTATTACAAGTTAAACCCTACAGGTTACATTGTCATTGTTGATCTTTTTTTTTTCTCAAGAGGATTTGTAGTGCTGTAAATTTCTATTGGTTTATTCATCACAATATAATAATCATTATCAAATCTTACCTGTATTTTTTTTTGATAGCTTCATTTAAATGGTATTGTGGGTATCATTTTAAGTTTTCATACAGTAGGATAAATAACTATAGCTGAGCTTGTTTAGCTTAGAAGATTCTGCTAGTATACTATTATTAATAAGAATATCACATAATCACCATTTATTATGTTTCATAACTGTTATTAAAGCAGGGAAAGCTCTCCATACAGTAGTGCCACTCAGTGCAAGCCACAGTAATCAAAGGATGCCAGAAGGTTTGTGCATAAAATCCCTATCTGGAGACTTTTCTGTTTTAATAAGAATATCAGTGTCCTGTTATCTGATTTTAAAAAAATATTTTAATTAATCAAGACCGACATATAATTATAAATACAGAAAATGTTTAGTAGCAGTGAGTTGTTGAAAAATAGTCTATTATTCAGATATGGATTATTTAAGATAAGATGCTCAGATTGAGAAAATATAAAGTAAAAAAAACATATGTAAGCACTTTCACTTTTTTGTGATCTAAACTAAGTTTTCAATAAATAAAATTCTATGCATTCAAGAATCAATATTTTTTTATGAATAACTCCTTAGTTTGACTACTTAAATATTGGAATAGTTTTAATTCGACTTTGCATTATAAATTTAAGTTAATGCATATTACTTTTTCTAAGGTAAATAACCATACTGAATGAGAAGTTGCTAAAAATAATACTTTTTTTAATAAAATATATTGCTATATGCTATTGTTTTGGCAGACAATGTTTTCAAAATATTCTTGTGCAGAAAAAATTATATTGGGGGGGGGGGTGAAAGTTAAAAAAAATGTTTTTACAAATTATTTTAAAAACAAACAATTCTACACAAAAATAGATAGCAATTTTATCCAGACAGTTATGACTAGTATGTAAGTAGTAATTAATATCTTATAAATTAACATTAGATAACAAACAGATAATTGCATAAGAACAATAAGAAATGAGTAAGCAGGAATCTTCAAAACAAAAGTTAATTGAAGATTATGAATTTATTTGGAAAAATTCATCCCAAATCAATCCCAGAGCATATATTCTGATTTATATAAGAATTTTCAAAAGAAGGTGCTGTAAGCAAAGATGCTTCATATACAGTTCTCAACACATAATTTATCAAGAGGGAAATTATAGCACTGATGCTATAATAGCTAAACACAACACAGATCTAACTGAAGAATAGTGACAAACAATACATTCCTCAAATATGACTTCAATTATGATTAATACCATGCCATATTAAGAATTTTTAAGGTAACAGGTAATTATTTTCAAACATTAATTTGCTTCTGGTAATTTATAAGACTTTCAATGGGTATAAAAGAGACTACAAAAAGTATACAGAGTAAAAGCAAGTAATTGGTCACTAGAGGTTTATAATATTGTCACCAAAAATGTTACATCTAAATTGATGTAATATTCTAGTTGCATAAAAAGATCAATGTTAGTGGAATTGGATTGCAAGTGAAACTGCATAAGATTAAGTGGAGAAAAAGACAAATGGAGAATTAAATAAAAATTTTAATCAGACTTGTTTGCAAGATACTGTGAGTGTAAAAATTCTTAATTGGTTTTAAGATCATGTAATATCAATACTATGCTGATAATTTTTAATAATCAAACAACACACACAAAACAATATGAAAATCAGTTAGTTGCTTCTAAAATAATTAGAAATATTTCCAATATTGATTCCCTAGAAATTAAAAAGGCAACCACAACACTAGATAAATCCTAAAAAAAAAAAAATATGTAGCTCCGTATTTTAATATTTGAGAAAAGTAAAATTAATAAGATGTCTATTTGCATAAAAAAAGTAATGAAATTTTATTCAGAACTATGTTTAAATACATTATTTGTAAAAACCTTTAGAAATTATGTTACTGTACTTCTTTTCAGAAAAACTATAAAATAGTATTTGAAATACAATTCTCTGTCATCATTTTGCATGCTGCTTCTGCCACTGTTCCTGCTCCTGCTACTACTACTACTACTATTATTATTATTATATATACATAATAGTTACTATATTTTATTAAATATTATTAATGTATTAGTGCATTAATTTATTATTTTCTCTTCATTAAACATAACTTTAGATAATTCAATGTGCAATAACTAGGGATATTTTAGTGATCAGACATTTCATCTTATACTGAAATCTATAATTAATTTCATGATCACTACATTAATAATCCTTTGTAATGATGATCTGTATCTTTATATATATATATATATATATATATATATATATATATATATATATATTATTATTATTATTATTATTATTATTAATGTCTTATTACTAACATAAATATACCAATAATTTTAATATTATTTTTTTCTTCTATTTTAAAATTTCAGCTATGATATAAAGAATCAAAGTACCTACTAAAAACATGCTTTGCAAATTGAGATCATACTATCTATTGAGAGTATTTGTCTGAAATACTTTAAACCAAAAGTGAATACACTTTTAATTCATTATTATAGAATACATAAGGATAGCAGATAAGATATTAATACTTTATATGAGTGAAAACTAAAAAAATAATATCTTCCTATATATTTTACCAACTAAAGAAGATTCTCCCATTATAAGGTATAGATATTAATTAGAATATTTTCATGGGCTATTAATAATTTTAACACAAGACTTCACTGTATCTTTTATATAAATCAATTTCAGTTATAATGTAATTAAGAAAAATGCTAATTAAAAACAAGCATTGAAAATTAAAATCATGCTATTAATGATAGTATTTGTCTTAACCACTTTGAAACAAAAGGAATTTGCATTTAGTTTAATATAGTTATTTATGGAAAAGATTTCTTGGGATTATTAAAATATTAGCAATTGTTATATTTTGCCATTTCACACATATTTAGTATTAATGTCTGATCTACTAGTTTTATATAATCTTGGCTAATAAATTAAAAGTGGGTTAATTTTTGTTTTACAATGTTTTAAACCAATATTATTTTTAGATGATGTGATTTTAAGTTGCAATGCCTGGATTTAATGGACACTTCACTTGGGTGCATTATAATTTGAAATTTATTTATAAAATACACAGAGAAATCCTATTAAAGTGATTAATATTTATATCTGTAAAAACCATCTACTTATATATCTGTTGTATGTGTAGTAACTAATGGTTGTACTGTAGAAAAAAAATTCTAGAAGCCATTGACTCATCATACTGATCTCACACAATTAGAGGATAATCATTATCAACCTTATAACCTTGCAGAACAGTAAGTATTTTTTGCATTACAGTGAATATATGTAATTATTAACAGAATACTATGAAATATATGTAATCAGGCAAATTTAAAAATTTTTAAGCAACCCCCTCAAAATCCATTACATTTCAACTATCCACTATTATATAAAAATTTCAGATCAACATCTTTCACTATAAATGTATTTGTGAAACAATTTATACTCATCAGATGAATTAGAGAAATAAAATACCTAGATCTCCATACTCATGCTGACAGTTCATTATATATATATTGTAAGTATAACTTAATTTATTTTAGAACTTGGAATTTATTTGCAGTCAAATATCCACTGCTCCTATGTTTAGTCTTCAACACATAAGATTGGAGTTTATGTCTACTTTAAACACATCTTATTGAATAATAAACCATTCCCTGAATAATATATACATGTGTGTGCATGCAGATTTTACTAATAATCAAGTAGACCAATACTTAACTAGGTAGATTTAAAATGTTTCATCATGCATCTCTATTTTGCAAGTTATTATCATGATGGTACACCTTTAAAACATTGTGACACTATTTTTCTCTCAAAATGGAATTTTGTATTCACTTCATAATCTCCTGAAAAACAGAAAATATGCTACACTAGATGTATATATGTGTGTAATAGTTATTAATAAGAAATGGATATTTAATATGATATGGATATGTATACATATTAGCAGCCATTCATAAACAAGTATGGTCATTCCAACTCCAAGAAAAAAAAAAAGGGGGGGGGGAGATTTTAAAAATTAGAAATAATAATATACAAAATATGTGTTTATAGATATAATAAACACTTCCATACTTCCCCATTTTTTTTAAATTCACATAAATAAAGATACAATAAAAGACAAATGACCCCAAGATGCATTTTATGCTGAACCAGCACTCATCAGTCAGCCCAGATCACTATCTCTTATATATCTCTATTATATGAAAAGTATTTATCTAGAATAAATTGTTACATTTTCATTTACCAATGTCAAACTTCCTCCACTCACAACTTTGTCACCCATCCATTTCAGATAAATACAATAACCTTTAACTGAGGTTTAAATTTTATATCTGTGCTAGAGATAATCTTTAGCTTCGAAAATGATTAATAATAATCATTATTGTATTATCTGAAATAGATAGCATCAAAGTTGTGAGTGGAGGACGTTTGACAATGGTAAATGAAAATGTAACAAAATAAACCAATTTATAAATCATAAATATGTTCACATATAGAATATATTGATATTATTCTGCTTGTTTGATATTTTATAACTATTTTTTTTTTTACTATTTCTGCCAAAAAAAATTCTGCAGATAACTTTTTTTTCTAAAATTCTTTAACACTGTGTTTAATTGTAGCTATCTTAGGTAGCCTTTCCTCTGCCAAATTTTCCCAATAAAATCAATCAATATTGCATTTTTTTAGAATGTCTTTGAGATAATCTTTGTAATGTAAAAGGAATATGACTTCTCATGAAAACCATACTCAAGTTCATCATAAGCATGCTATTTTAGAAAGTTTTTATTGTTAATTCAGTTCACAGTTTTAATTAAATAAAGATAGCATGCATATAAAAGCGATTTACCCACTGCAGAAGAAGCTATAAGTATCGACCCAAAAAATCAAATCAATTTAGGCCTAGTACTTTCGAGGTTTTCTCTCATATTCATGGCCAAAATAAGTTATAAACATTGCTGTGATGTTATAAATTAATAAAATATGCAAATGCAAATTAATTTGTCCATTTTCTCAAAATAAAAAAACATGTATCGTGTCTATTTATGGCAATGATCCTGTCATTATATTTTCAAAATTTTATGGAGCATTCTTAAATAAAATTTTTCTAATGTGTTTATGTTAATTAAAACAGGCAAAACTCTCTATACGTATAGCTACTCAGTGCAAGCTAGAGTAATCAATGGATGCCAGAAGGCTTGTGCATAAAATCACCATCTAGTGCCTATTAATCTAATATCCCCAGACTAGTTTGTGGCTTGTGGCCTTTGTCAGTGAGAGCCTTGGATCTGTCAGCACTGCACCCAGATCTTAGGATATAATGCAACCCTTCAGCAGCCACCTTTTATCTCTACTTAACTACAAAAGTATGAGTCTTAAACTGAAAACACTATAATATTTTCAATCCAAACTCATTAGCCTATATAGTCATATAAATCTTAACTCAGTTCAGTACTTATAAATTTTGGTGACTTTGGTTCTTTAATAGCCATAGCCACCACTATTCTATTAGGCAGGATTGGTTTTAAGCCAATATACACCACCAGTTTTGCCTGTTTTAATAACAATTATAAGCAAGCATAAGAAATGGTGATCATGTGGTGCTTATGTTAAATTGATAGAAGGTCCAAGATTTACTTCCATTTACTAAATTAGGTCAGATAAACAACAGTTCTATATATAGCTAATTTAGTTGCAATCGTTTATTTCACTATGATGATATATCCTAAATGTTTCTGCTGCATTTTAATATATAAGTCCACTTTTCTATCTAAAAAAGTTATTCAAAATATTCAAGTTGTGTTATATTCTCTCAAGTTGAAAATCAACCAAGCTAAAATTTTCTGACGATATATATAATATTTTTTTAATACTTCATAGGTATATTACTTCAGTCACAGTTCCCTTTTAAATACCTTTTTTTATTTAAAGGGAGAGTATGGCTGGACTAATATAGCTAGGGAGTATTTCAAATATTTTACATATATTTCAGTTAGCAATATGCATTGCTTACACACACACACACACACACACACATATATATATATAGGAAATTTAATCATTGTGAATTGGCATAAATAACAAGGATATTTAATATTAGATAGTAGTTAGAAGGCTCTCAGTATACTATTAAAAAAGTGAACATATTGTTAGTCTTGTGTAATATAATTATATTAAAGCTATTTGGATATTTATTTAGTTGCTATTTTATGCAGGAAATAAAAATCTTTAAACTGCAAGGAGATTATTTTGGGAACCAAAAATGTGTAAAATATAAAGGAAGAGGAATTTCATATGCTAAAAATGGAAATAAAATGTATATTTATTGATATTTAAATCAAGAGAATATACTGTGTATTATTTAGATCATGGATAACACAAAAGGCATTTCTTTGTCAGGATGGGCATTATAAAAAATATGAAATGATGCACTTCTGTATCTATAGATTACAACACAAAAATTTAAGCAAAAGAAAAAAAAAGTGAAAAGTTTTATGATCAGTTTATACAGAGACTGCAAAACTATAATATCTAAGATGAAAATGATAAGAAAAAAATATTAATGAACAATATTGACTTGAAATAGAAATCAAGCAAGAAAATCACTAGATAGTTTTGTGAAATCAATTACTTTTTTTATTATGTATACATTTTTTAAGTCGATAAATGGTTAATTATTTATTTAAATGTTAGCAAATAAAGCTTAGAAAAATCAAATATTCGTAATTTAAATTCTTATTATTAAGTGATAGAAATTTTCAATTTAAACAAAAGTTTGTAAAATAGATCATGAATAACTTTTATAAAATTTGAATAAAGCTTAAAAGAATCATAAGTATGTCTAATATTCTAAACCTTTTCTAGAGAACATATTCATTGTTTTTAAAATGCTTTAAGGTTTTGAATATTAGTGGTAAACAAAATGATCTGTGAAAAAATAATAATAATAATTGATAAATCTGAGGAAAAAAATTTAAACCCAAATAAAATTATAAAGATATTCTATAAAAATAAGAAATAAAATTTAAATAGCAGTGAAGATAGATAGGGAAAATTATATTAATATTTTCAAGGATAAACCATTAAATGTCACTTGATCACCAACTCTTATGCTAGCACATAACTGTTATTAAACAGGCAATGCCAACCAGAGTAATCAATGGATGCCAGAAGGTTTATGCATAAAATCCCCATCTAGTACCTACTCATTCAATATCCCCAGACTAGTTTCTGGCTCATGGCTTTCGTCAGTAAGGAGCCTTGGATCTGAGAGCACTGCACCTAGATCTTAGGACATGCAGGGCTCTCAGATCCAAGGCTTCTTACTGACGAAGGCCACAAGCCAGAAACTAGTCTGGGGATATTGGATGAGTAGGCACTAGATGGGGATTTTATGCACAAACCTTCTGGCATCCATTGATTACTCTGGTTGGCACAGGGTGGCACTACTGTATGGAGAGTTTTGCCTGTTTAATTTTCAAAGATAGTAAACATAGATACAAATTATATATATAAATGTTTGCAATATTTCAAGGAATTCATAAATTTAACAAAAAATTCTTAAAGTAAATTTGAAAAAATACCAGAAAACAAATTATAATAGAAGTAATAAAAATCAAGGAAGAAAAAAATGATATAAGAACTTTATCATAAAGTCATATACTACTTCTGAAAAGACCAGCTATATAGAACAACATTCAGTAATGAAAAATGAGTTCAAATCTGTCTTGAAATTATTGTTGAGAGGTAAATTGTAGGAATTTTTGCCATTATTTTATAAATTCTAAAGAAAACAAAAGAAAATTATTTAAAATGCTGACCAAATTATATTCCTCAATCAAGAAAATTCATTTATAGAAAAAAAAAATCCTATAAAAGAAAACATTGTTCATTATACTCCAATAGATCACAAATTGAATATTAAATAGATATTAAATGATAGTGATTATTAAATCCACTTCCAGTGCTAACTAATTCATATCCCAGACTAGTTGCTGTTTTATGATCTTTATAAATGAGGAAACTGGATAAAACATTTTTCATCCAGCAGCATTTATTCTTTTTTTAACTATCAAGAAATAACTTGAAATTTAAAATTGTCTTAATATTTTAAATTCAAGTCAATTTTTTGGCATGGTTATATCATATGATATTAGCTCAATAAATATACTTTGTTTCAAATACTCCATTTCTTTAACAATTGTAACCTTTATTTTTTGGTTAGGATTGGTATGTAAAAAAAGCCCAAAACATCATATGATTATAGTTTATTATACTTTTTAGGAGCAACTTTATTCTTTTTATTCAGTGCTGCCATCTATTAAAAGCTTGATAATTTTTTAATAAATCTACATCTATGACTATACTATTCTCAAACTGTTTTTTTATTGTATGCTTTTTATCTTTGAGAAGCTTGGACCTGGATTTAGAGCACCTCTAATGCATTTTTCAGCCAGCTTTTCTTTTTTAGTATGTTTTTTCCTATTATCAAGCCATCAGTTTGACATTCAAAAACATTTTAAATCCAAACTAATTTGCTAAGAGTGTAATCTGATATCAGATCAGTACATATATATATATATGTTGCAAAAAAAATCAAGACATATATCATGTGAATTAATTTAATAAGATTATATTATAAATATTATGCAATGAGCATGTCAATAGCACTTAACAAGCTTTTCAGAATATCTCTATCCTCCCACTAGTTTCTAGCTCTGGCTTTCATCAGTGAAGTGTTAGGATATTCAAGCATTAGATTTAAAATACCAAGTCAAACCTAGCACTTTATCTAATGTTTAACTATTAAGTAGAAAATCTGAAATTTTCAGACATCCATATGTCTTCAAATCCAGCATCTAACTTAAATATCTAAACTTAATGCAGTCCCATATGTCTATTTAAGTTAGATAGCTGGATTTTAAGACATATGGATATCTGAACAATTCAGTCCCATGTGGCTTTGAAAACATATGGATGTTTAAAAATTTCAGATTTTCTATTTAATACTTAAACATTAGATAAAGTTCTGGCTTGACCTGGTAGTTTAAATCTAATATTTGAATATCCTAGCACCTCACTGACAAAATCCAGAGCTAGAAACTGGTCTGAGGATAGGGATGTTCTGAAAAGCTTGTTAAGAACTATTGGTGCACTCATTATATAATATATTGTCTCCAGTTTTATATCAACCTTAGTCATTTTTATCCTTTTGTTGAAAAAACAAGCAGGTAATAGTTATTCAGAAAAAATATTTGTGGTTGTCAAGAATCGAAATTGACTTTGAAAACAACTGATAGTAATTTTTTTTGAAAACACATTCTGGGTCTGGAAAGTTTCTGATTTAATTCTAATAAATAATATAAATGTGGTGGCAAAAAATAATGTTATAGTCTATAAGTTTATCAGTGTGCCAAAAATAGCTTACTGGTAATTTCCCATGTTTCTGTGTAAATTAAAGCTATTTTACATAACTTTTCTAACTTTTTCTTTTCCCTTTTTTTTCTTTTTTTTTTTTTATTAAAAGTGACTTTTATAGCTTCAGTAATAGATTAGTTTTTTTCTTTTTATTTTGAGATTTTCACTTCTTGGTTTAAATTGTTCTTTTTTTACTCGAATGCTTTTTAAATTTATAAGGTTTCCCTAGCATCTCAAATTTTACCTGCACACTATGTCAATCGGTCATTTAATCAGGCCATTGGCCAGTATTTAATTATTACAAAAAATTGAAAAGGTCTCACTAAACAAAATGAACTGCCAAAAGAAACATCAGACGAACAATGTTTCTTTTTAAAATGTTTTTCTTTTTTTCTTTTATGAAATAAGTGATTAAAATTATTTAAAATGTTATAAATTATTTTATTTTACATGTGTTGTTAAGTTGGCACTAGTTGAATTAGTAAATGGCGATTTTTTAAAACTTTTTGAAAAAACGGACTAAATTAGAATTTTTGCTATTCGCAAAATTATAAATAGCCAATATGAAAATACTGGATAATACCATTATCATGACGCTTCAAAATTCTTAGTCTTTTTTTTTAAAATATATATATATGGTCTAATTAAATTTAAAAAGTGCAATAATTAAAGTAATTTATTTAAAAGTAAATTAGTCTATAAATTTATCTCTATTAATCAGTTTTTTAAGTACTTACATATTAATCCGACGGTAAGATTTCTCATACGTATTAGTCCGGCGATGGATAGTAAAAAAAAATAACATTTTGTGCATGGAAATAAAGTGTGCATTTATATTATAACGGATGGCACAAATAAATGTGTAAATAAAGACTGAATTAAACACATTTTCAATATTCTAAAAACAAAAACTTTTTTTTTTTTTAAGTTTTAATATTAGATAAAAAAAAACAAAAACATTTTGACTAATAATTTTTTCCTGATGGGATATTCATTTTAAAAATTGTTTTCGTTTTTAGATTATAAATGTGTTTAATTCGGTCTTTATTTACATATTTGTTTTTGCCACATTTTTCATCACTGTAGGTAAGTACGTTTTTAATTATGATGGATAATTTTACATATAATTATAATAATAACTAGATATAAAATAGTATACTAAAAGATGCTATGTTTATGACATCCATGTTTGAGATGACATTATGAGTTATCCTCTTCTATTGTCGTCAACTTTTTTAAAATATTATTCAAAAAATAATAATTGATAAATTATGTTATACCATGATGAAAATGCATATGAGAAAGCAAATTAGAAAGTTTGTTTGTTGTTGGTATATTAGAAATAAGGTAATTTATAATCTCAGTCTTTCTTTGTGGATTGTGATATTTTTAAAGTTATTACCAACACCATGTATCAACATTTTTTTTTATTCTGGCCTCACTGATGTTTATTTTGTTTCATCAATACAGAAAAATACTTCAGCCTAAAAAACTCTGAAATCTTACATGAGAAGTTTTATTTCAGACATGTCTTTAGAAATATGCCAAGTAATAACTTGATATAATTTTTACTGATGGCTGAATTTTTTGCTGATAAAGCAAAATCTGTCTACACCATTTATGACTAAAGATAGTTATTATTCTTATGTTCATACTCTGAGCTTTTTTTATTTCCAGACTCTGTACTTTTTTTTATATTTAGTTATAGTACTGTATATTTTACTCTCTTAATTTTTTTCATCGTGATCTTCAGATATTCTTTATTTTTATTTATATAAGAAATAAAAATAAATAATTAAATTGTTATTGACTGGGAAGTCATAAAAAGTTGAAGTACTGGAAATAATAAAGTAGGAACTGTTATCAATGGACTTTCAGTTTTAGAATCTTTCACTCTTCCATTATATTAAACCATGTTGTGTTATATTTGAAATATCATTCAATATTCTGAAAGTATTGGTGTTTCTCCCATCAATTCTGAATCCATTTTACAGCATTAATTTAACTTACATTAATTTTCTTGTTAAGAAATAATAATTAATGAATATCAGATGATGATGCCAAATTGATCTATTAGCCTACTTTAGGAAAAAAACCTCTTCAATTTTGTATTAAAACCACTGTGTTACATTATGAATCCATATTTTCTTTCTCCAATCAAGATTATGCTATTATATATTCAGTTCACAATTTGAATATTTATAGTGATAATATTATATAGAGTATAAAAATATTATTTCACAATATAAAAAATTATTGTTATTATTACAAGTATTACAATTTATACATTAAAAAAAAGAAGTAAAACAGCTTTAACTAGCCCTCAATAGATCAAAGATCTCACCAACATTCCATCACACAGGAATAATGAAGAAGATATAACTCACCCTGCTGGACAATTATTGTTGATGAGAATTTGAGCATTTTTGCATTCTTCTTTTACCCTTTATACATTGTACAGGCTTAACACCTGCATTTATATATGTAATATATGTGGGATTTGAACTCAGACTTTTATACAACCTACAACTCTCAGTGCCATCTTATATTACTGACCCATCTGATTATACACCTTGTGAAAAGACAAATAATCACCAATATATGTAATTTGTGCTAAACCAGCACTCATCAGTCGATCCAGTTTACCATCTTCACACATATACAATCAGTACTCAGCTTTATATTAAGACGGCCAATCCTCATACTTTAATGGACAGATACCTATTCAACTATCAATATTAGATTATTAATTATTTTGCCTATGACCTATTTACCTGAAAGAAATTTTAAGTCTGATTAAAATAAAAAAAAGTACAAATGTTAGTTGGTTTGAATTTAAATCCCAGTCAAATTGAAGGGCATAGCAGACATATTTTAATTTTTAAAACAAAAATAATTTGGGTAAAATACTAATTTAGTGTGTGTTTATAAAATTATTATTTCCTTTTTATATTTAAAAATGTACATTTTAATTTTGTCTTTAGTTTATACTTTTACTTTCGAATCAACTGCTCAGGGAAAAACCCAACCTATTATTTTTTAAAAAAGAACGGTTTAAGTGTTACTAAATAAAAAGCCATCATTTGCATCAAAGTATTATAATAACAACGTTATTTATTTTGAAAAATTCATTTTAGATTAATAAATACAGTAAATAGTTCACAGATGCAAATATAAGTATAAGATTGAGAATTTTTTCAGTATTAAAAATATAAATAATATTCAACATCAGCAATTTTTATAATTATAATAATTTTCGACGTGTGTTTTATCTTAGAAGATTTATAAAAGGCAACAATATATTAATAACACTAGCAAAGCTATTCAAAATATTGAAAGAATTTATAGATCGAATTGTAAAACAGCTGGTGAACTTTTACAATTTTCAAAACTAAATCAATTTATACTGTGAAATCGCTATGACCTGGAATTATTAATTTAACATATCATTATCTTTATTAAGCGTGTTTGATATATAAACACGCGGTCTAAAATTATTTAAATTTGATAAACATATGAATACTATCGTTCTTTTTTTTTTTTTTAAAAAAAAAGGCAGTAATAGTAACAGTAATATCAAAGAAAATAAGTATCATAACAATAATAAAAGTTTTACAAAGATTACAACAAAAATATTTATTGAATTGCATATGTATATATTATTAAAGCATGATATAACCAACCAGTCGTCATCCATCTTGTTATTCATTAGCATAATGTTTTATTCTCATCACTTTATGCTTGGACTAAAAAAAAAGTTTTTCGGGGGTAGTTTTATAGTATAACAAAAAAGTAAAAAAAAAACAAACGATGGCTAAAGGTTGAAATGCATTAGATCTAAAGGACTAAGTGCACTGTTCAAAAAAAATTAAAAAAACTCCTCACTGATGAAAGTCATTTTCTAAAAACTAGTCTGGGAATACTGGATAGGATATGATGTGATGTATTTGGCTTCTGCTTAAACGAAGTCAAGAATATCTCAGCAATTATGCCCAGGTAAACCTGTTAGCCATTTTATTTTCCATTCCCCACTCTAAATCTTCCCATATTCTGCCCCATCCCATTTCCACAACATAATAATATTAAGCACTATCAACTGCCATCTACTGATTACTAAAGTTTTTACTAGATGGCATAAAAGTGGCGATAATAAAAGATTATGTTAATGATTTACGTATATTGTGTGAACTTATTTTTATAGTTAGTTGATTAAATGATCATGTGATGTTTGAATGCTACATTGACAATTTAAGATAGGAATTGATTCTGAATCCTTTAGCTCTTATGTTTGTCACTCTACTACTAAGCAGGGCAATAGAAATAATGCATAGTTAATTACTCAGAAGTGATTTTTTTTCCTTACTTTACTTAGCTAAGAATGAATTCATGACTTATTAGCTTTGGGATTGGAATTGCATTATTATTCTAAATCACCCAAAATTAAGATTGCCTTTAAAAATAGACATAAAGTGATAGACTATGGCAAACAATAAGATTTGATAGCTCTTATTTATTACTAGCATTAGGATATGTGTTTATAAGATCTTTATAACTTATGCTTTGATTATTTTAAATCATCAGATAAACAAATCATTACAAATTAATTTTTCTGAGCAGTTTAGACAATCAGTAAAAAAATAATAAAATGATTTATTGCTTAAAGTTTATAAGAATTTCAAACACTGGAACTAGTTACAGATTCTTATGCAAGAAACAACCAGGAAAATGGTGGATTCAAGAGGCAATGATTTTTAATTGATTCTGAAGAGAGCATGAGAATGAATAAAGAAAAATATCCATTTCATTTTGATCAATTGGTTGAAAGTGTTGTGCCAATTTGCTATTTTTATCTTGTTATAGAAATTGATCATATAATAAATAAATAAAATAATAAAAAACAAATCACAAAATTCACAGTTATAGATTATAAACAAATTTTATATCTATGCTATTAAAAAAAATTAATTTAAAAAAATCAGAGTAATCTTTTAGTAAAATGTTTAATTCTTTTCAAATTCTTGTTCAAATAGACATTAAAAACACCAAATAAACTATAATTGTACATCTTTATGATTAATAACATGGCTATTTAGTTTTTCATCAAACAGAGATCTGTACATACTAGTAACTTTTATATCTAATGTACTATTTAATTTAAAGTCTAATTTTAAATTATCAACCATATATCTATGGGGTTCATATTGGTAAACATTTCAGATTCTAATCCCAAAAGATTGTGTTAATATCACCTGATTAAAAAGAAGTCTAAGGGAAAATATACATTCAAAAAATATTTGCTTATATATTTTGCCAATAGCTAATTTTCTCCAGATTATTTAAATAATTAAAACATAAAAAAATAATAACTATGTGTACTAAAATTCACAATATTATTTTTAACTTCAAATAAATTAAAGAAACTTTTTTTTAAAAGCAATGAATTAAGTATGTTCTTTTTTTCCCCTCTTACTTTCAGTAGAGATAATCTTAAAAAAATTTCAACTACCTTGAGCTAAATGAAGCAACTTTCAGGTGGCAGCATTAAGAATAACATTGTTATAAAAAATTTCAAGTTCATTTGGGTAAGAAGCTGCTAAGCAGATATTGAGAATGAGTTTATAAGATTCAAGCAAGATGCTGACTTTCTATTTATTCTGCTTAGAACTATTTCAGATAAAATTTCTACAGGATTTAAATTGTCAGTAAAGATTTTTTTGAAAATCAGATATATTCATAGAATATAATTTTTCTACTAATTTTTTTTACAGTTAAAATTTTCTATCAAAATTATATAAAAATCAGCAATAATAAACAGGAGAAAATGAATTGATTTCCCAAAAAAATTGCTGGAAAAAAAAACAGTAATAAAAATGTTTTTTTTTTTCAATATTAAAGCAAATCATTCATTATTACCTTCATTAGCAGCTAATCATAAAGAAATATATGCATTATGAAAAAAGCAAAGATAGACAGACAAAGAATAAAAATTAATGATGAATTCTATTATAATTATATGAACCAATTAGTAAAAACAAATATATTCACATATGTTCCATTCTGATATTTTAATTTGTTTATTTAATGTCTTGGAATGCTATTTTTTAATTCCTTTTGACAAAGTTAACTTTTTAAAAAACGTCACCACCTTGTCTAATTACAGGCAGTTATATACTATTCTCAATCATATGTTCTTAATAAAAAAAAATTAATACTGCATTTCATCCTAAGCATTTTTGAAATAAGTTTGATAATGTATACTGTAATTTTTGATGCCAAGAAAATGAAATTCTTTTTCCTTTTAATTTGTTCCAATTAAAATCTCCATAAAATTTATATCAGATCTTGATGTCTGCTATAAAGCACCTATAAATTATACCAAAATTGCTTTTCAAAAATTAAAAAAAAAAACTTAAGAGTAATATAACTTTTTTCTCATTTCATTATGTTGAAGATATAAGTGTGAATAAACTTTGATGTTCAGTCAGATAATTTAAACATTTTAGAGATATTTTTGTTAAATTTACAAAATGATTTGACTATATCAACAAAATCAACATGAAATACACACTCATAACATTTTTTGCATTTGCCAGATACAAAAAACATATTATAGTTTGTTTGTTTTTTCTTTAAAAGCAAACTGTGGGTTTCTAACAATCTTTTATCTATAATTAAAAATTACATATTCAACAAAATCGTTGAAAGTAATTTTATTATATTAGCTTTAATTCTCAATAGTATATATACACTTTTCCTACAATTATGTAATTCTACCAAACTTGTATTGTTCAAGTTAATATGAAAAGGTAAAATAAAACTAATTAGAAAGCTTAAAAACATTGAGCCAACTTTCAGCAGATTACTGCCAGAATCATAGCTTTAATAATATTTAATATTTTATTTATAAATTTGATTAATAGAAGCATCTTTTAGATCAAATTTCATAACTAAATGATTTATATATTCCTAAAAAACATTCATACATTTAAAGCTTTTCCAGATATCTCACTAGAGAAAAATTTCTTCATTTTTAAAATTATAAAAAATTAAAACAGTATCGTGATGTGATGTACTGTGACTTCTCCTTAAACGGAGTCAGGAATCTCTCAGCAGCTATGCCCAGAGAAACCTGTTAGCCACTTTACCTTCCTTTTCCATTGTCCACCCTAAGTTTTCCCATAATCTGCTCCATCCCATTTCCACAACATAATCTTTGTCAACTCCATGACCTTCATATCTAAATCCCCCTTATTTTTCCCCAAACCCGGCATAAAAAACAATAACTCACTTTCTGTATAATCACTTTGTTCATATTTAACCTTCCATAACTTCATTATTTGTACCCTTTCTGCTTCCAAACATTTACATTGAAGTAACAGATGCCTAATATTTTCTATGCCTTCTTTACACAACTTACAGACTAAATCACCCATATTTTTCCATTTACGTGTATATTCCCTTGTTGCTAAAGATCCTGTTTGAGCCTTAAACAATAAACTACTTTCCTTACTATTATCATAAATTAACTTACAACCAATGTTCCGTTTACTTTTATATATATTTAAACTCGTTTTACTCTCCATACTAGTTCTCCATCTCTCCAACTCCCTATTCTTTATTAATGCATCTATTCTTCTATCCCACTATAACACTCAACAATCCTCCTAACACAATCATCCCATCTTTTGTACAAGTACACTGACATAACTTCTTTATCCAAATCTTCTGCATACCACATTACCTTTCTCACCCATCTTGTTGGCTGCCCTTTACTTGTAACCCAATTAAATACTATTTTGGCTATTCTTTTATTATCCATGAACTGCAATCTACCGAACATTTTCAATTTGCTTTTTGCATCCCTCATATAAAAACTTGACCATCCCATTTCTCCTTGAATTGCCTCTTTTGCTGTCCACACTTCAGCATCTAATGCATGTCTTTCTACTTCCCTTTGTACTTTTTCTAAGCAATCTAATACCCCTTTACTAACACAATGCATCATTGCCATATGTTAACCCTGCTACTGCCACTCCCTTCCATACAATTCTAGCTACATCATATTTATTATATGAAAACAGTGTTAATTTCTTTATCAATCCCTTTCTTTTCTTTGCTTCATTTATCAATTTTTTCTCCCATTCATCCAAGCAATTTTTCTTATTACTCAAGATGATTCCCAAATAACTATATCTATTCACCACACTTAACTTTATATTCCCCAATAAGAAATCTTTGTCTTCTCTTTCCCCAGTATTCACTATCATTATATTTGATTTTTCTTCACTAAATTTAATCCCCATATCTTTACCCACCCTTGCGCATGTCCTCAGCATAACTTCCATATCTTCTCTTCTTTCTGCACACAAAAAGACATCATCCGCAAAAAAAAAAGACCGGACAATGTATATACTCTCTTGCCACCTGTTAATGGTATCTCTATCCCTCTTCCTAGTCTTTCTATTGCTCTCTCCATTTCACTCAAATACAACACGAACAAAATAGGTGACATAGGGCATCCTTGCCTCAGTCCCACCCCATTTTTAACTTTAACTGATTCTATATCCCCTAATTGATATGTATAGTAATTATTTTCATATAATTTCTTAATAACACCCACTAAAGCTTCATCCATTCCCAGATTTGTTAAACTTATCCATAATCTATTTCTATTCACTCTATCATATGCCTTCTCTATATCTATAAAACTCATATATAACTGTCTACCTGAATTTCTACTCATATCTATAAGTTGTGTAACTACAAATAAACTATCTCCTATACGCCTATCTGACCTAAAACCTCCTTGCATTTCCCCCACTACATTATTTTCTTCCATCCATTTTGCAACTCTTCCAGCCACTATATATGAAAAAACTTTATATAAAACTGATGTTAGTGCTATTGGTCTATAATTATTTAACTTTCTATGATCCTTACCTTTTCCTTTAAATAATAATCTTACTCTTGTATTACTCCAACTACCCGGAAAAACTCTCTTCTGTGCCTTCTTATTAAAACATGATAGTAACTTTACTTTTGTCCTCTATGCCCCAAATTCATTACCATCTCTGCTGCCCATCCATCTAGATCCTCTTGCCTTACCACTTCTCAATTTCTTCACTGCCTCATTCAGTTCATTTTTTGTAAATGCAATATTCCCATTACTATATGCTTTCATATTTTCTATCCCTCTGTCCTTCACATCTAACATCTTTTCTATATCCATTACATAACTATTCAATATTCTCTCTAATTCTTCTCTAGAGCTACACTCTATTCCCTCCTCATCCAGTAATACTATCTCTCTCTCCCCTAAATTTCTCCTTTTAATGTAATTCCAAAATTTTTTACTCCCATCTCTTCCACTTTTATTAATATCATCCAATAATTTACTATTTAGTTTCATTCTCTCTCTATAATTATCTATTTTAGCTAACTTCTTCTTTTCTAAGTACTTTTCCCATTTAGCATTAATATCTTTTTCACTTTCTTTGTTCTTAATAGCACACTTATATTCTCTGCATGCTTTTTTCCTCTCTTTTACACTTTTACTAACTCTCATTTTTCTATTACTTTTATTTTTCTGAATATTCTCACCTAAAACTCTATTTTCAACTTTTTCTATTTCATCACACCAGTCCTCATACTCATTTCCAATCAACTCTTCCATGGTTTCTTCAACTTGTATTTTATACTCTTCTAACTTATTCTTATCATTTACTCTCCATCCACATCTTTCACTATTATTTCTACTTTTATTCCTATTTTCCATCACATTACTAACCATTTCAATTACAACAAAATTATGATCACTATTACATACTCTCTCTTCATTATCAAACACCTTAATTTTCCGTACTTTATTCATTCCCTCTTTCTCTACCAATATATAATCTATTGTGTGGGATATATTATTCCTAGACCATGTATATTGTCCCTCATAAATATTAGATAAGTTTCCAATGCTCAAATTTACTCTCTGACAAAATTTCTTCAAAAGCTGTCCATTCTTATTGTCTACATCATCAATTTCTTCAATATGCCCATTCATATCTCCTATAACCATTATTCTCTTCCCCTTTTCTTTAAAACTCTGTATATCCTTAACTAGGCACTCATATATACTATTGTTCCATTCCATTATAGTTTGACTATCTCCAGTAGCTATATAAACTATAGCCACCATCCATTCTTGTTTTCCCAACTCTATGTCAAACCACATATGTTCTTGGCATTTAACAGTATTTAAATATTTTTTTGATATAACACCTATACCACCACCCTTTTTTTCTTTCTCTTTTTTATTTATACCCTGCCATACCAAATCTTCCAAAACAGGTTCTTCTTCTTCTCTTAGAATGTGTTTCCACTACTGCTAATACCTCAAGCTCTTCATTTTCAATTGCTTTGTTTAATTCCTGCCACTTTTCAGGTCTCCTACCACTTTGCATATTCAAATACCCAATTTTAACATTTTTTTCTTTCCTAACTACTCTTTTATAAATTTTTTTTATTCTTTCTTCTCCATTATGCTTATAAATAACTTGCTTACCATTTATTCTACAGACCCATTCCCTCTCCACATCTACATTTATATCTAAATCAACTGCCCTTTGTTTAATCCTTACATTCCATCCATTCTTCTTCTTTTTAATAGCACTACAATTTAAAATCCCACCCCCTTTACAAGTTTCCTGAACTATATTCTTTATAAATCAGACTCCCTAAAACTTCATTTCTTTGTTTCCCTAAGTGCAACCCATCTTTACCAAATAACTCCCTCTTCCCAATAAAAAAATCCCACACATCCACAAACGTAACACCATTTCTTTCACAGAATTCTTTCAATCTTTCATTTATAGAACACACCCTATCTAACATATACCTTTTATCAAATCTTGGTAATAATCCAACTGTGCCTACTCTTCCTTTAACCATGCTCAAATTCCTAATCAGTTCTGTGTACTCACCCATTACTCTCTCTGATGACTCTGATAAATTATTAGTCCCTACCATAACATATACATCTCTATTCCCTTGCTTCTTTACTTTATCTGTAACATCCCTAATTTTAGCTCCCGGCAAACATACTCTTACATACCTGTTTCTATTTTCCCTTGCAATTATATCTCCACATTCTCTTATTAATGAATCCCCTATCAATACTGTCTCACAGTCTACTTTCTCTGCTTCATTCACAACCTTCTCTACCACCTTCTGGACTTCCTCATCTACTTCTTCCTTATCATTCCTATTCAGTAATCCCTTTATCTGCTCACACTTTGCCTCTAACGATTTTAATTTTTCTTCTACATCCTTTACCTCCTCCTCTATCTTACTTATTCTTTGGCCAACCATCTCCAATGCACTACCTATTTTTCCATCCATATCTCTTGTCATTCCACTACAAACACACTATCCTGTCTTCCTCAACTATGTTTTGTTCCATTTCTCCTGACTTACTGCCTTCCTCAACTATGTTTTGCTCCATTCCTCCTGATTTCTCTTTACGCTATCTACTCTTTATGCTATCTACACTTTGAAACCACTTTTTCACCTCTTTTATCACATTCACACACTGTCTACATAACCATAAACCTGCTACATCCTTCCTAGTCTTATTTAAGCATTTCAAGTGGAAAACCTTATCACATATATTACATTCTACAAGCACGTCTAATTCCTTTCTGATGATTATATATGCATTGTAAAATACAAATGCAATCCATATTACTTATTTTCCAAGGCGCCTATTCTATATTTAACTTTATACTTTCTTTCCTACACTTCAAACCTTTTTGCACAGAAAGATGAAAAATTTTTTACTTTCAAAAACGATCGATCAATAATCACGTGTAACTTAGGCTTCTAAACATTACCTTTTACCTCAAACTAACTGTTCTTAAATTAAAATTTAAAAAAACAAACAAACTTTAGTAGCAAATTTAAGCCAACTAATCTTAAGTACAACTTAGTTATAGAAATCCTTACATTAACACACATTCAACAAAAAAAATTTTTTTTTTTTTTAAACTGCTATATTTTAAAAATGGCAATCGAAACTTTTTTTTCTTTAAATAATTTTGATCTTTCCAAATTAAAAAAAAACTATCTCTCTTGATCACAATTTATTCCTCACTTTCATACCACAATTAAAGTATTAAAATTGATGATCTCAGATGATTAATCGCATAAAAAATATTAAACTTAGCTTAACTTGAAGTCAGTGAACCGTCCAATTCAACAGCTAGCCTTTGTGTATCAATTTTTCCCCACAATAATGCCATCTAGTGGAAGTTTTAGTAATTAATAAATATTAGAAGATTACATATCATAATTTCTACCAAGGGCTTTCCCATCCAATATCAGCAGTCTTGTTTCTAGCTTATGGATTTCTTCAGCAATGAATCTAGTATATTGAATGGGAAAGTATTAGATAGGACAAGCAACCATTTAGCATCTAAAATAGTAGCAATTCTTTCCATACAATATTACCATCTAGAGTCTATTGATTACTAGACCTTGCATTAGATGGCAGAATTTTGAGGGAAAAATTTTGCTGCTATTTTAATAGCTTATGAAAACATAAAGAAAAAATGATCACATTATGATCATAAAGAATTGTTTAAATTTTATAGGCTAGATGTTTTTATCCAAATCTAAATGAGTAAGTAATATAGCTATATTATTAAAAGTTATAATTTTAATTCTTATATCCATTTTCCAAAGGTAAACAAAGTATTCAGAAAATGACTATATCATCTTTGCAGTGTTAATGCACCAATCATTTTAAGTCTTCTTGGAAATTGTTGAACTTGTTTTTAAATATCTTTATTACAGTATTTATAAAGCTCCACATTCATTTTATTATTTAATATGTAAAAATTAGCCACATTTTCTAAGCAAGTTTTAATAATAGGATTGTCAGAGAATCATTCATGGTTCTTTTTAGTAAATCTAATAATAAATATATTTGCACCCAAAGACCTTCAGTAAAAAATTTCGTGAATGAATAGCAAAAAAGAAATAAAAATCAAAATTTGAATAACTATTGAGCATCAGTATCAATTACTTCTAAAGAACAAATATCACCAATTTGTTTGGAATAGGACTTTTTTTATATATTAAAACTATATTTTAATCTTGGAGCATACCAAAAAGTTATATTTTAATATGTTATAACTCTAGTCATTTCAGAGGTGCAAATTGCTGTGGTATGACTATATTTCCTTTCCTCTAATAAAGGATTCATGCTTTTGAACATAGTCAGTTTCTGAACATGATTTTTTACTTTCACTACAAATTCATAATTTTCATTTTATTTCTTATTAATTAAAGTATGAACTTTCTTAAAATATATTTAAAAAACATTTTATCAAACAAAATACTGTATTATATCAAACTTAGGAAGGGACAGCATGAATAAAAAATACTGTGCTTTTAATGCATTTAACACAAAGAAAATATAGTTAATTGTCAAAATTATGTTAGAACTAATGAGAGGCTGCAAGATTGAAAAAGAGGTGCTGACATACTGATTGATAAATATTCCCCCAAATTATGAATTTTAATGCTTTAATATTTTGGATAACATATAAGTGAAGTAGTATATATTGATGCAGTGCATGTCATGGCTTCACTATAGAAATAATTATTTCATTTTTATACACGTAAAAATAAGAGCTTTAATTACCTAATAGAGTCAAAATGTAATACAAAAAAGATAATTAAAAATTTGAAAGATGTTGAAGAAATATATATTAAAGAAATATACATTAAATATATTAGACACACTGTGCATACATGTACACACAGACATACAAACTCAAAAAAATGCTAAGAATGAAATATTTTACTATCAAGCAATAATTCTATCTAATCTAAAGACATAATTACTATGAAATGATAACAAAAGATGTCATAAATACAAAAAATCAAAAAGAAACCTTAAATAGCTTAGCAAAGCATCACTTTTATAGGATGTTTTCACAAACATAACACTAGAGCATATAAACTACTCACAAAGGTGTCAACTACTAGATGGTGTTTCTTTTTATTTTATCCACTAATTAACAATAGCTTGATATAGATTTTCAGATCAATAATAGACAGCAGAGCTAGCTACAGGCTGAATAACTTTAAAACTATTGATTTTTCTTGTCTTCTTTTTTTAGAAATCTATAAGCTTCTTTTATTTCATTTGTAAAAATAAAAAAAATGGGATAAGTGAGGTGCTGAATATCCTGGCAACTCACTGATGATGCCAGAAGCAGAAAACGGTCTGGGGTTGAGGATATTCTCAAAACTTGTTAAGAGCATATTTTGCAAGCTCTATATATAACATTTGTAAATAAGAGCTTTATTAAATTAGGTCATGTGACATCTGACTTGATTTTTTATTATTTCAATATATTGATGTAATAAAAGCATTGGATTCACTTAATCAGAACAGTTTATGGATAGTTTATTTATAGTTATATGATGGAATGAGTAGAAATATTATTTTTGAAGCACTTGAGATTAAGTAGCATTATGCAGGTATCTGTATTAACATTAATTTTGTTTATTTTTTAAAAATGATTTTTAGAAAAGTTTATAGATAGTTTCATAAATCATGGATTAAAATGCAATATAATTTTAATAATAAAATCTTTAATAACTTGATTCAAAGAAAAAACATCATCTTTGCTTTTGGATCTATAGAATGCTGGTGTTTGTGCTATCTTTGCTAAAATATAAAGATTTTTATTAAGTAATTAGTGTTGAAGTGTCATCAGACCGTGATGGGAGAAAAGCTGTCAGTAATTTTTAACTTAGATAATTATCAGATTAAACATGTAAACAGATTTAAACATCTTAATAGTTTTTTTAGGTAGTTTCTGTTCTTAGATGTTGAGAAATGCTACTGTTGCGTTTATACATTAAAAGATTGGCTTCTTCATTGTAAAGATGCTGCAATTAAATTAGTTGTATAAAGTTTACCTGGTTTATTGTATAAAGAAGTGAGACATCAACCCTTTAACAATATAACTTAAAGATATTAGATTTTTTTTTATTTAAAGACTAATTAATTAGCTTGCTGGATGTGATTTTTCATTGAAACCTCTCTTCTTCATATGAAATAAATAAATGTTACAAGATTTCTTAAATTAAGTATTTTATGGTGAAGTTACACATGGTTTTCATGGGAAAGACAAGTCTCGTTTATATTACAAAGGTTATCTAAAGGTTATTCTAAAGAAGTGCGATGTTTATCGCTTTCATTGGAAAAATATCGCCGAGGATAAACAAGAGCAACAATTGGTCAAGACTTTGAAATCTGCAGAAATAGTTAAAAGACAGCTCAGCAAAGTAATAATAGACCAACATGGTTTATATTTTTATTTGTGGATTGGGTTTTATAGTCATCGCAAAATTCATCTTTAGTGTATTATTATTATAATTGTCTTTCTGTTTTTCATTAAAATGGGCATATTTGTTTGCTAATAGCTGCTGATTATATAGTTTTTACGTAAAATATTAAAAGACTCTTTTTTTTTTTACTTCTAATAATAACACATATATACAGAATAATAATAAAAATTACTAATCAATGTTGCAGCCTTGTTTTTTTTTTTGCAGATGACAAAAACTTGTTTTTCAGATAATTCGGAAAATCTGTGTACGAAAATGTTAATTGTATGTGGTAATGAGTACTATCTTTAATTAGGTTGTTTGATTTCATTCTCTCTAGTGGCAAAAATTGTTTCACGATGACGCCAAAAAAAAACACACCTCATTTTAGACATTTTATTATTATATTTATCTCCGGACGATTGTTTTGACAATCATCGGCAGGTTTCTTTCACCTTCTAATTAGTAGCGATGTTAACAGCTTGGACCACACGCAGAAAGAATTAAAGGTGATTTGGACCCTGAAGTTCTGGTTTATTGTTTTATAACTTTTCTATGTAATCTAGTGAAAAGTCAAAAAAAAACTTTCTTTTTAATTGTGATAAAATGTAAACCTGATAATTTTGACAGAGCAGTTAGAAAAGAAAGTAACACATCCTTCCCCATTCACAACATTGAAAATCTAATTTCTGAATAAGAAAATATATAATTGATTTATGAAGTTAATTATTATAATGTAAGTGAAATTATTTTTACAATTATTTTTTTAAAAAAGGCAACTCATTGGGAAGGAGGGAGTTTTTTTTTTTACTATCTTTAACGCAATAGTTTAATTTATAATAATGTTTGTAATACAAATATATATATGTGTGTAAAAAAGATAAGCGTTTTTTCTATATATGCTAATGCCACGGAGATTAATAAAATTTAAGCCGTAATATAAATTGTAGCAAATCATATTCATATATACAATTTTATACATGAGTAGTAGCTATATACCTTTATTTTTTTAATGTCATTGTGTGCTAACAATTTAATAATTGTCCAGGAATTACTTTAATGTCTCTTGAAAGAAATAATAGATGTGAAAATGTTTCAGACTGCTTAAATGGTTTTGGATTATAATATGAATCCTCCTCAAAAATTTGAAAATTTATTGAAATAGCTGAAAATTTTCAAGCAAAACAAAAACTAGACTTTTTTTTTTGAGAGCCAATCTAACTAACCATCAATTATTTGGGCAGGTTATTTTTCTGAAGTTCATAAGAAATTTGGTCATTAGATGTGATGAAATGAAGCCATGATTCACAGACCTTAATCTCCAAGGCTTATCACTTTATCTATAGAACATTTGATCAAAGAAAATATCTAGTGATTTATTAGGTGTTGTATGTATTATTATTTTTACTTTTATTATTTCTTTGAGAAGATATTCTAGCAATCCTTTGACATGAAGAAAGTTATTTAAAATTGTTTTTATTCTATCTAAAATTAAACCAAGTTTTTGGCCAGCACAAAATTTCTGAACCCTGCTGAATAAAAATTGCATATAAATATAATATTGTGGAAGCTACTTTTCACACATGCACTAAATTAGAATAAATATCTAGATCTTAATGTTGAACGACCCATTGTCTGAAATCATATAGAGCTATTATATAATTGCATTAGAGGAAACGTAACTGAATTAAATTGGGTTGATAATTAATATAGAAATATTTGGAGAATAAAAAGATGGGTTATTATTTATTTATTTAAAATGTTAAATCAGAAATTTTATATAACCATTTTTTTTTTCATTGAATAAGAAACCTACTTTTTTGTAATTAAAGTAAAAGCATACATTAAATTAAAAAAAGATTATATTATACAGCAAACAATAATCTTTATTGAGATTTTAATTTTTTGGTTTATTGAGATTCTTTCTGTAGTCTAATCTTATAAACTCCTAAAAATCTGACAAAAAATGATCAGAGATCTATAAGTAAAAAAGTTTTCCATTTTAATAAATACTTTATAATTTTTGAATGCTAACTTACTCAAAAAGTGCAAATCTGACATTGCAAATCTTATGGGGGGGGGGGTCACTCATTGCACAATTATTAAAATATTAGTGATAGTAGTAATAGCAGTAGTAGTAGAACTAGTAAATATATTACATAAATTTTTAATTATTGTAAAACATTAACTACCTACTATTCAATCTAAAAAACCATCTGAAAAATATTTATAAGCTGATTACATATTTTATATCTTAGCAGTATTTGTGTTTATAATGAAGAAGTAAAAGATCTGGTCTACAA
The DNA here is from genome assembly GCA_028023455.1 of Epiperipatus broadwayi. NCBI lineage: Eukaryota > Metazoa > Onychophora > Udeonychophora > Euonychophora > Peripatidae > Epiperipatus > Epiperipatus broadwayi. The sequence continues at coordinate 5,541,876 of JAQFVV010000048.1, read as the reverse complement.
TTCACAAGTCTGAAAAAAAAACTGAGAACCAGGGATTTCAAATTAATGCTGTTTTACTTATATTAAGATTAGTAAGATGTGTAATACTAACTGACATCAGAAAATAAGGGCTAACTCAAACAATTTTTTTATGGAGGAATCCTCAAGTTGGTTTTAATTTAATATTAATTTCTTTACTAATTTTAACCTTCATTTGCATTATACTCAAAAATTTACACAAGTTGATAACTGTTTTAAAAAAATTCTAGAATAAATTAAAAGTTATTGATAGAAACTTGACTGTAGAAGTACATAATTGCATATCATGTGACTGCATGTGATAATATGTTGGACTATTTCCACCATCTATCAGTAAATGTTGTCTATTTGCATGTTGGTTATTTGTGTGTTATTAATAACAAGTTGTTTGTATTTGAATATACATTTAACATTTACAGATAGATGATGGAAATAGTCCAACGTATTAACACATCTAATATATCAACATCACAAACCTTCAGGCAAATACTATGAAATGCATGTTTTGTCATTTTTACAATTCTACTTAAGTGTGATAGATTTTAAAAAGTTTCATTATGGAAGTCAATATTTGTTTGTATTTAGAAACAATCATATTATTAATGGTAATACTTATTTTGAGTGTGTCTTATTTTTCTATTTTTTGGTATAATTATTATAATTTTCATCTGCTTTTGAAATTGTAGTGTAGAGCAGGTGAAATATCTTTGTTGTTTACATTTTTTTTTAATGAGTTTTATTTTTTCAATCATTTAAAAATATATATTTATTATTTTTATTTTAATCAAGTTTTATAAATGTTCAGTTTATGATGTTATCATTAGTAGACGTAATTGCCATTTGGATTACATTTTTATTATTCTAAATAGTTTAATTAAGGCAATAACAATGTGCCTAAATTACAAAATTTTCTCTATTTGTATTCCATGTGCTACATTCTAAAAATAATTGTATTATATTTAGTAATGAGTTAGTATAAGAAATTACTTTTTAGTGTTTACTGTGGAATTTGAAAAAGTTTTCATGTATTTCATCAAACTTGAATTTTGTTGACACAGTTTTGTCCCTTTACTTGATTTTTTTAATTGTTTGAATAAAGAATTGATCTTCATTTGGTGGGGAACTGTAAATAGTTTCTTGCACCTTACCAGCCAGATGGAATATATAAGAATATCGAGTCTTATGGTTGGGATGCCTCTTCTTTGGAATCTTTTAGTGATATGATTTGGTATAAGTCCACCTTAGAGTTTTTATATATTATTTCTTAGGTGTTTCCTAATCCCATACATGTATGTATTATGTGATCATAAGTTTCCTCATGCCTCTCACAGTTGGGGCATGTTGGATCAACCCTATTCATCTGTCTTTTGTAGTCGATGAAGTAGGGATTGCTTCCAAATTTGTCTTCACCAGAAAGTCTAGGTATTTTGGCTCAAGATCCCAGTATTTGAACAGCAAGGTAGTTTTATACTTTGAAATTTCCAGTTTCAGCTTTGTGATGTTGGGTTGGCGGTTAATCATGTGATGGACTGCCCAAATTTTGATTTTGTTTTTGAAAAAGTCTTCAGTTATGTTAATATGTTGTTTCAAGATATGAACTATTTGTTTTAGCCAGCATGCTTTTTTAGAGGGAATGGGTGATCTGTTGGCTGAATAGGTTCTGTGATTTGAATGCATCCATATTTTTCTATTAGGTTGTAAATTAAAGAGAGTGTGCTTTTTGAAAGAGTATTAATAATATGGAATGGAGGACATTCCATTTAATTTCCTAAGTTGCTGCATTTTATAAATACTGATGGAGACTATGTGTCACTTCCAGAATAATCTTGAGCTCAGTTTGTTACTTTTCCTGATAAAAGATTTTGTAACTGTCATAACTGGGAGGTAATAGATCTTACTCATGACTTTCATGTTTAGAAGAGCTACCTTTCCTTAAAGGGAGAGGTATACCCCCAAAAGTGTTTTTGCTATCTTGTCATTTGATTGTAGAATCATCTCCTATAGTTCTTTGGACCTTGCAATTTGGGATTTAAATATTGAAAAACCCAAGAATTTTCTGAGATTCTGCCAGAAATTTAGAGTTGATCTTTTCCCCAAAGTATATTTTTCAGATAGAAGATTTTATTGGGTTTATCTTGAAGTTAGAAGTTCTGATGAATCTGACAAGTATTTCATATAGTCTGTTAAAGTGGTAGGATGACAAAGACATCATCCATGTATGCTATCATTTTATTGATTTCTTAAGTCTGGGAACAAAGACTCCTGGAAGCATATTTTCTACGTTTTTCAGGAGGGGTTTTATATAGAAAATAAAAAGGAGAACACTGAGAGGAAAACCTTGTAGGAATAATGAGTTTGGTGTGAATCCATTGGTGTATGTACCATTTAACGAAATATATATCTATTGTGTAGGAGATTATCAAGTATTTGAATTGTTTCAGTGGTAATATCAAAGTCTTTTAGAAGATTTAGAAGTTTGAGGATATTTACTGTATCAAATGCCTCAGAAATATCTAATTGGACAGTGATTGGTTTAGACTGCCTATTACTAATGTAGTCAAAGAGCATTTTAATTTCTCCAATCACTGTCAGATTTGGGAGGAGGCAATTCGTTTTAGGATCTTTGTTTGAATTTTATCTTTAATGATCCCTTCTATAATCTTAATAAGGAGGGAGACATTGAAATTGGTCTAATATGAGTGATTTCTGATGGATCCTGATGTTTTTCATAAAAGGTACTAATGCAGTTGGATACCTTTTGCCAAGTGATTTATCATCCCCATCATTATGAAGACTGCAAAGTTGGTGAGGTGGGATAACAAAAATTTTGGAATTGCATGCATTCTAAGGTGTACATGTTTACAAAGTGATGACAGTTTTTCTTTGAGGTCAGACTCGGTAATCCCATGTTCTTCCAGGGAATGCTATATTTTCAATTCAGTCTTCAGATGGTAAACTTCTTTGTAAATTTTCTTTATAGTGTAACATAATCTGCTCCATCATATGTTCTCCTGTTAATTTTGTACCTTTGTAATTAATAATGGACAGTGTAGTTTTGTTTTCTTTGAGCTCCCAGTGCCCATCTTAAATAACCCCTAATCCAGCAATGCTGGGTGGCAACATATATCTTTATCCTTTTAATAGAGACATATTCAGCTATGGTTTTCTACTTTGCTTTACATTGGTATTTGAGGCTAAGGATAGTATTAATAGAATTGGGCACTGCAGAACGCTCTTTTAGATTGTTATTGATTTCATCCAGTTCTCTTATTATGGTGGTTGGCCCTTTTGTTTTTTGGGTGTGCTGAACTATTAATGTAAGCAGGATTCCAGCAAAAGTAAACCATGCTTCTTCTGGTGGCTTAGATGGGTTGTTGATTTTATGGAATAATATATAGGCATCTGAAGGGATGCCTCAGTTATGGTTGACTTCATAATAATTCTGCTTGATTTATTATGCCTTATAGATATTCCATTATCTACATTTATACCTGCTACTAGGGCATGATGATCAGAGAAAGCAACAGGTTGTAAGGTGTTTTCCATTATATAATGTATTTCAGCAGTATAGAACAGCAAATCTATCAGTGATTGGTGCCTTCTAGTATAAAAAGAAAATGGCCAATTGTCTTGTGATTCGTTGTCAGAGGAGAAAGCTGGTGGTATTTCCGTCTTTTCACATGGACCATCTTTTCTGCAGTCTTCCTGTATCATGATATTTTTATAGATGATGTTTTCCTCTTTTTTTCTATCATTCTAGCCCTGTTTGGGAGGTTTAGTAGTTCTTGGGACTTTGTACTTAGTGCTTCAATTAGAAATTTTTTGTCTTCCTTATTTGAGCTTGATTTTCCTAGTCCAGAAGATTTCCTTTTTTTATTTATGGATGAATAGTAACATAGGTCCATGTCTACTTCATAATCTGAGTTTGCAATTGTCTTCTATGTATTTTCTTTCTTCAGCAGTATGTTTGACTTGTACTTTGTTATTTGTGTTGGCTCTCTGTTTTTCTGGAAATGGATGGTCGGTGATTGGAGCCTTTGTTTGTGTTCCTGTGTACATGTCTTAAGTTGTAGACTGATAGGGGTTGTAAGTCATGTTGTTTTTCATCAAGATCGGGAATTTTCCTTTGAGTTTGCTTGGGAATGTTCCAGTTATTGTTTTTATCAGTTTTCCAATGTCATTTATTATTTGCTGAGGGTTTTGCTTCTGATGCTTAAGTTTATTATTGACTAGGTTTCATTGTGAATTTTCATTATTTTGTTTTATTTATTTGGATTTTGAAGCTTGGCAGGTTGGTTTGTATGTGCTGTAGTTCATTTGCATTTGTGTCTTTTCAATGATATTTTACTCTCTACTTTATTGAAAGTAACCACTTCTTTTCTTTATGGAGAGTTTTGCAACTCTTAATTATTTTAGTTTTAGGTATCACATTTATACACTCATTTTTTTGTTCTATACTAGTTATAAAATATATTATGAGTATTTCATTCCAAATAGTCTACTGATATCACTTTTGGGGGAAATTAAAAGAAAGTATTATATCACTATTGTATTTTCTAACTATAAAAAATAAAAATTCAATATCTCAAACTGCATCAATTTCAAAGTCATAATTAGCCACTCTCATAATCTTTCAACTCCTTTTCATTTTAATAGGAATGTGGACAAAAATATCATTAATAGATTGAGGCTATCAATCAGTAGTTTTGGCTTTTTTGATTGATCACAATTGACAAAACATACTTATAGAACTGATTTTAAATATCTCTAGAATGTTATAAAGAGGAATAATTAACCAGACCACATTGCTTGATAATAGTTTATAAGATTTTAATCTTTGCTTATCTGGTAAATAACCACAACTACCTATTTATTATTTAGGATTAGATAGTGAGTTACATTGATTGTGAGTCCTATATTTTTTTGAAACTTTCCAGACTCAAGTTCCATGTTATAATAGTGAATGAATGTAGTACTCATTGTACCAGAAGATCTTTCTATAAAAATGACCTTTCAATTGCTATGTTTGTATTGTATTTAAACCATTTCAACATTAACCTAATGATTTTAACAATATATATATATGATTTATGGATCTGAGATTTGGAAATTTAACAAAAAAGCATTGTAAAAATTTCAGACCATTTAACAAAGTATGAAGAGATGCATGTTAGAAATGATGAGATCAAAAATGAACTCATGAGTGAGCGAATAAACAAGTATCACAAGAATATTGAAAAAATTAAAAGACTGAAATGGAGTTTGGCTGGATTTACTATTAGAGAAAATGATAATAGATAATAATTGAAATTTCAGATGAAATCCCAGAAGATTGTAGAAGACTTAGAAAGAGATCACATGTTGGTGTGATAAGGAAAAGAAAAGCTATGAATCAGAAACCAGTTGATGTGAAGATTTTTAATGTATTGATAATGGTTGAAAATGATGATGATTATATGCACTTGCAATATATTTATATCAATATACACGATTGATATAGATATATAATCATTATTTATTATCTATACATACATTGTAATTATATATAGTAATATAAATATGATTTATTTTTATTTCATTTTTCCGGGAATACAAATAAACAAAATTGGAAATAAAAAAAGCATAACAAAATAATAATAAAAACAGCGAGACGCCAGTTGGCAATTTAAAAAAATAATAATAAAATAAATTACCCTTACTAATAAAAACAATCTATAAATAAATAAAACAATATGAATTTTATATTTTTCATAACATTCAAACTATGAATATTAGTAGAAAAATGAAATCTAAAACAAAAATAGTTCTAATACAAAATTGTGTAGTACTGTAGTAATTTTAATTAAATCATTAATTAAATCATTTGTTTTAACAATCAGAAAATACGAAGAAGTTTAAAAATAACTTTTGATGTTTCCCTATTACGGACTAACTACTGCAAACAAGTTATTTTAAGTATTAATAAACTCATTTATAATTTACATAAAAATCATGATCAACATTTTATGCTCAACAGGTTAAAGATGGGGAGGGGGCAATTAATGTTTATGTATGTCTGTGTGTGTGTAATGAAATTTAAATGAATCTATAAGCATAAATTATTAAAATGCCTAGTCTCTTTTTTTTAAAGAAGGTCTCTTGGCAAATCTATCTGCCATACCCACAATCTAATAAACGTCACATTTTCACCATTTCTTATGCTTGCTTATAACTGTTATTAAAACAAGCAAAACTCTCTATATGTATTGTGTGCCACTCAGTGCAGGCCAGAGTAATCAATGGATGTCAGAAGACTTGTACATAAAATCCCCATCTAGTGCCTATTCATCCAATATCCCAAAACTAGTTTCTGGCTTGTTACCTTTGTCAGTGAGGAGCCTTGGATCTGAGAATACTGCACCTAGATCTTAGGATCTAATGCAACCCTCCAGCAGCCACCTTTTATCTCTACTTAACTACAAAACTATGAGTCTTAAATTGAAAACACCATATTTTCAATCCAAACCCATCAGCTTATATAAAGTCATATAGGTCTGAACTCAGTTCAGTACCTAGACATTTTGGTGTCTTTGGTTCTTTAATAACCATAGCCACCACTATCCTATAAGACAGGATATTGGTTTTAAGCCAATAAACATCACATGATCACCATTTATTTTGCTTGCTTGTAACTGCTATTTGACTTAATACCAGTCCTGCCTTATAGGATAGTTGTGACTATGATTATTAAAGAACCAAAGACCCCAAAATGTATAGGTAGTGAACTGAGGTTCAGACCTATATGACTATATAAGCTGATAGGCTTGGATTGAAAATATGTTTACAATTTAAGACTCATAGTTTTGTAGTTAAATAAAGGGTGGCTGCTGCAGGATTGCATTAGATCCTAAGATCTAGATGCAGTGCTCTCAGATCCAAGGCTCCTCACTGATGAAGGCCACAAGCCAGAAACTAGTCTGGGGATATTGGATGAGTAGGCACTAGATTGGGGATTTTATGCACAAGCCTTCTGTCATCCATTGATTACTCTGCCTTGTACTGAGTGGCAACATGTATAGAGAGTATTGTCTGTTTTAATACCTACATTCTAAAGTTTGAATTCAAGCCAGATGAATTATGAAAATTCTTTTGGGTCATAAACAGACTTATAAGTTGTTGTTTTTTTGGACAATTAGTCCACAGCCAATTCAAATAGCTTTCTAGTTTTAACCATAAATTAATATTTTATTATTAGTAGTAAAGAAGAAAAGGATTCTAGGGTTAATCAGAAGAAATTTGATCACATGATTGTCAAAAATATTAAAAAAAAAAAACTATAATTCTAAGGCATTCTCCATTAGTGCAAGTGGTGTCATATTTCTACAAATCATGAGCTTATAGTTTATTTTTACATATTTTAGTTAATATTCTTTATTATAAATGTATATTTTATAGAAAATAAATTATATTTTAATCTTTTGACTAATGTCCATAATTATGTTAGTTTGTTAATGACTAAAATGGTGATAAATTATAATGAATTTTAGTTTGTATGCACACCTTTTGCTTTATGTTTAACACTTTATTTAGTTTATAGATAAAATTTTACAATAAGTATCAAATGGTTATAATATTAATTCAAATATATTTGTATGTCCATTATTGCTCTGCATGATTAGGACCAATGGCAAAGTGAGTCTTTGGAGCATAAATAAATAAATCATATCCAACTTTGTTAGGTTCCAATGTTTAAACCTCTTGTGAATTCATGAGTAATAAAGTCATTTAATTATGCATATACATTCATTGCCATTTGCAGTTTAAACTAAAATGGTAAGATTAGTAAAACTGGAATAAAAATAGCTGTGATGCACACATTTATATATAATAAATTAACAAAGGCACCTGAGATATATTTACAAGAATTACTACCCCAATATTTTAACTAAACATGTATTTCATGGGGCTATGGGGGAACTCCACTTATCATATACACTTAGAGATTTTAAACAACTGAACATCCACACATAAATGATAATCCAATTTTCTATTTATGACTTATTTGCTTTTAAATGTTCATATTGGTGAGACTTTTTAACAGAATCCTCAAATGCAGAGTCTGATGCATGCGAAAGAAGTTGCACCTACAGAATGCCCCTGGTAGTAGGTGACTGTGACTTCAGAAATGGATACCTGTAGTTCTGGATAGCCTTAAATCTGAAAATCCAATAAATATGTTCAAAAATAAAATTACTTATTGGAACACATATACACAGATGATTCCAAATAAGACCAAAATAGATGGCCTCTTGCCCATTGGAATATTAGGGTTCTCCAGGTTGACTAAACTGTTGAGATTAGAACCTAGGTTCATAGATTTCCTGATTAAGGTCAACCTCGGGGCCTTGCTAACTGCGACTTTCTTGCATTATCAAAGAGGATAGCAGATGGATCCTATTTGCACTTTATGTAAAAAAGAAAAAGAATTAATGCAACACATACTTGGAAAATGCCACATATGGTTGAATTTACATAATATTTTCAAATCCGTATTGAAAAATAGAGAACCTGAATGTGTTCATTTAATAAAAAAAAAGGCCATTTTGGAATAATTAGAATGACAACTTTCACCAATTTTTGTCTATGGATTCTAAGAAATAAAACATCTATTTGAGTGTGGCAAAGACTATGCTGCAGTAAAAACAGTGTGTATTTTGTTACATGATATCAAAGAGATTGATAAAAAAAAATTTGTAATAAATGGCTTGTGGACCTAACCTAGGTCACTAACTGATCTTAAGCAAATATCCCCCGACTAGAATAAAGACTACAATTTAATAAAGAATTGCCTGGATAAGTATAAATGACAATTTGCAGCTAAAATTATATAAAGTAGAATATTAAGGCCATATATTGGAAAAAGTGAGATAAAGCTGGAGATGCCATTGATGTTAACTTAATGACTTTCAGAAGTAATTAATATGAATTTTAATGCAATTTAAATATTAACGGATAAATTGTATGCATTCAGAATTATGTTATATCAATGAATAACTAATTGAATTTCAAACCATGTAAATTTGAATTCAATGTATATGCTCGATAATCCTAATGATAATTTACACACAACATGTATGTTCATTGACAAAATGTATGCCTTCAGCATAATTCTGTATCTATCTTAAATTAATTATATTCTCTTTTTATGTTTTACTTTTAACTTTTCTAGCTTTGAATTTAAGGTATATTATTTATAATTTTAATATATACTAGAATTTGATATGTATCATTTGATAATGCACAAGGATAGTGAATAAAGTTATATTTTGACAGATAAAGCTTAAATGTTTTACAATTGATGATCATACATATGTGAGGTTAAATATTTTATTGCATCATCATTTATATCATACACTGGCTGGAGATAATTTATATTCACATTATAACATTCAAAAGAAAAGAAATATTAAAATGTAAGAAATATATATGCAAGTTTTATTTGTAACCAATCAAATTTTTCAGATTTAGATCTTTTATTAATTCTGTACAATTATATTATTCTACATAATTTGGAATGCACAACCTGCAAACCATTTCATACATTAATTAACTCTTGAAATTAATTCATATAAAAACCTGTACAACATGATTGCATCTGTAACCCTTACACTCAATGTTATGTAATGCTATGTGACCCGAAGGATTAATAAAGATTATTGTTGAAACATAAATTAAGTATTAAAAATACTTACAACTGTAGTGAAATGTAAAATTATTTTTTTTAATTTTATTTAAAGTAATATTCTTTATTAAAACCAATGAAATTTACATAATTACTAAGGTTATATTAAGTTTTTCTAACAACATTTCTTCAACTACTGTCATAATACTCGGGTATTTTCCTCAGTGATTTACATGTCATCTTTCTTTACCTTACTAATACATTCTTAGACTTGAAATGATGTTCACCTACCATATTTCACATGTGGATAGAGCAGATCCTTCCCACACCGATTCTATAGTATTCTTTGGCCAATATTTTAAACTTAGGTTAAAGTAATCACTCAATCTCTCTCCAGCTTTTTCAGCCAGTTGAATTTTTTATTGTCAAATACCAAAGAACATCTAATTAGCCATATTGTTTTTAATGCATGGATTATAACCATTGCATTATGCAGATTGAACCTAATCACATATTTTTTAACAGATTCTTTAGGTCTATTATTGGCATATGAAAGACTTGTGATCTCATATCCCTGAATGCCTGGCATTCCTCAAACAGGTGTGTAAATGTTTCTTTTCTCTTCTTACAAAACATACACATGTCATCCAACCTCATCCCCAGCATTAGTCGGCAGGATTCCATTTATCAGCTTAACATGGATGATTGAGGCATATATATCGAGTGGAATTTTTTAAGAACACTTTTCAGTGAACAGCCCAACTACGCATTCTCATTTTGATAATCTCCTTTTGTTAAATCTTTATATTTTATTCCATCTAGACTTTGGACATTTAGATCATCTTGTAAATCTTTGTATGTTATAAACATGTCAGCAAAATGTGATCTTCTCTCAGCTCCCATTTCATTGTAAATTCTTATATCTCCCATTGGGGGACTAAAGGACTGATCCTTCATTACGTTCAAATATGCCCTGCAGTAATAAAATTAACATAAGCTTTTGGGTCGATTAAGTTAAGCCCACCTTTATCTATTGGTTTCTGGAGTACAGAGGTTGAGAGGAGGCTAGATTTCTCCCCCCATATGAACTTCTTTGCCATCTGTATAATCTTTAGGATCGTTTTGTTGTAAAGTTTCAACCAAGGTCCATAATAACTAAGTACTCCTATTGCAATTGCATTGAAAATCTTGGTTCTAGTTACTTCATAGAGTTTAAAATATGAAAACCTATTAATTCTTTCTTCTATTTTTTTTGTTACGAGTTGATTTAACTGACGATTCATTTTAGAGGGGGATGCCAAGAAATGACTTAGGCTAAGCTAAAAACTCACTTGGTGTTCTTTTCCCTGTTGCCAATTGCCAAGCTGCTGACTTAGCAAACTGTACTACTGATCCTGTAGCCTGTTGGAATTTTCTAACCTTATTTATAACTATATCAATATTATAGCTGTTTTCAAAAATTATTATTATGTCATCTATAAAGGCCGTTACTTTTATTAAAACTCCCAAATGGGGCAGGTAGATTCCGTTAATTATTTTTTCTATTTTCTTTACCATAGGATCCACATAAATAGCAAATAGGAGTGCTGCCAATGGAGAACCCTGTGGGATACCTTTACTAGGGATAAAAAACTCCGACCTCATAAAGTTTTTATAAGAAATTTTATTATTAGTAATATAATTAATTATTGCATTTATTAAATATTGATCATCTTTTATCAGCCCATTTAGGGCATTAAATAGATAAGCCCAGTCAACCAAGTCAAATTCAGATTTAAAGTCAATTTTCAATGCAAAGTACTGAGTCAGATTCAAGGCATTGGCATACTTGATAGCTTCTTGTATTTTAAGAACTGCATTTATCACTCTCTTACCTTTCACAGCATGATGCGCTGTTGAAATTTTATCACTGACACTTTTAAACAATTTTCTTTGTAGGATTCTAGCCAGTATTTTAGAATCTATATCCTCAATCGATATATTTCTTAGGTCTTCAAATTTAGGTATTAATGTGTTCCTTTCTTTTTTAACACTAAAGATTACTCTTTTATTTATGCTTGGTGATTCAAATCTTTGTGAGCACATCTGATTAAAATATTTTCACATAGGCCCTATCATAAGATAAGTGATTTGTTTATAAACTGATGCTGGGATTGCATCATTAGCCAATACTGTTTGCATTTTCAATCTATTAATTTCATCTGTAATTTCTTGACATGAAATATATTCCTTCCAAGTTTGCTTTGTCATTATCCTATATTGATGACCATCAATGTCCCGATTACCCATGGTCTGTTTCAGTCTTTCAACCATATATTCATCAACCTCATCACCTGAGATTAGAGAATCTTCTATTGTCTTCATAGATGCTATACCATTTGTGTGAGGTATATAAATTTTTGCATAATTAATGGTTGGTTTTAATATTTGTCCAAGCCCCGGAATTAATTTCCTTAGTCTTAATGTATATGTATCTTCATGCATTTTGCTATATATATTATTATATTCTTGTTGTAGTTTACCAACCAGGTCTTTATTTTCTCCTAATTCAGAAATGACACTCATTGTTTTATTAATCTATATAATTCTATTTTTCTTTTGATTTTGGGACATCATATTATTTGAACTATCAGAGCACAAGTCTGAAATAATTTTTTTGAATTTATGCCAAGCAATCCATGGAGGCAGGTTTGAAATCTGATTGTAATAATTTGACACAATGGTAATGTTAGATATCTGATCAACCGAAAGGAATAACTGACTCCTAATGTTCTTCTTTATAGTAAAGGCATATCTTTTATTTTTAATTAAACTATAATTCTTTATCTGGAGAAGTATTCCAAATGGTCCAAGAAGGCTACCAAAGAGGTATCAATAAATGAGTCCTTAACTTTAGCACTGGATACAAAGAACAAATCAATCAGTGAGGAGTATCTACTGTTAAAAAATGGATAAGCATCTTTGCCATATTTCATTTTCAATGGGGTACACAACAATCATTTCCAATTTCTGTTCTAGGAGTTTGGGAATATTCTGGTAAGAGCAATTAAAATCATCTCCCACCACAACAATACCTGGATTTTGTAACAACTTATTCTGAATGCTATGAATCATGTTAGGTATATCATTACCCTTAGAAATTGAGTACACCACAATTAGGTGATGAAGCTGGTCAAAAATGACTAAAGACACCACTACATAGTTTACTTGTAACAATATTATTTGTATATTTCTTATAGCTGCATTCATATTTATTAGCACTGCCACTTCTTGTAATGATTTCATGTCAGGTTTGTACAAAAATAAATTTTTATTTGCAAGTTTTTCAATAATCCATGGGGATGTTTTGTCACTAATCTTTGTTTCAGTTAAAATTATAATATCATATTTCTGAGATGCTATGTAATCCACAACCTTATCTGCTTTATCACCTCCATTCATACCTCTTACATTAATTGATATTATATTTAGTGATTTATTCATGATTTGGCAATAGATTTATCATTTTATATGAATATTACTGCACAAATTATCCTCTTTTAATTTAGTTTTTTTTCCATCACATTCCTTATCATTTACATCATCATTTAAAGGTTCTCTATCCTGAATAGGCAATGTTAGCACATCAGTATTTGCCTGCTTATTATTATTATTGCCCTCATTAGCTACATCTTCCATGTTGGTTTTTCTTCTGCATTCCTTTTTATTTACTTGTTGTTTGACAGATTCTACTGATAGAGTTACGATATCCTGTCTTCCACCACACTTTCCATTTATGAGTCAGTGTCATAATCAGCTTCAGAGGTTTTACTACTGTCACCATGTGTGTCAGGTTCAACTGATAAATGCTCAGCATTGGTTAATATATCTGTATTAATTTCATTATATATCTGTTGTTCATACAATTTATCCTCTTCTCTATTGTTATTAACTATATTAGCCCATGTCTTTATAGGCAAATTATTACATAAGTGATTCATTCGGTCGAATTTATTACACTTTATGCAATTCCCCGTATCACACATTGCTGCAATATGACCAATTTTGTCACATCTAAAACACAAAGGTGGTCTACCCCTTAAGTAAAGAAATAGGCATTTGATCCTTTAATAACCTATGCAGAAGCTGTTCTTTAATTACATCCCTCTTCAACTTTATCACTATCCTCCATGCATTTGATGGAATTTGAAAGGCTACATCTTCCATCATTTCCCTTTCCATATTTATTACCTCAGCATAATTGCCTATCTGCATTTTAAAATATTCAATATTGAAACTTAGTGGAGTGGGTAATATTCTTCCATAAATTGATGGGTTTGGATCTTTTGTTACATAGTAATTTTTTTTTTTTTTTTGTAATTCTTTAATTAAGTTTTCTGCTCTTTATTTTTGTTCTTTATTGAAATATTCTATTGAAACAAACCCTCTAGCAGGAGAAAAGGCCATATATTTAACCGTGTTAATCAAATCCTGGGCATTGAGTGCTTTTAAATATTCATTAAGATTTCGTTTGTCAAGCACATGTTCTCCTGTAGTGTCATTTGTTTGCATAACTAAACTAAAAATTGATGTACTTGGTGACATGCAGCTTATGAAAATTTTTTCCAATAAGAGTTTAAAGTAACAAAAGATTTAGTGGTAAGTCTATTTGTGCTTTTATTTTCTGGAACGTTATCGTTAAGTTCAGCAAAATTTGTTGTTGCTTTTTTAATTAATTCTTTTTGATTATCTGATTCATTTATTATTTTTATTAATTTTGCACTAGCTGTAATTTGTTTTATTGAAGTAGTTTGTGTACTCCGCTCATCCGGCAAGTCATAACTTTCATCATTATCCATTTTCTTTCTCTTACTATGTTTTAATATTTCCCACTCTGATCTTTCTAATCCAACATTATTATGTGAGCCATCATCAAGAATTGTTATAGTATTTTCTCTATCAATGCCTGAAGTCTTACTCCCATGATTTTTTGTTTGCAATGGTTGCAATTTAACATTAATACTATTACTATCACTTTCATCTCTAAATTTATTTAATTCAGTATCGCCATTAATTTTTTCTAATTTATGTTCATTTAACCTAGGCTTATCGGACATTTTATCTTTGCCATTTTTATTTTCTTCCAAATTATTATTAACTAAATCCTTTAGCTTATCTTTATCATTAGTAATACTCACTTTGACTTCTGGGTTTTTTTACTCTTCTTCCCCATCTTTTATTTTGATTCATATCTCCTAATTCTCATCAAATTTAAGCAGGTAAAGATCTTGTATGCTTTATAAGAGAAATTGACCAAATAATGAATAATGTTGAAATTTAAAAATTAAAGAAATTTCATGCATTTTTGTTTAGCAAATTTCATAAAAGATCAAGAAGCTTTCCAAACTTAAATGATTTTATTAAAATCCTATAATAATATTCTCTAAAAAAAATATTACTAATTTTATTAATATTATTTTATCATTATACCAATTTTCTCCAATACATATATAAGTAATTTCGAAGAAGTATTAGCTTTTAAGATTTACTTTAATATTTAATCAATAGTTATATCTTTCTCCAGTTCTAGATTTCCATTCTCCAGACATCTATTCTAAAAGACACCTTTAATTTACTTTAGAAATGCAATAATTCAGTTTACTGGAATATTATAGTTTCCCCAATTGATTATGTTACTCGAACATCTCATGGACAATCTGATAAACTTATTAACTAACATCAATAAATTCTAAAGTTTTAATGAACCAAAATAAGACAATCCTACTAAAAGCAACGATATCACTATAATCTTTTAAATTTTATATGTAATATAACATGTTTATAATGTCACTCTTATGGATTAAAATTGTAGTACAACAAATAACTAAACTTTTAGTTATCTTACTTTGAAGATTAAGAAAATCTATAATTGTAGTGAAAGTTTACTAAATATCAAGTAAGAACAAAGAATAGTTTATAAACTTTTAATCAATCGAATTATAAATAAATCAAAATACTAGACAACTTGTTTGTATACATTTTAATTACATATATTCAAATAAGTTGTCTAACATTTCGATTTATTTATAATTCGATTGATTTTGTTTATAGTTTTTTTGACAATATTATAGTCGTATATTTAATGAAAAATGACTATTAATTTATATATATAAACTCACTGAAGGCAAAGATTTCTCCACTTACTGCTCAAACAATGTTAAAATCTTACGTATATGTTTGTCAATTAAATAAAATGAGTTTCTCTTGTTTGACTGACAATTAAATGCATGAATTTCTATGAGATGTTAATATTGTTCATACAAAAGTTGCAGAGATCTCCGCCTTCAACAAATTTCCATAATATTTCATTCAATATTATATATATATGCTTTAAGTATAAATAATTTCAAAAGATAAAGAACTTAGTTTGAAGTAAAGCAATAGGCCTATAGCAAAAATAAAAAAAATTAGTTTTATCATTTTAAATATTTTTCAAAAATATTTTATTTATAAAAAAAATTTCACTTGTTAATAACAACTCAAGAAGAAGAAAAATAATTGAGAAAATGATCAAGATCAAAAATTAAAGTTAAATGTTGGGAGGACTAACAAACTAATCAATTAACTTAAATATATCCATTATAAATGTTTAAAAATCTATTTATTTATTTTTCCGCTTTGAAAGACAGTTTTGTTTTGTTTTTTTCTCTCGTGACAGACAATAATTAACATTTCAGCCAAATTTTTTATCATCATCTTTATTTTCAATTTTATTTTAATGCTTTAAAGCATATGTATTATTTTCAAGAAGAAAGATTTTAAAAAGATTTTGCTTTTATACTGCCCCTGATTTATGTCACATGGTACACTAAATTTTCATTTCCTTTTAAAATGTTGTGTCTGCTTATTGTTATGTTTGCTCCATTAATAAAAAAATAAAATAGTAAAATCATAGTTTTATTTTCATACTCAGTTTCCTAGCTACTTAACTTGACATCAGGTCATCCCCCAAGTTATCTAATTTCAAATTGCATCACACCTTATTCTTTAGCGTAGAACGTATAACATAATATATTAATGCTTGTTTACTAGTATATATAGATAATTCTTTTCTACATCACTTTGCCATACTATATGATTCACTATAAAAAACACAATAATCTATCATGACTTTTTTAATTAAAGGCTAATATAAATAAACACAAGTGATGTACATACATATATATATATGGAAATAATAATCAAATAACATTCCCATTGCAAGTTTCAAGATAGATTTAATTTAATTAGTGGGCTAATCTTGGCAGGAATGATTGAGTTGTAAGCTACCCCTTACAATATAGATCATTTGAATAGAAACAATAGAGCAAACATTAGCATTATGAAATCTAGAGAACAAAAAGTTTTTTTTCCTTTCAAATTAAAAAGTACCATCAGCCTACCTCACATCCTAATATTGGCATCATGTATATACACCTTTATATAATGTTGAAACAAGTTAGTTCAACTTATTATTTTTTATTTTAAATGACTCAGACATTTCACCAATATTAATAATGTTTCTTCTCTTATCCACAAATAAAAGCTACAGAATTTAAAAATATTTTTTTACGAATAAATAGCTTTTTTCAAACACTGTCACAAATCTTTTATTTACTGAAGTAAAATGCTTTGGTCAAACCAATAAAAGCAATGCATAAATTATACCTTTGTTTTTTAGTTTTTTTTCTTGCATTTGCCTGGGAACTGAACCACATATATATATATCATTGATTTTTTTTTACATGTATGTGGTCATGTAATATCAGTTGTATAAGATAGATTGGATAATTGTAGAGTGTTTGAAAGTCTGAGCTCAAGTTCTTTATAAATACATTTAGATTAGTATAGACAATATATATGTATTTAAATATTATCTATTAATTCCAATATGCTTAATGCTAAACTGAAATAAATATCCAAATATTAAATTACCCCACATGGTTAAGAAATTCAGTACTGCCCTCTGTGAAATAAATATATTAGAATCTCTATTTCAAAACATCCAGCCTCAAATATGTATATTGATTGTTTAGAATCACTTTAGGGCTCTAGTAATCATTTATCTATTACTGGAAACAATCTACTTAATAAAATTCTTGAAAGTACCCTTAAAAGATAATTTGTGTTAATTATTGTTGCTTTCATTTAACTTCTTTAACTTTATAAATTTAACATTAGAATCATCTCTAAGATGCTATATGTGATTTATTGCAATTATATAGTTATGTACTCAAAAGATAAAGGTCATTGAACTTTTTATGATCTTCCATGTGGCCAATTAATAGATTTATTTATTAATTTTTAAGATCAGATATCATAACTTCAAAGGTCCATATAATTTTTTTTTAAAAATGTAATTTTGGTTCTAAAAAATCATCTTCACATTTTAAAACTTTTGCAAGTATCTTTTAGTTCTTTTATTTGTAATGTTACAAAGAACGGTTTTAAATTTATTAAGTTGGATATCTCTGGGAAAATCTAAATAAATTAATACTCTGAATTTTTGCATTATCATTCAAAATGTGATTAAAATTATCTAATTATTTATTTTACCTATTCAAAATAATATTGTGATATATATATCACTTGATGGTATTTCTTTTAACACCATTATATTGTCTTTTTTATATACTTTCTCCTGAATTGATTTAAATATATAGTTGTCTATTAAATTGATTGTTTCATATTCAATTCATGAGAATATATATATATATATATATATATATATATATATATATATATATATATATATATATATATATATGAATATTGTTAGTCAATTAATAGGATTATGATATTGTTTTTCAAGTATTACTTTCAATACTCCAAAAAAAAAAATATTCACAATCAGCAACTGCCTATATTTCATTTGCAATTTTAATCCATCAATCATTTTTAAGCATTTTTTTAGTTATTGAATTATTATTGAGAAAATTATATTCTTGTAATGAAAAAAATATTAAATTTCTATACTGCTCAAGAAGTTTTGTATTCGTTTTATTATTGTACCAGTTAGACAATGCAACACAATTTTTTAAACATTGACACAGGAGCAGACAGGCTTCTTTGATTTGGTGAATAAACTTGTTTACATGCATAGCACATTTCTTAAAACAATTCCATGCTTTCTTCAATTATATGACAAGCTAAAAAAGTTGAAATTGGAAATTTTAGAGTTTAGCAGCTTTTAAAATTTAGCTTGAGTAGCAGTTGTTTTTAATAATGAAATAGATCAGATGGATGTAGAAGCATCAGTTTTTTATAGTAATTTTTCTAGTCAATTAATGAGTTGAGCAAAAGTTAAATAACAATAGGTCATTGTAGTTCACAGAATCAACATAATCATTTTCAATATATTTAGAATATAGTCTTACTTAGCAAGTGCATTAAAATCTAAAATGCTTTCAAGTACTAACATTATTTAAAAATAGATAAGCTTTCTTTTTCTAAACTCTCTAAACTTAACATTAAAGCATATCTTAGAATAGATTATATGAATTCAAATGTATTCTACTAATTTTAAATACCATTAATTTTTCATTATTATATTTTGGATACCCATCAAAAGAAAAAAATCAAGATAGAGTTAAAAGTAAATCTAATAATGTGCAATCTTCTTTTATAGAATATTTTATTTCAATATATATATATGGTTTAAACTATTTTATAATAATTTTAAAAACAATCTTCTTTTATAGAATATTTTATTTCAATATATATATATGGTTTAAACTATTTTATAATAATTTTAAAAACACAAATGGACCAGCCCTTCAAGCAGAGGGGAGAATATCTGTGATAGCAGAGCCATCAATAATATCCACAGTCAGATTGAGCTATGCAAAGCATAACACAATCACATTTCCAGACTGTGGCCCATCTCAATTGTTGGATTTTTGTTTTGAGAGTCAACCTCAGGCATCAGCCAACCATAGGTTACAGCACACAATCCATCACTTGACATATCACATGATTAACTCATACTGTCTCAGGGTCCGGAACATTTATTTAACATAAAAAAATAACTCTACACTAATTTATTGGTGTCACAATGCAAGAGAATAAGAGAAAATAGACAAAATAACAATTAAAGCAAACATTAATATTTATTTATTAACACACACATATATTTAACACACTATAACAATAATAAATTTTACATAATTACTTTAGGCTATAGTTATAATAGTCTATCAATTAAAATTCATTTAAAAAAAGAATCTAGACTGTGATCAGAGTATATTTAAAAAGTATCTTTACCTAGATTTTCATTTGTCAGTTTCCAACTGGTTGTCCTTTTTGTTTCTCCATCAATGGCTTTATGGCTTTCCTTCCAGGTTTATGTCAAATAATGAGAGAGAGAGGGTACCTGACAGCTTCTACTTTACAATCTCAGCATTGGTTCCAGGTATTGATTTAGGCCAGATAATTGGGGCATGAAGCCCTGTTGGACACTCCAATGACTTAAGTGTTTACTCCATTAATGTTGACCACAGCAGTAATGACTGGCTTACTATTGCATTTACAGTTTCCAAATATTTGGATCTCTGGTTGTTTGGATTCTGCATTCTTTCTAAGCTGATTTACAGATTGAAGACCAGACTGAATAGTGTTAACAGTAATAGCAATCCTTACTGTATATCCCAAACCCAACTGAAGAACAATAACCAAGTTGCTCTTTATATACCTTTTTCTTTCTCTGTTTTCCAGTTTTTAATGTTTTCACCCTTAAAATCTATTTTTTTAATTATTTTTTTACATTTCCTCAATTAATTTTTACATTTTGTTTTAAACTAATCTTTTGT
Source organism: Epiperipatus broadwayi (assembly GCA_028023455.1). Taxonomy (NCBI): domain Eukaryota; kingdom Metazoa; phylum Onychophora; class Udeonychophora; order Euonychophora; family Peripatidae; genus Epiperipatus; species Epiperipatus broadwayi. The sequence continues at coordinate 5,521,371 of JAQFVV010000048.1, read as the reverse complement.
TTAGATTAATCTACTATTTCAATAAGATAGTGTATGTGGTCTTTTTTAATTAATTCAACTGTGAGTTATAATTTTCTTTTATCATCCAAGTAATCTTTAATGTAATTACACTTTGAAAGTTTTACTAACATTTATTTTTACAGACTAATTTTTAGTCTGATTTTACATTGGCTTTTTTATACATTATCAAAAGAGTTTTTTTTTTACAAAAAGAGGGGGGGAAGAGTATTTAAAATCTTTTTCTAATTCTATTTGAGATTCTTTCCCACCCCATTCTCTTCAAATATATATATAATGCAATCCTTTTCTTTTTTTTTGTTTTTAAAACTGCATTTTAAACAAAAGAAAACTACTCCAAAACATATACTTTCTATTTTCGTTTTTATTAATAATTTAATCATTTATTTTTAAATGAAAAATATGTAATGTGAGCTGTATATGTGCATCTGGCAACATATATTTCTGCAAGCGGTACAATATATATATATATAGTCATTATCTACCTGCTCTATTAAAATTTCTTTATCTAAAAAAAGTTTCATTAAAATCAATTATATTATTTTAAAATCATGAGAGCTTTTTAGCTATAAATACTGCCGTATGTTTAAATCTTGATTTTTTTTTCTAAAGATAGGTATATTCTATATACGTATAATTAATAAAAAAAAATGGAATTATTTTTATTATTACCATTAACTTCTGCTTTGACATCATTACCATTGATTATATCATCTTTCCTAAAAATAAGACTGAGTCTTATATTAATTTTTGCTCCAAAAGATTTTCAGGGGATATATATTTTTTTTTATCGTGACTAAAAATCTACATTTATTCACATACAAAAATCTACTTTTATCCAATTACAAAAATCTACATTTTTTTAAATTTTACTGCCATAATTTTAACACCATGCAAATAGCTTTTACTACTGCATGAATATGTAATGTTTAGAATTATAAACATATCACAGAACATTCTTATTCTATATGAGAATATTAAAATTTATTTTCATGCTAACAAAATTAGTAATATTTAATTTAAAATAGTATATGAAATATTAAGCTGTTTTGATTAATTTGTGAATATGGCTAATAAGTTTCAGCCCTTTTCAGATATCAATGTTGATTTATTTACAATATATATGGTCAAAGGTCAGACTAAAGATGAATTTTTATATCAGACTGACTGAAGCCTGCATTGATAAATGAGAAACAAAATTGTATTTGCAAGTTTATTAAAATGATTAGATATGAATCTGCCTAAGAAATAATTCTGAGTAACATTTATTCAAGTACAAAAATCTATATTTATATTTATTTATACATTCATTACTTTATAATTCAATACATTTATCATGTGTTTCAGTAGATGAAGGAAATCTGTCAGTCAGACTGGCAATCTTAACTAGGACTTATTTTCTTGTTAAGTTTTATTTTCAGTGAAACACAGTATTACAACTATTTTTATTAATCACATAAAGAATATACAAGGCATAATGATCTAACTAGAATTTGTAATGCAAGAAAAATTCTACATAGAGCTAAAAAATATACCATCACATGCTAAGTAAAATTCCTGTTTTTAATTGAGTTTCATAGTGTGTTATTATTAATTATACCAGTCTCATGCAATATCACAATTAATTTTAATCTCTCAAAACTGTTTCTATTCTTTCAATTGTCAATCCTTTGCATGCTTATGTACTCAAACATAGTTGTAGATCTATTAAATTTAAATTAATTAATCATGTAATTAAATGATGGAAGTATTGTTGCACAAACATTCAATTCCATTGTTACAATTAATGCAGAAATCATTGTTGACATGAGGTGTTCATGATAACTGGTATTTATATTAATCTAACTAACTGAACTCCATAATGTTAAAAAAATATATTGGAGAGAAAATAAGAAAAAGATTATATAATTGATATAGAAAATATTGAATAAAACCAATAAGTTTATCATAGACTATGCTTATTGGTTACATGCATGTATTCCCTTATTTTCAAACAATATTTCGATATCCACTCTCTATATAACTCATATTCAGGACGTAATTAATGCTCTAATAATTTGTAATATTTTATTCTGATAAGTTAAATAAAATGTATACTTTACCAACTTTTTTTTTTTAAATAAACATATTTACTATAAAAAAATAACAGCTGGTAAATTATTTAACTGCATCAATTTTTTTTTATTTATGTTGAAAGTGATTTTTAAAAGGTTTAAATAAAATTATGAATTTGTAAAATCAAAATAGTTATTACCAAATATAAAATTAAAAAATGAACAAGTTTATAATATATCTCATATGAAATAAAAAGTCTTTCAGAGCTATTTAATTTATTTGTATAGTAATTTAAAATTATTAAAAACCTCTTGAGCTCATAATTAATGGTATAAGTTTGACATATCTGAGGTGTTATAACGAAATATTATCATTTTCAAATATTAATTATACCTCTTATACTGAAATCTATAATGAATTTCATCTTTTCTCCTCTAACTAGCCAATTAAGTTTTAAAATAAGAAAGGTCTTCCTTATAAAAAATTGTTAGAAAAGAACAAATGAAACTTATTGTAGATTTCAGGTATAATTAATACTTGAAAATAATATCGTTATGACACCTTAGATTTGTCAATCTTATACCCATTAATTATGAGATCGAGAGGTTTTAAGTAAATTAAACAGGTCTGAAAGATTTTTTATTTCATACAAAATATTGTAAACTTGTTCACTCTGACTTTAATTTGATAATTATTTTGATTTCATAAATTCAAAGCTAAACTTTTTAAAAATTATTTTCAATATAGAATAAAGTTTTTTTGACGTAATTCAATATTTTACTAGCTCTATTTTTTGTACATATTTTTATTTTCAAAAGTATATAATTATTAATTAGATTAGTATTTGTTAATTAATTAAATTATAAATTATATATATATATTTTCAATAACTCCTCGTTTGCATATGTATATTTCTAACTGTGAATATGTTTGTACTTTATCAGTCTGTAAAGTGCAAACGTTATTTAACAAATTAGAATAAATTAATACAAAATATTAGAACATTAGATCTTGAAATTGAGATACTGATAGAATTCATAGGTAGATACTAAAATATTGTTTGGATGCAAGGGCATACATGCTTATAACCAATAAGCAGTGTTTCACTATTAGTATTTCATGTTACTTTGCAGGATAAGACCTTAGTTTATTAAAGACTACATACTGCTTTCAATTCAGTCTTTTCTGTATTTTCTTGTAATATTTTTCTTATCTCCAAAATATTTTTATTTTTTTAAGTTTATTGAATTCAGTTATTAAGGTCAATATAGAGCTTAGTTATTGTGAATTTGTCATGCATCATTTCTGCATGAATTAAGGCAATAAAATTGAGCATAGACAACAATTTTTGGTATACAACAATGTATAAGTATATAAAATAATAAAAACAAGTTTAACAAATTGAGTATTAAATTGTGATATTGCATGAGTCACACCGGAGCTCAATTTGGAGCAGGAGTTTCACTTGTCAAGTTTATTGTATGTTTTCTTCTATTTTGTTTATTTGTCTTTTATCACTAATATATATAATATCTATGTGGGAAAGTATAGGTATAAAATGGAGTCAATGACAGTTCATCAAAGTTCTGCCAACAGCCAAATGACATTGAAAATAATGTGAGAGAAAGCACTTATAAACTATACTTGTATCCAGTGTTGGAAAGTTTTCAATGAATAGAATGTTTTTCATGTGGTAACAAATTGAAATAAATTTGACAGCATTCAATAATAATATAATGAAGTCATAACATTGTTAGCATCAAAACTGTGAATGAAAATGCAGCAAAGTAATATTATAAGCTTTTATATATTTTGTAATTATTATTTTTATTAATACTAAAAGTTATAGAAAGTTTTTTTTTTATTTGATAAAAAAGCTTGAATAAAATAAAATAATATATGTGATAAATTAATGATATAATTAAAGGTGATTTGAATATGGACTTTCAAGCTTTATTCAGCTATCCACTTCATCTTATATAGTATTATGTGCTGAACCAACACTTAGCAGTTGATTCAGATTATCACCTCCCACATACATATATAATCAGAGCTCAGTTAATATTAAGATAGCACCTTGTCAAACTTTAATGGACAGATTTCAATCTTTGCCACCTTTGAACTCTTCAGCCATCCATATTATTGAAAATCTGATAGGAGCTTGCAAGTCTGTGTTCAAATCACAACATCTAAAGTTCAGTATGTACATTATACAAATTAATGATAACAAAACTATTATTTATTTAGTTTGTTCTGAGGTCAAATATCAGTATTGAAAAATATTAGTTATGTATGTGTAATATTGTTATATTTTGTGATACAAACAAAAAGTGGCAAAAGAAACATCATATTTATTTTTTATAGAAATTATTATAAAAAAATTGTCATATTTGTTATTATTTTGTATAAAATAACCATAGAAATAATAAATGTATATTTATTATTGCTATGGTTATTTTACATATTCATTTTGGGATCAAATGTCAATCTATAATTTCTGGGATTATGTATTTTGACAATTGTGAACAAATTTTGTGTATTATTTTCAGAATCTCATATCTCAGATTGCAATCTTTAATCAAAGGTATACTTCACAAAAATAACATTTATATAAATAATATATCCATTAAAAAAACTATACTACATGTTTTGTAAAACTAAAACTTAATATAATTAATCACTTATATGACAAATTGTATCTTTATTTAAGAAATTACAAAATACAGCAATTACATGTTTTAAATATATCCAAAAGGAGCCTATCATTTTGGTATACAAGCTCATATAATACTATCACTGCAAACACTTGGAAAATTAATAATCCATAAAACCACTTATAAGTCTCAATATTAGAATCAAATATTAGATTCCATTTAGATAGTTCTTCCATGAAGATTTATAATTTAAAAATAGCATATTGATTCCATCTGCATTAAATTAAATACAAAATAGCTGCACACAAAACAATAATAATTGCATTTTAAATCATCAGATTTGCCACTCATTATTATAAATAATATGAAAATTCAATAAATATCAAATCAACATCTCATATTTTTTGTTATTATTATTTAAATTATTATATGATTAAAAAAAGCAAAAAAAGAAAGAAAAGGCAACACTATCTAGAAGATAATGTTATTATATCAACAAGCAGATGTCTTAAACAAAACTGATTTACGCAGTTTAACACAATTGTAAAATAATGGACTTGAGAACAAAAGGTTCCTGGATTGAGTGCTTAACCCTCATAGAATTTCCAAATAATTAAATATTCAATTATATAATTATTGTCATATTTCACTGAATTTTATTTGCCATTTCATACTTTCTGCTAAGTGCACATATTACACAAGCATGTCAAATTCAAGCCTACATGTTTTGAAATTATAACTAGGCATTCAGAACACATAATAAAAGTGATATTTAATCTTTTTTATAGTAAATGAAAAAAAATCCAATATAAATATCAAACAGCTATTCAACAGTATTCACTTCATATGACATTTTTAGGAAGTGATATAAAATGGCTTTTTCTTAAACAAAGTTGGAATTTTTTTTGTATAATTCTTTGAAGACCACTGAAGATTGGGCATTAAAACAAGCAAACAAAAAATGTCTGTAAAATTATGTATGATTGAACAATATGAATTTATGAACAGTATTTTTTTCCGTTATTTCCACCTCTTTTTTTTTTTACAAAAAAAAAAAAAAAAAGCTGGATGATTTTATGAAAAAAGAAAACAGCAAGGCTTCCACCTGATAAGTAAATATAAAATTAGAATCTTAATATATATAAATCTCCAGTGAATTATTATTTTTAATCTTTAATTATTAAAAAGAGCTCTGATTTTTATTAAAGATTTGACAATCATTATTATCAATAGCACACATGCACCTAAAAAATAATCTTTTTGTATATGACTTTTGTTCTCTGTTTTAACTAGGATTGCCAAGTATCCTAGTTTTTCTGGATTGCCCTGATTTGGGGATTCAAATTCCTGTGTCTTATAAGAGATTTTGAGATGATCAAATATCAGTTTGTTAAAATTAGCAAAACAAAAATCCTGGAAATTATAAACTTTGCCCTAGGCTTGAAAATGGACCATACAGATTTTCCCTATTGTTCTGGTTATGCTGTCCAATAAACCTGATAACATTAGTTCTAATATTTTGAAAATGACACAATTATACTTTCCTAAGTAGATTGTGCATTTAACATTTTTCAAGTTCAATTATATTTGTTTTCAAAGCCTATAATAAATGATAATTTGCAGGATAGATATATATGCAAATATGTAGATTCACATACACACGTAACATCCATACACAAAAACTATTACCCACACAAATGTGTATTTGTCGGTGTATGAAAAGGCTGTGATAATTCTGTCATTAAAGTATAATAAATTAAAAGTAATACTAATACTATATTTCAAGAAAATATTTCATGTTTTCGATATTTTCTTTGTGCATGAAGCAGGATTGTATCACTTTAATCTATATAAATGGTGGCAAAATTATCAGACTAATAACATTATGAAGAAACATGCATTATATAGGAATTAGATGTTTACAGCATGTTCTTGAAATATTGTAATATTATTATATAGTATTACTATATTAAATCTCTACCTTTTTTTTGGCAGCCTATTATTTATTTATCATTCATATCTAGAATGATTATAAATATTTGTGGAATTTGGATGAAATACTTCAGTTGTTACAATATATTTTTTTTATTAAATTATTTTAAAGTTACTATATAATTAAGCATGTTAGTATTGCAAGGAAATACATCTTATAAAAGTAACATATTTTTAAAATCTCCATAATGATCTATCAATATTTGATAGAAATCTTTGAATATGTATTTTTAAATTTATTACACAATTCTTGCAGATTAATATTTTAAATAAGTGTACTTTATTACATAAACTAGATAAGTTAGTTATAAATGATTAACTAAAATAAAAATCTTGAGCTCACTATCTGTAAAAATTTCAAATATTTATTCAGATTTGAATCCCATATTATGAACAAGGGAAATAGATGTGAGAATTTTTATGTCATAGGTTTTTCTAATGCTCACATGAATACAATTTAGTTCAGTGAATGGGATTAAAGAGATATTCAGTTATTTATTAATTTAATAAATTTTGTTTTATTTTAATAAAAGCAGTAGTAGACAGAGCAAAATAATGCATATATAGCTTTAGCACCTGATCTAAATGTATAAGCAGTAGTAATCATGCACGATCACAATATACCCCAAAGCTAAGTATTTTAGATAGATTTTTAACTGGGACAGTTTTATTTATTTTTGCAAATGGGATTATTCTGTCATCCATAAGAGCATCAAGAAAAACTCATTTTTAAAGATATTGTCAGGAGTTTTAATATTTGCTGGGCCAAACGTTTAACACACATCTTTAATAATATAAATAGATATTTTATTTATATATTATTTAGAATTTTCTTATTGCTAATTTAACATTTTTGATAGATAATTAGCTTTTTAAATATTTAAATCTATATTTAATTATTCTATAAATTTAACTTCCTCATTTATGACTATAATAGCCATTGTCAAAGCAATTTTAAAAATATTTAGTAAATTCTTTAAGATTCTACATTCATCTGATCAATTAATGTGAATATTTTTTTTTTTTTTTTTTTTTGAAATCGCACCAACATTCTTTTAAAATTCACAAAAGACTTGAATTTAAATTAAAATCTATTTTTCAAAATATCAACAAAATTTTTAAAATAAAAATTTTTAAAATTGCTTAATTAATCAAAATTTAAAAATTAATCATTTGTTTAAATACAAATATATTGTATTTTTTAAACGCATCATTTTTTCCTGAAAGTTATTTTTTTAAAATTATTTTTACAAACAACATAAGGACTTTATGACAATTGTTTAATATCAAATATGTACTTTTTAATAATATTATATATTTATGAGTCAATTATTAACGATTTTATTAAAAAACAATATTCTCAAAAACCGCTATTCAAAATATTAAAAAGATTCTTTTAGGTAATCATTTGAACTGCAAAAAATAGGATTATCATTAACATACTGTGAATATCAAAGCCAATAAGATAATTTTGTGTTTTTTCTTTAATGGGTTCAGATTAACCTATATTCACAGACTCCCATACTCTACTGCTGCTGGAATAAGTTAAAAGGGTATCCACACAATGATATAATTATTTTATTAAATTATAGGTTTGCTATTCTACCAAAATATGTTGTATAGAAATAAGACATGGATCTATAACATAAAGCCTTTAAAAAAACTTTATTCAAGTCTGTAATATTCTGAAAACAGGCAAAAATCTCTATACATTGCCTGTTTTAATAACAGTTAAGAGCAAGCATAAGAAATGGTGATCATGTGATGTTTATTGGTATAACGTATTCTGAAAATATAGTAACAAGATTGAAAATTCAGTTAATGTAATATAAGATAGAACTACTATTGGATAATGTGCTGAAGAATATTAGAAAAGTTTATGTACTGTGATATTTAAAAACTGTTCTACATTTTTATTTATTATAGTTTACACAAGTTTTTTTTTTAAAATATTAACTTCTGCACCATTTCTTTTTTAAAAATCATCCACAAATATATCTGGTATGCATCTATTTTCTGTCTGACCACTTCTTGTCGGATATTTTGTTTTCAGTTATAAAAATAATTATACAGTTTTAGGAGCTTACAACTATCAATAAAAGAAAAAAAAATTTTTCTTTATTTTTGTTTTTATTTTGTTTTAATTATAATATTTACACTTAACTCTAACACTAATTTTAGGTCTTTTGGAGAATTTTTTATTTTATTGCTAGTTGTAGGTCCATGAAATGGTATAATTATTTTTATAATTTAAAACAAAGTGGCTGACAAAAAGTGGCTGAACAGAAAATACATAAGTACCATAAATCATTCTTAAAATTATAATATGTATTTAATTAATTTAAGCTATATTTATTTGTTAATTAGTTTATACATATATAAAACAACTATTTTGATTAAAAATATGTCATTACATTAATATATCATTTTACTAAATTGTATTTCATAATTTAGAATATCTTCATAATTATTGAAAGATTTAGGTTTATTACTAATATTATCAGAATTCTTATTATTTAAATAAAAAATAATCTTAAAAGATTGAAATGGATTTTAGTTTGTCAAAAATTAAGTTTTTTATCATCTAAATATTAAGCCATGTAAATTTAATATGAGCACCTATGGAGTTGGAGTAGATTTAATATCAATAAAAAATAATTATATCATATATTGTATAATTCACATAGTACAAAATGAATACAAATAATCTTAAAATTTTGATATATATAATGAACTGTATTAAAATACATATAGTTCATGAGTGTTTTGGCATTTGGTAATATTTTAAAAGCTAAGAGCAAAATTTAAAAATCGTCAATGGACACAATTTTTTTTTGTTTGTGTGTTAATATAATTTTATTTTTAGATATATGCAATGAAAGTTATTTGTGTATTTAGTATTATCTATTTAATTAAAAATAAAAGTTAAAAATGGAAGAAATAAAAATACATGCAGATTATTAATTCAGATAAGTAAAAAAAATTCCAAACGCAAGAGATTACAACCAATTTAATGCTAATTAAAGATGACTAAAATAATTTATAAAAAAAGAGAACTTTGTAACAAAAAAAGAAAAATAAATGTACAAGATTATCGACTTGTATTTTGATAACAAAAGATACCAAATATATGTGCAGAAATCTAAAAGAACTGACATGGGATTATAAAAGAGGAAGAAAAACTGTAAACAGGGTCTTTTTGCTAAAGGTTTCATGCACCTTTGATGGGTGAGAGAACAGGGCCTAATTGTAGCTTCCTTTTTCACTCAACTGTAATAAAAATTTAGGCATATTCATTTGCTGAACCAATGCATCAGGCACAAATACAAAACGAAGCATTTTTCAGACATCTCTCGTCATAAAGAGGTCACTTCAAAATCTTCATATCTAGACATACCTTGCAACTGACCAGAAATGTGAAAATGTTGACAAAAGAAATCAGTTAATTTCCAATGAGCTCAGTATCCCAAGAAATACATGTATGCTACAAGAATCTACAATCTATGCAAACTTACCTGTAAGCTACAATTATTCATACCCTGATTTCTGACTAATTAAATGTTTGCGAAAGTTTCTAATACCAATATAGACATTCACCTAGGAGAAACTTAAATGTAATATGAACTGTTTTAATTATTTGACCAATATTATCTGGATGAGCATGTGCATGTTCTTTCCATTTTATTAATGATTTATCATTTAAAATATTTTAATTTGTTGTAATAAAATATTTATCATCAATATCAACTTTTCCTTTATGTTCTTAATTCTAGTTATTTAGATTTTATTATTAAAAAGATTGTTTTAAGAAATGTATAAATTACTTTGCCAGTATGCTTTAGTTAAATCTGGGGAAATTTCTTTAAAAAATATATATTAAATTTAGTTATTTACTGCCATTCTGATCGATGAACGTTAGTGGGTCTACAGACTCTGGCGCTCTCATAAATAAATTAAAACTAACTTTGCAGGCAATTTGAGCTGCAAGAAATTATTAGGTCAGTTATTCAGGAAATATAATTATGTTCTTGAGATATCTAAACTCATATATGAACGGAAGATTCTTCTTTTTCATAGTTTGATTAACTAGCACTTTATAGTGCACAATATAAAACCTAAATGCAAAACATTACAATATGTATGTTTTTATATATAGGTCTATTTAATAATTATTTAAAATTTATTTATAAAATAATCTTTAGTTTTTAATAATCGGGAAGATTATGCAATTTAATCTGAACCTATTTCTTGATTTATGAACATTTTGATTTTGAAATATATATTGAATTAATAATTATATTGTAGAAAAATTACTTCAGGCTGTTTAATGCTATAAAAATAAAATTTTCAACACTCAAATCTTATAAAATTATATAATGAAAATTAAAAGAATATTTCTTTGTGTATTAAATAAGATATGTTGTTTTTATAGTTAAAGCAATTTATTTTAATTTCTTTATTAATAAATATTTTCTCTTTATTTTAATTAATAATTACTATTTAAGATTTGATAAAAAAAATGTTTTATTTTCTAGAATGATATCAATTTAATAGATTCCATAACACAAAGCTGGAATCTAGTAAAGTGAAACTTGAAAAAAAAATTTATGTTGCAAGCAGGCTTATCGTTTTTCCTCAAATATCCAGTCCAGTTAGCTATTCAATTATTAGTCAGTAAATTAGTATTTATCTGCTTATAATTAGAAAATAAATATTAAAAAAAAATTATCACCAGTCATATTAATTATAATTTTTTTTATAGTCTTTTTGAAAGGCTGTTATAAAGATCATTCTAAAGGTGCTTTATCTTTTATCTCTACCTATACATATACATACTCACACAGAAATACCAGTCTCCACTTTGCATGAGAATGATGTGATGAAAATTGTCAAGATGTCAATGTGGATATGAAGATTCGGATATGATACCTTTAGCTCATTTGAAGAATGAAGATTGTTTGCAAACTGCTTGCATATTAAAAAAAAGGTGATTTGGGTTTTTGCACTGATGATAGTGCAATATGGTAAAGTTGAAGTGAGAGAGATTTTGAGATTGGGCTATTATAATGGGCTGGAAGATTCATACATTTAACTCATCTGAAGAGTAAAAATTGTTTGCAAACTGCATGTATAGTGAGAAAATCTGAACTGTATTTCTCCACTGTTGATGGATGTAATATGATGAAATTGAGATGAGAGAAATACTCATATTTGTTTTTTTTTTAAATCTGAATTTATATAGGTGTACATTCTTGAATATAAAATATACAGTAATAATTAAAATAATATATATTGTTTATTATTTAAAACATTATCGATATGCATTTCTAAACTTAAATTGATAAAGTATACCATATTGCATGTCCAGAAAATTTAAATTATAATTTCTTGACAGGTGACAACTATTTCTCTGAAAGCTTGAAACTTAAAACAAAAAATAATACAATATCTGCTAATTTTTTATGATATGTGGGTACATTTAATAATAATTGGCAAAAATGGAAAAAAAAAATTTTTTTTTCTTTGTAATGTACATTTTCAAAAGAGAATAATTATAAAAAATGTATATATTGTTGGAACAAAAAGATCAATAAGGTTGTAATATAAATATTTAGAAATACATACATGCTTTATAAATCATATTTATCATTAATAAGCCTCAAATTAAAATAAATCATTTTATTCATAAGCCTTATAATATCAAAATTAATGTTATTAATATAATTCTAAAAGAAATATTATTTAAACATAATTTAAGCTTATATACAGTCAAGTCAAAATATGTATTGCTTAAAAGATAATCAGAATATATGCATAGATTAAATAGAATTAACCAACTTCATATTTTATACAACATAACTAATGTACTGGTGAGTTTAGAATTGCTCTATTTCATCTTTTGTATGCAATCTAATAATATAAATTCTACTAAACCTTTTTTTATAGGTACTCAAAGTGCAAAATAACACCAGCACGCTTTTCATCTAATGGCAGATGTCAGTATATGAAATAATAAAACAAAAATTTAAACATAAGTTTGCAATAACTATCCTGTGAAACACAAGTACTGTATATTCATATCTATCATTTGCTGATCATTTTGTCTATATGATATATTGTGTTTCTATTTATTAATCTTTTCTACTGTAAACTTTTTTTAAAAATGCCAATACCTTTTTAAATTATATACCTTTATTGTATTCTATCCTCATTACTATCTTCCAATAAAAGTAACCAATATTCCACTTCTTTATAATGACTTTGAGATAATACTATAATGTAAAGGAGGTCTGCTTTTTTCATAAAAATATGCTCAAATTTATAATAATATATATATATTTAAAAAAAAAAATTACTGTTCACTTACTTCATATGCTCAATTCAATTAAGGTGTGACCTTGCAATAATAAATTTCATGATATTACACTATTTTTAGATAATTATGAATTATCTTTAAATGAAATTTTTTTCTAGCGACTTAATATCAGATCAATAGACAGAATATGCTTTACTTTTATGCATAAAATTGACTAACTAACTGAGGTATAATAATTATATCACAATGATAAAATACTCTTTTAAATACAACTGAACTTTGTAATTCCAAATCTTAATGAGTAGAGAATGGAAAAAAATGTCATTATGAATTATTACCTTATTATTCAAAAGTTGTTCAAAACAATCCCTCTGCTAATTCAAAATATCATTACTATTATACAAAAAAAAAAAAAAAATTTTATCATTAAAACAATATTTAGTTATCTAAATCAATAAAAACAATTCTTCTAACTAGAAAATAAAATTTATAATTTTTTTCACAAATCTACTAAAAATCTAGTTATAAGTTGTATTTTAAAATAATAATAAGTATTATAAAAAAGAACTTCTAAAGAATTCTCACAGAAAGTTTTGATAATAAAAAGCATAAAAAAGATTTAGAATAATAATTATTTAGACTTTTTGAAATAAAAATAAAAAATAAGAATAGTAATGATTTATTTTGTCTATTAAAAATGAAATTGATAAATTCCAGACTATAAATGATTGATGAATTCTTACAAAATAATTAGAAATTGTAAAAAATTTTATTATACAGAATATCTTTCTTCTTAAGCCCATGAACTTGAAAACATATTTTTTTAGGATTTTTAGGTCAGGCATAACATCTTAAAAACATATATATAAAGTTAATACTTTCTATAGTGCATTCGTTATTGAAAAAATTGAATCGTTAAAAAAAATCATTTCAAAGGGTGTTTATTTATATGCTATGTGAATATCTGTAATATGTATTTCAAAAAATCAAAAAGTAAAAGTTTGTTTCAAAACAAATAAAAACGGAAAAAATGTGGTTAATGCATTCAAATGTCATTTTTTATATTAGCATCTAAAGACCCAAAATCCACAATTCATTTTGTTTTCCTTCCATTATTTTTTACGCGAATTACATTTAATTTTGAACAATTAATACTATATGAATTTATTTTTTCTTAATTAGTAATAATCACTTTTAAAGCAAAAAATACAATAATACAATACTGAAATTCAACTATGAATAATTTCCTTCTTTTCTGAGCTAATGTAATATATGACTATTAATAATAAAAAAATACACAAAAAATGTAGTTTTTTTTTAAATATTCAGCTTTATTATTGCCTAGCATGCTTTTGATATGACATGTATATCATATTCATGTCTTATAGTAATATGTCTTAAGAGTTTTTGTTATTAGTGTATACTTATACACTAATAACAAGAACTTTTAAGTCATTACTATAAGCCATGAGTATGATATACATGTTACATTGAAAGCATACTATGCAGTAATAAAGCTGAATATTTTTTAAAAAACTAACTTTTCTGTAGATTTTTTCATTAACAATCATGTAACAAAATTCTACAGAGCAACATGTCTTCTTATAACAAAAAACGTATTATTATTCTCAGCTCCATAAAGTTTTATTTATTATATAATTTTAAAAAAACTTTTTTGGATTATTTACAATCTTGTAATAAAAAACTGCAAAGCAATATTTTATTTCCTCACAAATACATTTATTAAAAAACTAAAAAAAAAAACCAAAAACAATTTATATCCCAGCATACATGTTTTCTAAGTGCAAAGTTTATTTATTGTATTCCAGTTCTGCTATCTATTGTTAATTTGAGAAATGAATATATTCTACTGTTTAATAAACTCCTAATAGTACTGTTCTATCAATATCTCCAGATGAGTTTTTGAATTACAGCTTTCCTCAGTGAGGAATTTTGGATCTGGGCCTGATATACCTGGATTTCTAAATCTAATACACCTTTCATTCAGCAGCCACCTTTTATTTGTTTTGTTTTTTCTAACAAGCTAGTCTCAATTTAAGCCAATTCACTCATATAGTTATTTAAATCTGATATCAGTTTAGTATCAACTTTGATTATTTAAGTTTTTACATAATTTTATATATATATTATCATTACTGCATTATGTAAAGATTTTTAAATAAATTGTTGAAGAAAGTATTCTTGTAGTTACTCATACATACTAAAAATAAGCATTATTTATTAGAAGAAATCTAGTAGCAAAGAATGTGGAAATCCCAATTAAGTTCTAAGTAATGGCAATAAATTTTTGTGAGCTATATAAAAACGATGTCTTTACAAAATAGATTATTTTCTACATTTTTAAAATAAATTGAATGTGATATTTTATAACGTGCTAAAATTTAATAGATATTGTATGGATAAATTCTTCATTAAATTTTGATTTTAAAGATAACTTTATTTTTTTCTATGATAAAAAAAAAAAAACATACCTAAAATAAAATCTCTGGTACCTCATTGAAATTTTTGACTTAATAAAGAATTGAATATTTCATTATAAACTCCTTCACTTATATTCTAATAATAAATAATAATTATATACTTTTAAAAAAAAAAAAACAGAACATTTTGAAAACAATACTAATCTAGTTAATATTTCAGTATTCAACAAATTCATTGAAATGTCTGCAATTAAATAATTATATTGTAATAATGTGGACCTTAATAATAGAAGTGCTTTAAAGTTTATGTTATAGCTCTAAAATTAAAACACTAAAATAAATTGCATTAAGATAATTGCAACTTAACTACTATGATGATTATCAGGGATTATAATCTTCCTTCAAAGATGTTAACATATAGACCTATTATCACATCTAGGAAATTATCAGGAAAATCCTAATTATTTCATGAATCTAAAATTTGTTTACTTTTCTTGGATTCAAAATCTTTTATAAAAATGGTAAAAAATACACCATTTAAATAATAGAACAAATAATAGATTTCTAAATGATAATATATAAAAAATTAAAGTTGAAATTTATATATACAATATTAGTATTCTTCTATTTATGTGGTGTTCCTTTTACAATAATTTTCTTCAGTCTCAGATTGATAAGTTACTATTTCAAACCTATTGATATAAAAATGAGATCTTTATGGAAGTGCTTCTATATCACATGCTGTATCACCTGAAAAAATTTGAATTCTCTGGTTATCAGTATAGCCAGTTGATGCTTATGAATATATTACCATAATAAATTTTAAATTTTAAGTAAAGATTTAATCAATAGATGGAGTCTCTTTGTTTTTAAAAAGTTGCAGTTGCATGTCATCAATAACAATTTATTGAATGTTCCCAAAATCTACTCAAACATTAAAATTGTATCTTTTATATATATATAAATAATAATAAAATGTAAATGTAAAGAAAAGAAACTACTTATGTTATGTGAGAATTTTGATAAAAGAATTGATTTTGTTTATATTTTAAGTTTATGTAAAAAAATGTTTTGAATTAAAAGGATTTTCTGATTTTGCAACACCATGTCTAATTGTAGTTCTTCATAGTATTTTATTCCCTGCCACATCTTCTCAATGAATTCCATTGAAATTGTACTTTTTTAGAAATTCTTTGAGATAATTCTTATAATGTAGATGGGATTTATCTCTCCCATAAAAACCCATGCTCAAATTTATCATAAAATATCCTTTTAATTGTCATTAGTATTACATGTCCAATCCAATAAAGTCATGATTTTACAATAATGGATTCTCTAGTATCACAACCAGCAAGTTAAAAGAATGTATGGATTAGTTTTGAATCATGTCATTTTAAAATTATTATGGATCAGCCTTAAATGAAACTTTTCTATTCTTTTATATTGCATCAATAAAATGTCCAATTTTACTTCCATATAATAAATTGGTAAAGTAACAACTCTATATACAGCTGTTTAGGTGTAGTAATTATTTCCCTGTATTGAAATACTTGTTAAAAACAGAAGCAGTGCAGAGAAGTCTGTAAAGTATTCAAAATATTAAATACATTCCATAAATCTTTTTCTGAATAGAAAAATAGCATACTATAAATTTAGAATTCAAAAAGTAGAAATTTTTGTTTTGCTTTTAATTGATTTAAATTCCTCTATCAAAACTGCATTGCATATTGTATCTTGATTCCACTTCATTAAGCAGCCTATAAATAATTCCAAAGACAACAGTCATAAAAATAAAAAAAATGTTGAAGCAAATATACATCATTGCTTAGTAACAGTTTTAATTTCACGTGCGTCAAATTTTTCACTTGTAGTAATAATATGACTATCATTCCATTATTTTAGAAGTTGTATAATACAAATAATTTTAGTCATCAATCAACTAATTCTAAATAATGCCATAGAACCCTTTTGATTAACTGAATCAAATGCCTTGGCCAAATCAATAAAGGTAATATACAAATCTCGCTTCTGTTTTTAATACCTTTTTTGCATTTGCCTACAACAAAAAGAATGTCTATAGTGCTTCTTGATTCTTTAAAATCACTCCAAAATTTCATTGAGTTTCTGGTAAACCATTTATTTATGACTGAAAGTAACCTATTCAAAAAATCATTGTTAATATATACCACTGTAATTACTGTAATCTTTTCTATTTACTTTTTTTAAAAAATAGAAACATAGAGATCATGCAGCATAACTTCATGGATCCATTTTTTTTTTTTAAAAAAATTCAATATTTTTAAGCCAACTCATCACCACCACATTTTAAAACTTCCCCAGATATTTCATCAGGACCTGCAACCTTTCCATTTCTAAGATTACAAAGAGTTGTTTTGACTTCTCTAAATTGAATATCTTTGTCTAAATCTAAATGAGTACTATAAAATGAATATATTAATAAAAGTCATCATCTCACTAGTATCATTATTCAAAAGGTAATCAAAATATTCCATCTTTCTGTACCATTTCTAAATTTAATAGGATTGTGATTTGTTTCTCAGATTCTTATATTGCTTTTAGTGCATCAAAAAAGATCTAAAGTAACTATGGTCAATCAATGTCTATATATTCTTTGTTCTTTTTATTCATCAACCTTTTGTACATTTTTATCAGTCACATTTTTTTATAAAGTTCTGCATTTAATTTATTATTATCCCATGCAGAAAATGCCATCATTATCAAAAAAATTATCATGATTATTCTTTTTAATGAATCCAAGAATGAATTTCTTTGTATCTATAGCACATTCCTTAAAAAGATCCCAGGCTTCAGAAATATGATAATTCTGGAAATTGAAATTAGAAATTTTAGTATTCATTAACTGTTGAAATTAAGTACATATAGTAGATACTTTCAAAGAATGAACAACAATTTTCTTGAGAATATAATTGGAATAAGATTTACTTTTTAATGCATTTATCATTTTAATCTTGGTACTAATACATGCTTCTTCCAACAATTTGCACTTGTACGTGCCCATATAATATGAACCTCATATTCTGACTCCTAACTATAATGTAACCTATTATATGCCATCATTTTGAGCATGGATGCATCCATGTTTTTTATAATGATAATCTGTCTGAACAAAGTGTTTGTGATAGTCAATCCAAGTATTGTGTAAAAATTCAATAATAAAATGCCATGTAAATTTATAGCATCAATACCATTATTTCAAATAATTTTTCACCAAAGTCTATTATTTGTACCAATATGTTGATCAAAGTATCCAAGAAGAAAAAAATTATGTTTTGATGATATTGCTATAATAACAATATCGAGCAAAGAATCAAAGCTTTCTTTCTCAAATTCAGAGAATCTAAGGTTAGACATTAATAAAATGAGCAGTAGTATCAATGTCAATAGAAAATACTAAATTAAACTTTACAGGCAATCCAACATCATGCATTCTCTTTTCACTGACTGATCTGCCCTTCAAAAAACTTGTAGCCATCTACTTGTTCTATTGAACTTCTGTCCCTGGAAAATGAGATTCATTAAGATCAGTTACATTGATCTCTTAAATCTTGACAATTCCTTAGCCATTTATGCAGTTCTCCATTTTAACTTAAAGAATTTGTATCAAGTAAAATTTGCCCATTTAATATGCTTATATTTAGAGGGAAAGTAGAATTATAATACTTATTTTTAGTACTACCACTGCCTCCTGCTTTACTACTACTATTTATATTATTATTTCTATGAGTTTGTTGAGTAATCTGCTAAAGATGATAACCAGCCAGACTGTGACAGGCCAGCCATTTTACATTACATTTTCTAGACTTCTGCCATTTCCATGATAGGAAGGGAGATCTCTAAATACGATTGCCTAACCATGCAATTTTTACTAGATGGAATTCTAAGGACTGCCAGTCTATAAAGTTTACCCTCAATATTGCTTTAATTCTCAAAGGTTTGGGCTAAATATGTATAATAAATTAGATCAGAAACATTGAGTGTGCAGTTAAAGAATAGAAAGTACAAATGCACAATCCCATTATCATAGTTAATATAGGAGATGAGATCTACACTAGCTTAAGTTAGTGAAAAAGGTAAACAGGAAAATCTGTATCAAAAAATAATATCTAGCCTTCATGAACCAACATACTATAGTACAAGATAGCAAAAACTTTTGGTTGTCAGTCTTGTTTATTTGTTAACTACATTTAACCTTCATATTTGAAACTTATTTCACTACAGTTACCTGTGAAGCTCTTTGATAGTTCGAGCATAATATCCAATATCCGCTCTCATGAAACCATAGACGAATTACAAAGTTATAATGGAAAATAGTAAAGTTCTTGCCAGTTTTTTATTTATTTTATATACATATATGTGCATACATTTTGGAATTTATTATCAGTTCATTTAATAATTAATGAATTTCACTAGCGCAGTTCATTTAGTTTAAAAAAGGAGGTGATCTGCGATTAGAGAACTTTTTTAACGATGTTATTTTTTTTAGTTTAGTTTAATAGAAATGAAGGTTAGATTACATGAAATTTAAGAACATAATAAAACTGTAACTGAGCGTTGCCTTAAAATTCGATATTCAAGAATCTAAAGATGTAAGTTCGATTCCTATGTGTAATAGAGCTGAACTTAAATTTTATTCAAGAAGGCACCTTTTCTATTAAATACCTTTTTTTTTTTTTTGCATTTAGAAACAATCTAAGTAAATCGAGTGTATCAAAGTTTTTTAAAAATAGTCTAAGAGCATTGAAATAAGTTGCGATGACAATGAAATATTAAAGTGGGAAATGCATTATTATTATTGAAACATAAGATTATAAATTAAATTTACTATTTAAAATGCATATGTAAATCATAAAGTTTATAACGTTGATAAAATTATTAGTTTTTCTATTCTATATATTTTATTCATTGCATTCATGAGTAGTAGATTATAAACAATATACATGAATATTTAATGTCTTAGGTATGTTTGTTGTTATGATATATGTAATAATTTATTGGAATGATATATATTAAATATATTTTACAATGCAATATTGTGAGAATGTGGTGTAAATTGTTTTAGTTTGTGTTGAATTAAAATAGTCTTATTTGTGTTTTAGAGTGTGAATATGATTTATGTGTAATAATTATAAAATATTTATTATTATTGTAAAATATATTTTAAACATAGAATACATGGTGATTTTGGTATTACAGTGAATAAAGAGTGATATTTTAGTTTTGATGATGAAAATAATGTCAATTTTAAAAGGATATAAATAAGACTGAATCATATGAATTTGCTCTCTGACATCCTGATTTTCATAGAAGCAAATCTAAGTTCTTTTACATAATTTATTATTTATTTTAAAAATATTTGCTTAATAACCACAAAAATGATGGAGTGAAAGAGATTATATTTGTCCAGAAAACTGAATAAAATGTTTGAAAGTTTGTTAAAAAAAAAAGAAAATAATTTGTAGCCTTCAAATTTGGCTTGATATTTTCCTACTGAAAATGGTTCTCACATGTGAACAAAATTTAATAATGAAATATAGTAGCTAACAACATACTGCTGTATATAAGAATTGTTCCCATTTACAAACACAATTTTATAATATCAATGGAGTATTTTGATATAGGATTTAAATGAGTTTATTTTTACTAATGGAGTCCAGCATCTATTTATTCATGATGTCATTCCGATATTAAATATTTGCTAAATGAAGGATAAAAATTCAATACTTCAAGAATAACCTAATTTAATGAATATGCATTGTTTTGGACAACTGTTTGTGATACTTTCACTTTGTTTGGATTAAATAAATATCATTAAATTACAGTTCAAGAAATAGACATTGGAACTATTGTGTTATTTTGAAGTGCCATATAGAAGGATAGTGATCAGGTCGAATATTAATAACTTGTTTTATTTATATATTTATTTGTATATTTATAAATGTAATTGATTACTATGTCTTGAGTTTGTTGGTTGTTTATTATATATATATGAAATAAAAGAAAGTTAAATTTAGTCTAAATTTACATTTATAGCCTCAATTTTAATAGTTAAAACTTCAATTTTGAAATATTATAAGTTTATTCATTGACTGTAAATTACTTTTGGATATACATATCATAAGTATTGAAAATCTGAAAGAATTGTATTGTAAAAATTATGCATTGGTATTTATTTGAAAAATAATTTGAATGAATATATTACATTTTATTTTAATCAATTACTTTATTATGAAGATTATAGAAATGCCATTAACTTTCTTGTATTTTAAAGTGTATGCGTGCAACAACATTTTCGTTGCACATAAATTTTCTATATCATATATTAAATATTATATAAGTGAATCTTTGATATATAAACATCTATTTTATTAGTATTAATTTATGCGGAAAATATTTTTCATGATATTTAATTATAATGTATGTTACAACTATTTATTGTTTATTTGTTTTATATATATTGTTAATAAATTTTAAATTTATCTAAACAAATAAACTTGCTTTAGTTATCATTCAATTAATAATGCAAATCTATTGGCTAATAAAATTTTGCTAGATAATGGTCATGCATTGATTTATACCATATAATTTATAATAAAGAATCATAAAATAGTCCAGGAGTTAAACGATTGGATTGGCAAGTGTATGTATTGTTTTCTTTGTAGTAAATCCAATATATTATTTAAACCGAGTATACATTTTATATAATAATAGATTAATTAATTTGGTATTGCTAGATGTTTAGTAACTTTACGTAGAAGATCACCACAATTATTTTAAGTTATGTGCAATAATTATTTTTGGATAAAAATATATCTGAGCTAGTTTGATAGTTTAGAAAGTATAAACATACTAATTATTTAGAATGAGCAAAGGCAATTATAATTGAATGCCTGCATATTCTTTTAAACATTATTTATTGGGTGTATATTATAGTGATTTAGTTAAAAAGATAAAATTTTATGATGTTATAAAATTAGTAATCACATACATTGAAATTGGCATTTGAATTTTATTAAATAGAATGATTTAATTTGTTTTGATTTAAAGCTCAGCAGTGCATATTGTTTTAAATATTAAGTTTTTAATATTAACATTTGATTATAATATAATATTAATAATATTATACATATTAGGATAATTATAGTTGTGTTTAATAACTTGGCTTTATTAGTTTGAAGAATAATTCATTGTGATTTGTTAATTGTGTGTTACATAACATTCTTTCATTTATTTCATGTCATCATGATTGGACATTGTAAGTTGTAAGGTTATTTCAGGTATTAACTTTCATTTTATATTATTAGAAGTTGGCATAACTGGTCATGTATATTAGACATATTGATCTTATGTATTGTATTTTATTATAACTTTATATTGTAGACATTTTATTTCATTATAAATTAATGCTGTAAGTTTATAAAGTTTTAAAAGAGAAAATTTTATATAATTTTATTAAGGATAGATTAATGCACATAAATCTGCAAGATAACAAGTTTTTTACTGCTATTATTTTATCCCATCACAATTAGTTTACTCAATAAAGGCATATGACTATTTATGAGATATTGCTCCATTAGCATTGTCTTTATTTTCATTTTATTCAGTTATCATTGGTGATCAAACTGTTAAATTATACTTTACTTTGTTACAATTAGTGTCCTAGGTTTGCAGGTTAAACAAAAGTCTTCATTTCCTATCCATATTAGTTTCTTCTGTGACAAATGGCACTCAATGTTTAGGCTACATTTATATTATTATAAATGGTGTCTCAATTTATGAAGAATACTAAAGTTTTCCTATTCTCATGTTTTATTGTCATTTTTATTCTGTTACAGATGCCACCCAAATCTGTGGGGCTATTAAATAAGAGCCTACCATAAATTTTAATTCTGTTACAATACATACCTGTGATTGAATTTAATTTTAAAATTATACATAATAAGGCAGAAATAAAAATAAATATCAAAACATAATAGTATAATAATGTATGGTTACAATAAATTCAGAAAGGGCACAGTCACCTATGTAAATATGGTAGAGTTCTGGACTATACTCAGATCTAGATGAGTATTTAAAATATATGTTCACTTAATCATTCTTTCTTTCTCAAAAAAAATTGCTGTATTCTTCTTACTGATTTTTTTGTAATGATAATTGATAATGATAATAAAGTTCCAGAGATATGTTGAATGTCTATGTGATGAGATGAATTAATGTGAATGATATAGACATTGTTGTGTAATATTAATTATTCATTTTATGATAAAGTATCAGAAAGAAAAATCATATGCTTTGACTGATAAAATAATGCAGATGATAAGGTATTATTAATAATAATTATTAATATTAATAATATTAATATTAATTATTATTAATTAATATTAATTAACTACAATACTGTACTTTATTTCAGACAGTAAGTAGCCTCTTGTTGAATGTTTTGTAATGTGATTTTAAAAACTATTTGTACAAATTTTGGTATTTTTCTTGGTTTAAAATCATTCGATTAAATTTAGCGTTCAAGCATCGTCTGCTTATGTTTCTTTCATATATATATATATTTACTTTAAAAAAAATATATTTGTGTTGTGTTAATTTCATACAGAAAAATGGATCCAGTATGCCTTCATTACTACAATTTTTTTTTAAACTGATGGAAGAAAATTACAAAATTTGTTTCTTTGCATCCTCAAAGTTGATTGTTTGCGTCTGTCTACATTGCATAGAAGTACGTGTATATTTCCTATAAAATTAATTTTTGTGTATTTTTCTAAAACTATTGGGTATTATTCCTGCAACCAAGGAAAGAAAGGAGAACTTTTCACATTCCTATCAAAGCATTGCTAACTTTGTAATGTTTGATGTTGCCAAAATCTTAACATTAAAAAGTTAGCAGTGTATTGATACAAATGTGAAAAGTCCTCCTATCTTTCCTTGGTTGCAGGAATAATACCCAAGTACCATTTTTTGAAAGGCTTGGATAATATTTGAAGCAGACAAAGATAATAGTTTCTTCTTTATCTTGTTTCAACACAGACAACTTTTTTTAAAAAAAAAAAAAACTATGATAAATTGTTTTCTATATCTCTTTAATTTATCAAAATAATCATGCAGAGCTTGTAATGTTTTATATACAATTTTAATCTTGTATTCTATGCAAGGATCATCTTCCATAATTTTATCTTTTAATGCTGTGCAACGTGACACATTTAATATCCTGATATTTTATCACATAACAATCATTACGACATTTAATCCCATTCAATTTATCATATGAGATTTTATAACACTACTTATCATCACATGTTCGAAATTATTGTGCAATATTTTAATATTTTTATTTAATCAGTATTTTTTTTGCCAACTACTTTTTAATATTTGAGAGGTATTTTCCCCTTAATTAATAAATTTTTTTTTTTTTGCTAATAAATAACATACAATGAATCTTTGTAAAAAAGAAATAGAAATCTTTATTTGCAAACAAAAATAACAGACAAATAGAATAGAAATGAAATTTTTGATATATTAAAATATATATAATGGATTAAAAGCATGGCCTATATGCTGCATCAATATTTTAATTCCTATATTTCTTGTTATCAAATAATTATGGGTGTTTGTTATTAGAATAAAAATAATAAAAAAATGACAAAAAAATTTATGCATTCACAATCAGTAAATTGTAGCTTGAAATTTTAAATAATTATATAAAAAAAAAAAATAGATAAAACCAAGAATGAAAAAGAAAATGAATTTCAAAATGAAACATTTGTAAAATATGGAAAAAAAATTACTAATTACATACAAAGTTTCAGTATTTGCAAAAATTTTATTTAATAATTACAAAAAAAAAAAATTACTTATTAAATAAATCTTTTTATATTAAAATATTGCATAATAATTTTGAATTGTGATGATTTAGACAATGATGAAAATTGTACTTATGGTATATAATATATTGTATATAATATAATCATGTGATAATTTTGAAACATGCCCATATTGCAGATCCTTCTTTTTTCTTCTTTCTCTTCTGTTAATGACTCAACAAAATCTGGTACTTCTTCATTCATTAGTATTCACTATGATAAATGTATTTTATAATACCATCTTCAATCTGGTTCACAAACCTATCCTTTACTTTGAAGTTCATATTTTTCCTGAATATTTTTTCTAAAATTACTCCAGAAATGTTTGGAATGCTTTTAAATGTATTCATGTTCTCCTTTCACATATCTGTCTAACAATGAATTAACCAATTTTGACTTATTGCACTCTCAATGGGAAATGGTTTCCAGAATTTTATTAATTTGGCAATAGAATTGGTATCCAAGTACTGCTTGAATCTAATTGAATACAATCAGTATATGTATTTTGACACATCAAATAATAGTTTAATAATAGATTGCAACCGTGAAATATTATTTGCAGAGAAAAATATAACCATGATTCAAAATGACTGGGTGCATTGCCTAGTATCAATAAGCCATTTAATTTTAACTTTTTCTGCACCAGGTATTTTTAATCAGAGAGATAAAAAAAAATTTATGAATAAAATAGGTATGATCCAAGTTTTTTCTTTTTTATTAATGTTTCAAAAACATGGGTAAATGATTTATTCCTGTTCTTGAGAACTTATTAAATTTTCTAAAGCATCATGACATAGACTCAAAGATGAATTGTTTTTTAATGCCTTAGAACTTTTTTTCTCATTTTCTATTTTATAAAGACATATTTCAATTCTTCACTCTCTTCCAGAACAACAAAATTTTATTACAATTAAACATTTGTTGTGGAAGATATTTTTATTGTTTTTTTCTTCCAATCCTATCAGAAATCTAGAAACAGTCTCATGGTTAGAAGATGCAGTTTGTTGTTTAGTTTTGATATTTTTAGTTTTTACTAATTTTTAAACTTATACAATAACTCTTAATTTGAATTAAATGTCTTAGTGTCACAAGTGGATATTTTGCTTGACTTTTTACAAGTCAATATGTACCCTGTATTGCTTAATGCAGTAGCATAATGAAGACTTTGGAGGTCAAAGTCTATGCATCATGGTTTCAGATATGCTACTTCAATGCTTGAAATGCTTATAAATTTCCAAGCAATTAAGTATTTGATTAGGTTTTTTAATATAGTTTATTACTATCTCCCATAACAATTCTTTTGTTAATCTTCATCCACACTCATAAACAATGTCTTTTCAGTATTTATTAAATACTTATAATGTGGTTGTGACTTTAGCAACTTCAAAAACACATGCACTTTTAGCATGAATTTTGTTTTTAAAATGTTGCAAATGGATAATTCAATCTTACTGAATATCCAATCAACTTCAACAGGCAATTCTTTTTCTTTCAAAACTAAATTGATTATCTTTATTTTGTCACATAAAGGTAGGACATACAGATTTCTTTTAAAAACTTAGTAGAAATACTATCATCATTAACTTTATGCTTTGACTTCATTGTAAATGAATTTAAAAAATTTTCTAAAGCCAAGCAAAAAAATAACATATTCACTGCTTTCTCTGAGATTGTAATAACATGTATGAGACTGTGTTCATAAAAAGAATGTATGATATAATAGAATAACTGCTATTATACAGGTAAGCAACATGTAATACAACTTATGCTATACTAATTATTTTATTTTATTTCTCTTTTGTATTTTAAATTATTGAATCCATGAGTTTTGAAAGTACAAATCACCATGCATGCAATCAAAATTTTTGAAAATAAACAATTTGATAACTACAAATACAAGCAAATGACCAAAGATTTTAGTCATTGAATTTCCCGAAGGGTAACCATTTATTTCAAAACAAAAATTTAACAAAATTTTAAAATTCTTCAAAATTTTTTTTTCTAATGAGAATCTGCTCTTACAGAAAATATTTTATTTATTATTAAATAAAACTAATTTTATTCATAATCTAATTTTATTTTTAAAAAAAAACTTCTAATAACTATACAATTCCTTATAAGCCAATAAACATCACATGATCACCATTCCTTATGCTTGCTCTTAACTGTTATTCAAACAGGCAAAACTCTATATGTATTGCCACTCAGTACAAGCTAGAGTAATCAATGGATGTCTTGTGCATAAAATCTCAATCTAGTGCCTACTCATCCAATATCCCCAGACTAGTTTCTGACTTGTGGTCTTCATCAGTGAGGAGCCTTGGATCTGAGAGCACTGCACCTAGATCAGAATTTAATACAACCCTACAGCAGCCACCTTTTATCTCTACTTAATATTTTCAATCCAAGATCATTAGCTTATATAGTCATATAGATTTGAACACAGTTCAGTACCTATACATTTTGGTGTCTTTGGTTCTTTAATAACCATAGCTACTAATGTGTATAGAGAGTTTTGCCTCTTTGAATAATAGTTAAGAGCAAGCATAAGAAATGGTAATCATGTGATGTTTATTGGCTTAAAACCAATCCTTCCTAATAGGATAGTGGTGGCTATGGTTACTAAAAAACCAAAGACACCAAAATGTATAGGTACTGAACTGAGTTCAGACCTGTATGACTATATATGTTAATGAGCTTGGATTGAAAATATTATGGTGTTTTCAACTTAAGTCTCATAGTTTTGGAGTTAAGTAGCGATAAAAGGTGGCTGCTGGAGGGTTACATTAGGTCCTAAGATCTAGGTGCAGTGTTCTCAGATCCAAGGCCTTTCATTGATGAAGACCACAAGCCAGAAACTAGTCTGGGGATATTGGGTAAGTAGGCACTAGATAGGAATTTTATGCACAAGCCTTCTGGCATCCATTGATTATTCTGGCTTGCACTGATTGTCAATACGTATATAAAGTTTTGCCTGTTTGAATAACAATTCCTTATACATATGTATTAAAATATTGTTGCTGCAAGCACGGAAACTTTAAAAAATAATATTTAATTTTAAAATAAAAATAAACAAAATTTTTTGGACTTGCATCACTGACAAACATGCATTTGGAAAATTAAAATACGTTAATTTAATGCGAAACCAATAATATTAAACATCAAATTTTTTTAACAATAATTATATTTTAATGACTATGTATCCATTGTAGTTTATGGTACAGATTAAAAATTGAGTTGCTGAAATAAATTGTTCTAATATGGTAACACAATGGTAAATGCCGATATTACCATTTGGTTGTAATAGTCCATTGTAAGTAACACTTTCTTGCCTAGAAAGAAAATTTGACATATATAAATGATATATTTTTCAGATTCATTTATATATAATTTTTATTATAAATATATGATGTTTCAGCCATCAATTGGATGATGAATAGAATACTATAAAAATAGCTGTAGAGTACTGTAAATATTGATTTATAACAATGCTAAAGTTCCACCAATAGAAAAAAATACAGGTATATAAAATTAAAAGAAAAAAATCAGAAATCATTCAGATTAATTCGCTTTCTAAAAAATTCTTCCAGATAGGAGAAAGTTTGCATGTATCATCACATTTGTTGATACAATTTGGTCTTTTAAGTATCTCAACGGCTTCTCTGATCTTACATGAAGAAAAGTGTCACATTTGGATAGAATCCTGGTGTTAGAGAAATTAATATTGTGATTGAATCCATAGCATGGAGTGAGAATGCTGCTACTGATGAGTATTACTTAACTGCATTAGAATGTTCATTTCTAACTAGTACTGATGTAATGATTGCTCATATATATATATATTGTTTTAGAAAAAAGCTAAACATTTTTTATTATAAACATTAAAAATCTATACATTTCATAAACTTGCTTTGTAAGTTTGTAAGTATTGTTTGTTTGTTTTTTCTTTTAGCAAACTCTTATTTATAATGTATTTTTCAATAAATGTATAAATGATTATTAATGATTCTTATTAGATTTAAAATTGTTCAAATTTTATTCGACTTGGATACTGTCTGTAAATTTAATATATGCATATTTTCCATATTTTTCACTCATATGCTATAACATTATATTTCTAAAATTTGTATTTAATACACATTCTAAATGCTTAAACAAAAAATTGCAAACATTGAGAAAACTAAAACAAATCTCTTCAGTAAGGATAAGTCCTGTTTAATTTTTCAAACTCCATAAACCCTTGTATTGATTTATTAATTATACATTATAACGCATATTAGCAAACATACATGGCAAACACTTTTTAATAAATACACCCATATGTATAATATATTGCGCTAGGTAACATTAATTAATAAAATTATTGACACAGTAGTTGCATGTACTATTTAAACTGAAGTTTCCGAGTTCACAAAGGATTTTAATACTGATGCAAGAGTTTTTCACATTCATATTAACTTTATCATCCTTTAAATAATTCACGAATTGATTTAAAGAGAAAAAAAATTAATATATTAAAGAGGTGTGTGTACATGGTGTTTTATGTATGTACAGAAGACAAAGGGGATAAAGTTCCAAGTATCCAATATTTGATATCACAATTAAAAAATATGAATGTTTTTTTTTTCATTCATTGTTAAGTCTTTTTTTCCAGTTTTATATCAAGCATGATCTCACAATTGTTTTAACAAAAAGCTTTTAACTAAAATGGTATGTGAAAATGAAAAAGTTAAATTTGTTGTGATAACTAGCAACTGTGGTGCTTTTTTTCTTTTGATTTACTAAATATCTAGGTTATTGAATCACCTGTAATAGTATTTGACATCTCCATGAAATAATAAAAATCTATTGATATTAATAAATGGCCAGTTATTTGGGAGATTAAGTGATATTTAAGCATCCAAGTGACAAGCTGAATATAATAATTTGATCCAGTCAACTAATTTGAGATTTTTTTTTACACAGTTGAAATTTTATCTAGGAACTCTCTAGATCTTGTTTTCATTCTCATAACTATACCAAGCCTCAGAGTTTTATTTCTAAAACATGCATGTCATAAGACAAATGTAAAATATATTTTAAATAAACCAAAGTTTCCTTCCATAGCTCACCATAGAGAAATAATGAAGATGGCTTATTAGATTATCAATTGCCAAGTAAAGAATTTGAGTATTTTTTCATTTTTCATTTTTTTTTTTAGTTAAGAACAACTAGATTCTTATATATTGACAGATATTAAATGATTAGCTGGAGTAATTATGAATAATCTACCTAAAAAAATCTTTTGTTTAAAATAATATTCTACATTTTATTTAGCCTAGAAAGTGTATGCACTATAAATAAGCATGTGTAAATAAAAAATAATTAATGCACCTGAGATATATTTACACTAATAATTTTTTTTAGATTTACTGTTCATTTCTCACAAACTTGTTGCTAAATTATAAACTATCATTTAGTGTGAAAATTTCTCAAACCAATCTCTCAATACACACATATTCCATAAAAAAGAACTTGCATTTATCAGATGAGTGAAAGACTTGTGCCTAATCTATAAAATGTTCATCATTCATATCTCACAATGGATGAGAATAATTTATATCAACCTCATAAAACCCAGTGGAATTATAAGAAATATTTATGTAATAGATATATTTAACCAATCAAATCTATTAGATTTACAATGTATTTTTTTAAACTTTTTGTTAAATAGGTGTGTATATGTATAAAAGTAATTGCATAATATCTTACTGCGATAACTTGTAGCTTTAAAATAAATCTTTTTTTACAATGTTCCATTATTTAATATATTAAATATTATTTCTATTAATTATAAGTAAAATTGTTTTTGATCTTAACTATGTGGCTTATTCCAAAAATTTCTATCCTTTCTTCATCTGTTAAAATACTGTGCAACAAAATTCTTACGAGTGCATGCTTTCTTATTTTACACATATTTAATTTATTTAACATTTTTATTGTGCTACTTTCTAAGAAAATAATGTAATAAAATATCAAAATAATTATGCATAAGATTGATTCAAAAAGTTAACACTAATGTAACATTACAACTCTACAAGGTCAGATAGTCAATGACCCAGAGGTAATGGAACATGATATTTTAGCTCATTCCATGATCTTCAAATGTATTGTTGAATCTAAAGGAGCATGTCTTTTTTGGAAGGGGCATGTATGTAGCAAGAGTGAAGTAGGGCAGATAATTTCAGAAGAGGCAGATAATCCAGAGGAAAAAAATCAATAACATAGAAGAGCAATGGAATGATGAGGCTTGTAGAGACAGGTCTGGAAGCAGGCAAGGTGAAGTAGTGCAGGGTATCGTAAAAAAGTCTGATAATCCAGTCGAAAAACTTGATAATGTAGAAGAGCAATGGAGTGATGAGGCTCATAGTGACAGTTCTGGAAGTGAGGAAGTAGATGGCTATCCAAAGGAAATGTGCAACAAATTAGTACTAGTCCTGTGTGTACTGATGAAACAGAAGAAATCACAGATGATGAAGAAATAAGCTCACAAGAGGAAAATTTTGAAGAAAACTCAGAACAGGAAAGCAATAGAAATTCAGAAACGGATTAAAGTATAAATTCCATAGATGCAGTTTATATAAAGACATGGCAACATAAATGAAGTTTTAAGGATCTGTGAATTAAAGGACTTAGCAATTCAAAGACTCTTATGAATCAATGGAGAAGACTAGGGTTATTGACTGTAGTATGATCTAAAGATTTCTTTTAAACAAATGTATTTACATCATGTAGTGGGTGATCAGTCACCTGCATTTTTTTTTCCTTAATAAAAAAAAAATATATTAAAAAATATATTAGAGTAATTATAGTTTGTAAAGTATAATACTATTTCTTCAAAAGATTTCTCCATTGTGTGCAGTTATTGACAACATAGTTTTGGAAGCACATATTTATATATTAAAAAATCATTTCACATAAAAAATAAACAGTACTGATGTAACTATATATATCAAATTAAAGTGATATCCAATCTTTAAAATGGCAACTACAATTTTTGTGACATTTATTCATCACTATGTGACAAAAAAATCAAACCAATAACTGCAGAACATAGATTCAAGCTTGACTTCTCTTATTCAACTTCCATGAGAGAAGATCGATCTTACACCAACACAGCAATCTTAAGCTTTTTTAATTATATATATATATTCATGTTAAAGTTTAAACCTTTAATTTAGCAGTATTATTTTATTAACAGCTAATGAAATTACCATGTTAATGTGGGATCAAGCTTCTTTTTGGGTAATTGAATAAGAGCATACAATATAGTAATAGATAAAATATAAAAATTGTAAACAATGCTTTTTATCGCGTATAATAACTTTGCTATTGACTCACAATTATATATATATATATATATATGATTACAACTTTTGCAGGCAATATATGT
Organism: Epiperipatus broadwayi; assembly: GCA_028023455.1. Lineage (NCBI taxonomy): Eukaryota > Metazoa > Onychophora > Udeonychophora > Euonychophora > Peripatidae > Epiperipatus > Epiperipatus broadwayi. The sequence goes on along the minus strand of JAQFVV010000048.1, from coordinate 5,488,555 downwards.
AAACGACATAATTACAAAAAGATATTTTTTCTACAAAATAGAAATTCATAATATATCCCCAATTTTATAATATTCTTTCAATCTAACCTTTGAACAATTTAAGTGCTTGATATCTCTAATTCAAGTTGCCTGTGAATGAATAATGAGAGAGGGTGGTCAAAGGCTCTGTACTGGTGAATGATTTCAATATGATGGAGATGAAAACTGAACTGATAAACCCAGAAAAACTTGAAAATTAGAATTAGAATAAGTGTTATTCGGATTATAATACTATTTTGTTTTGAAATATGATTTTTTCGTTTAAATATATTGGGATAATTTTAAACAGAGTAAAAGCATTTAATAAATAACATAAACTTTATTAACTGTTTATACCAAAAAAAATTATAAGCATAAAAAATGTTGAATAACAGCAATTATTTTAAAGACCAGAATTTAAAAGCTTCTAATCAGATTAACAGAGAGAAAGAATAAAAATAATAAGGATTATACTCAGTGATACGTGGTCATGGAAACAAGGAAAGGACTGCTTTCTTTATAACACTTCTTTTTGTCATAAAAGAAAAATGTCAAAAGAAATTAACTTTTTTCCTCACAAAAGTAGTAATAAAATCAAGCATATATGTATTCTAGTTAATCATTGATTGTTATATAATTATTTCTTCCATAATGTTTTGCTGACATTTTCTCACACTAATACATTTTTGTCTCACAAAATCATGAGTGGAAGCATTTTTTGGATTAAATCCAAACAGTTTTAAAAAGTTATAATCATTGTTAGCTATCACTGTGTGATTATAATTCAAAAGATATTAATAATAGCCTCTACTACTCTATTGTACTTCTTTCCTTGAGGAAGGAATTTTTAAATTTCACAAAGTAATACAGTTTAAAGTTACGCCAGTCATAGTGTGATAATAATTAAAGATATTTGTAATAGTCTGTATATTATTTTCTGTTTTGTTCGCATTTAATGATAGCTTTTCTATAGTTATTCAACTATTAAAATTGCCATATACAGGCTTAAACCTGCATATATATATATATATATAAGATTAAAGCTCAGACGTTCACACAACCCTCATGAACTCTCCTGCCATCTCATATTGCTGACCATTTGGTCCAGATTATCACCTTCACACATATATGCAATCAGTGCTCAGATTTATATTAAAATAGCCAATCTTCATACTTTAATGGACAAGTTTCAAACTATTTCAACCCACAACTCTTCAGCCTTCCATTTCATTAAAAATCTGATGGTGGGATATTCAAAGATTTAACTTGTTTTGTTTGTTCTGAGGTTTATTTGAGATTATTAACTGTTTATAATTTATGTTTATCTTGATTTCATGTGTGATCTTTAGTTTAAAAAAATAACCTTCCAATTAATAAAGTAAACACTCAAAATTATATTAGGATACTATTTGTGATCTATACTTCTGTGCAATATATTCATGGCAGAAATGACCAAGCCTATCAAATTTATCACATTTAATACAACATTTTTTACAATGCAATAAAATGCGATGAATCAAATATTTAAATTTGAAACATAGAGGCGCATGACTTCAAGAGTTATTATAATACTAAGTAATTGGTCTAATAATATACAATGAGAAAGCTATTATTTCTTCTTTTAATTTTAAAAATATCTTTGAAGAGTTGGCAGAAAAATTAATTCTTATTTCACATTTATAATTTAAGCATATTTCATCATTTTCGTTAATAATTCTTAGCAAATAATCTATCAAAAATACAATTAATGTGCTTTGGTACACTTTCTGCTATATTTTTTTGAGCTTTCAAAAACAATCAACAGGGCTATATATTGAAAATTATCCAAGAGATGAAAATTTACCTTTTATAGGTATATAGTAACCATTCAGTTTATTAAGTCTTTTTATTTTGTGTTACACTTTAAGTTTATCAAATGTTGTTTTTTTATTAATGAAAGTGCATATATATATATATGTCAAAATTTTCTTTACAATTTCTTTAGTTTTACAAAAGTCTTATTATTTTAAAATAGTGCATTAACATCTCTTTTGAGATTGATGTATTTTAGTAATCCATTTTATTCAATGTATTGTCTCCAATTATAACATGAATCATTTTAGATACAGTTGATTTGAATTCAATTTCAGCTAATAATAGGATATTTTCTGATAAGACATTTATTTATGACTTATTTTTATTTTTACAAATGGAGTTAATAGAGTTTCATAAAATGCCCAGAAATATCTTTGTCCTTCAATTTATTCTAGTCAGATTTTTTTTTCTTTCAATTTTATGCTCATATTAGAGTTTTTATATTAAATATTTTATTATAAGTGTTTTTTCACTTCCAAAGAAAATATTAATTTATTTAAACTTTAAATGAATATGACCTTTTAGGTTGAAAACATTGCTCAAACAGTTATTACTTAAAGTTTAAAGAAGCTAATCTTTTATTTGGAAATGAATAAATGCTTATCGGAGAATTATATAGTAAAAAAAAAAGAAGTAAAAATTGTTAAATATTTTAATTTTTATTATTTATTGCCCTATAATATTAAAATGAATTTTAAGTCTCCATTTATGAATATAACATTTTAAAGAAACACTATGATTTTGTAATTTCATTTTTGGAGTTTGAGATTTATAACACTCTTTACTTATGTTTTAGACTTTTAATTTATTAAGAAGCTTTTTAAAAAAATAAAAATGTTCTTTTCTTTTCATGTGTCAAAGCATTGGCCAGGAAGCGAACACGAAAACCTGGGACAACTGCTTGTAAGGCAGCTGTACTGACCACTTGGCCACCAACGCTTGACAAAAAAAAATGTTTTTTTATTTAATAAAAGTCTGATTTTATCAATCGCTGGATAATACTCTCAGTTTTTCTAATTTATAGTTATGACAGGCAGGTAATCTATACTATATTATTGCAATATGGTACAAAAATAAAATGTAATAAAAATACTTTTTTAATAATTAAAAAGATTATTTTAAATCAGGGCTTAATTATTATTTTTTTAAATACATTATTCTGAAAACAATTCCTTCATTTTTATTCGAAAATTTTTATAAAAAAGTAAAATCCAAAAGCCATTTTTAATAGTTTTTTTAAATTTCTATAATTTTTTTAATTTAACTACAAAATAAGTTTTTATATATATAAAATCAATCTAAAGATTCCATATGTTAAAATATGCTTTAAAATAACACACTATTTTTTATTTTAAAAATAGTAACTAAAAAACTTTTTATTTGGAATGCATATCAATAAGCATTTGAAATAAACTTCTCATTTAAACACGATTGATGTCAAAGTGCCAGAAAAAATAAATTAAGTTTATAAAATCTACTTTAAAAATATCATATCAGATTGCTTGGAACAGTTCTGAATCACATGCATTTTAATGGTTCTGAGTAAGTTATAAAAAATATATATAATTTCTTGAGTATGCAAATATTTGTCTCTTTTTTTAAAACTAAGTTTCATTCACAAATTGTAATTACCATTTTTAATTTGAAAACTAATGTTTAGGTTTCTGTTTACTAGAACAGTTTTTGTTCAACATATGTACAAATCTGTTTATGCCATATACTTTTAAACATAAATTCTGGTTATGTTCAAAGCAATAAAGTTTAATAGTCAAAATAATCAACTCAGGATAATTTATAATTAATTGATATTATATATCTTGGAATAAATCTTGAAATGAATTTGCCATCCTTTGGACCATTGAGTTCTCATTACCTCAAAATAAAGCAATGTTTAATTACTCATATTGCACAAGTTTAGCAATATATATATATAATGCTTAAAAAATCATTATACTGAAGTGTGTGTATATATATATTAACATAATAGAAAATTAAACAATGTTCAATAAATGTTATCATTTATTTTCCTGAAAAAGATAGATAAACAGATGAAATGGGAAAAAGATAAATAAAAATCATTAATTAATAAATGTGAAATTGGTTTTACATTGAGTTCATAAAATTTTTATATTGTTACTCACTGGAGTAAGTAAAGATTAAACTGATTAAAATATAAATATAAATATGGTAATCACAACAGTTAGGCTTATTAATTTATATTTTTAATTATAATTTTTTTTAAATTTCTAAATGTGAATTGATTTTTTTTCCCCCCAATATACTCTGCTTCTTATTTTGTTTTTAATATCTGTATACTTAAGACTAAATTTTTAAAAAATGTTATTTAAGTAAATTATAACTTATATTAAAGAGATACATTTTGGATATCATGAGAATTTAAATTAATTCCTTGTATTTTTTTTTCTGGATGGTAAAAGCTGTAAATAGGAAATAGCCATATTAACAGTATTCTATTTTTACAAGTATTTCTATTATGATAATTCAATTTTAGAGAAAATTTATTCTAATTTAAATAGTGATTCATTTTGTCAATATGCTGCCTATATTATTGCAAAAAAATGTTGTAGTTCAAAACTTACATTTTGACCATATCTTTTTAAAATTTTATTTTATATGAATATAAAATAGATAAGTGAATATATAAAAATATGGATAGATGTTTGCTTTTATCCATGTAATAGTATTATTTTTAACAATTTGACTTTATTATTTTGTCTTAAAACTTGTTTATGACTATTATGCCATGGGTGGTTTTAATGCAATAGTGGAGTGGTGGAATTAAGAGCCAATTGAGGAAATAAAAAAAATCAACTTTGATGCTTCTATGCAGCAGACCATATCATTAATTTTTATTTTACTATCATTTTGTGAGTATTTATGGTTTATGTTGAATTATCTGTATAAAGTATTTTTAAGTTACATTACTTTAATGCCTTAATGTATAATATCTTGAAAAATATTTCCATTATTGCACTATTTTAGGATCAGAGGAACTCATTTCTTTTTCATGTTAAAGTAAATTGTGGGATGGCTTCAATGAAGAATTGTATCATTTTATTATAGTAGAAGATTATCAAAAGTTAGGTTTTTTAAAAGAAAATTTGATGTTTGTATAATAAAAACAAATATCGCTTTCATAATTTTTTTAAATATTTTCTTTCAAACATTCAATAATCATTCATTGGTTTGAATTATTCTCCCAATTTATCATTCCAATAAAAAGTAAGTGTATGCTTATTGAACCAACAGTCATTTAAAAAGCATATAAAAAAATCAAAATGAGAGAACCAACTTTTGTTAGACTTCTTTATATTCACTCTTTTTTTTTTTATCTCTAACTATAATCAGAGTTATGAGTTGAAATAAATTTATATTATAATTAATTTATATATATTTAAATGAGAGATAATTTCTAAAACTATAAGTTTGCGAATGGTTTTTATTTGTTTGAATCATACAATAGTAGAAAGCATATAACAATTTATTCTTGTAGATAACTTGAGCTTGTCATATGAGGCTATAATTTACACGTGACCAGATAATTAAAAAATAGATTTCTCAAAAGTAAAATAAATGTTTCATTACGATTAAGTAAATTGAGAGAAAAGAAAATATTGACCTACAACTGAGTAATATTCTTTAATCAAATGTTTAAATCTTTGTTGACAATTAATTATTTCCATAGTTTGAAATAAAGCAAGATTAGAAACACTGTGTGACTGAACTGATTTAAGTAATAACAAAATAAGATTTAAGCTAAACGCATTAATTATTATTAATAAAATTAATTTTGTTCTAATAACATTCTAATAGGAGATTATTAAGAAAAAAACTTTGGGGAAAAGAGATTTTGATGATTCGAATATAAGTATTATTTTTAATTTTATATTTCAGAGATGCTAAAACTTTGAAAAACGTTTTCTTTAGATATAAATTGTTAAATCACATTAAATATCTACACACATTCAGCTGCCAAACCTGGTTATCTTTATAAAAGGCTAAAAAAATGTTTTTATTTCAAATAGTTGGTTCGCTTCCACCCAAATATCTAACGATAGCATAAAATAATTGGCACCTGATAAATCAATTGTCCTTCTAAAAGAAGCTATGGACAATTTATGCAAAAACAGAGGCTTCACCCTTTTTTCCGTAGTTGTAGCATCTTTTGTGTATAACAAATACATTTTTCTCAAAACAAATTAATTTTTGGAAAAAAAATAAATCTGTAATGTTGAAATTCTGTTAGCACATACCTCAGTTATTTTATTAAACATTATTTTCTCTCTAATTTTGTTTATAAAACAATAATTAATAAACATGTGCACAATTGTTTGATAATAGTTACCTTGTTTGTTCCTCAAAATTTAATTTATATTGACCCAAGTCATGTCATTAGAAATATCTTTGATTCTTTTTTTAATAGTGTAGATGCAAACCCACAATCCAGAAAATGGTATTCTGCCATTTCTTCTAATCTATGTGCAATTATGAAGGGTCCTTCATTTATTTACTACTACCAACAGAGGCATTTATAAAATTAGGAAATCGAACAATTCAATTTTTTTGTAATTATTTTTTTATGATATAAATCAAGCTTTGCAACACTATTATGAGTTGTAATCTAAGTCAGTAAATAAAAAATTGCTTGCTGCAGCTATAAAAAAAAAAGAAACTGCAACAAAAGTGCCAACAATATGTTATTCAAATGCATGTATTGATGTTTATAATGCAATGCATTCATACATAATTTGTTTGTTACTACTTGTCAATAAAACACAAATCCATACATTTGTGTAAAATTATATTAAACAGGAAGAAAATAAAATAAAAGAGAAAGTACAAAATTAAATTTTCAAAAATATGTATACAATGTAGTCACAATATCTACTATATTTTATTCCAAGTCTTTCTTATGAATATCATCTATCACATATAATGGCTTATGTTTGTCAATAAGCTTTGATTGCAGTGGAATATATATTGTTTATTTAACTATAAATGAGCATCATTTTTCATTATGTATGTGTAAATATTACATGGACAATAAAATGTATGAAGCTGGAAATATAGTACATATTTCTGCTTCACCTAGTGCCAATGTCATCAGCACTAGTGTGGGTTTGAACCCAACCTTTTATAATAACTGACACCTACCCCATATCTGGTGATAGTATAATTATAAGCAATATTGTAATCTTGTATCTAATTAATTTGTATTTTATGATTAACTAACCTTTTATAATAGTTTATTTATTTTATAATATTTGTAAAACTATATTGTTTATTTTATTCAATTGGTATTTACATGTAATTGAATCCTAGATATCTATAAAATGTTACAAATATTTTAAAATCTTCATTAAAGTTCATTTTTCTTAAATTAATCAGTTGGTAACATTTTATATTTATCTTTTGATAAATGTACATTAAAGGATCAATTATATTTTGTAAATTTTTACTTAAGTTTTAATCAAATATTAAATGTGAAAGTCATTGTACCAAATTCCTAAAATTTTTCTGAATAAAATCTACATTTTTGTTAATCTAAACCTTAATTAAATAGATTTTGTTAGTACAATGACTGATAAACTTAATATGCTTATTGTTGTTTTTGTAATTAGGAAATCAATCCTTGGGGCATGTAGGATTATAGATTTCCCTCCAAAGCAGGCGCCAACCTCAGAGTACTGCTTAGAGCAATTACAATTGGTGGTCAGTATAGATTGAATCCTGTAGATAAGACCAGAACACATAAATAGTGGAAAATTTGATTAGGGAGTATGATTGAGTTTACTGAAGAGAAGTGATTAATCTATATATATATAGATTGTGCCTAAAGAAATGACCGGGTGAAAAGATCGGTCATTTGCTTCTCAGAGGTCTGTTCCACCAGCCCATCCATGCCTTTCCAGTGCTTTAAACATCTAGCCAAAGACTGTCTGTGTCAAGGAAGCCTGAAATGATCTGACTGTATTAATTGCCTGTATTAACTGATTGATTCTGAGGTAACGTCCAATTCGCCGCAAGCCATTGATTTTATTTTACTTGTTTTCAAAATCTATATTAATTTATATTTTATATCTGTGTAATGTTTATACGGCTTGGTTTAAAATGCATCTTTTAATTTTATTCAATTTAAAATATCAATTCTTATAAAATCTTACATTATTTTGATGCGGCAAATTAAATTAATTTTTGTCAGTTTGTTTAGATTATTTGACTTACTGAAATTGCCAAATACAAAATTCAATGAGCTATTAACTTTAAATCCTTCCCCTGTTATTTTTTTTAACTTAAAAATCATTACCAGAGACTTACTTCCTGTAAATTAATTAATAGAAAGCTCATTTAGTTTTGTACATCATATATAAATTTATTTGAATGATTGAAATTATTTTAAAAGTATCTTACTATTACCTCCAATTTAAAATAGCCCTGTAATTATTTCTGAAAGAATAAATAATTTTAGTGAATCAATTAACTAAAATTTATCATAGAATTTTATCAGTATATATATTTCATACATATATTTTATTTGTCAGAAAATATTAAAATTATGATTTACAATTTATTAGTTTGATATTTAATGCCCGTCTATGTTAATTAAAAACAGTCTTATTTTGTAATCTTTGATAAACTATTTAAGAACTTATTAATAAATGAAATATTTGTGAAGTGTGGAAAACAATTTATATTTTAGTTAATTCTTTTTTTTAAATATATATATTATATTTATGATTCATTCATTAGTGGACTAAGGTTTGTGGGGACTTTCTATCGACGTCAGGGAACTGATTATTTTAATCAGGAATTCATTTAATAATTTTGTTAGTGATACACTATCTATTTATATATGTCTGAGGCATTATGTATTTATAGCTACAACCAATCACTTATTATTATTATTTTGCTTTGCTAATCACCTCTTAGGACCTTTGGAATCTGACCAGTCCAACCTTTTACACTCCCTCAAAGTAGACATAGTTCATACCAAGGGATCTTTTCGAGCATTGCCATTAAGATGTATATGCACATCAAAATATTATTATGATTATTTAGAGACATGTTTGGCTGGAGGGCTAGCATTTCTCATCATCTAGTTGTATTTACTAGGAAATTTTCTTTAGTAAAGCCACCCAGAGGTTCATAACAGACCTCATTTATTTTGTTGTAATCTATAATAGCATACTGCCTTCTTTATCATTTTATATCTTTATTTAGCAAACCTGAAAGGCTCTCTGCCATGGTGGCATGTCCTTCACAAACCAATTTCGTTAATTAATTAAATCTGACTGTATAATTGTCAATTATTTATTTAAGAACTATTTTGCTTCCCACACTCATTATATACAAATGATTTTAAATGTAATAGTATTTTAAATGCACATCTTTCATATCTTGTAATATATATAAAATAGATTTATTTATAATCTTTTAAAAGGGCTAATAATATTTTATTGCTGATTGGTTTTGGCCGACCAATTAACAAACTTTTACATTGTTTGTCAAAGCTGCATCAAAACGAATTAAATAAAATCACCAAGTTGTATAAACAAAGACTTAACTTATTTTGTACTAAATTCCTTAATAAATTCCTATAATGTTGTTATTTTAAATAAGCTTAGTTTGTCATCACTCCCAATCTCTAAGGTTAATTAATCTATTTATTTAAATATTTCCTTGATTTAAATTCACTTCTTTATAATGTTGCCATAAAGAATTATCATTATTACGGTTCAAACCATTAGTAATCGATCAAATCATATCTGTACCATTCTGCAATCATCAGAATCCATTAAATCATTGATTTTTCATATAAACCCTTTTATAATTTTGAGTCTCTATGTGAACCATGACCTCCAGCTGGGACGGAATAAAACCAAGCACTGCTAGTGTCATCACAAACGTTATCCATTAGTCAGAGAGGCAATAGTTTAGGCAAATAGGTTAGGATTCATCCTTGTCCTGACAAATGTATCTTGTGCATGGTTGGATTCAAGGTACTTTTGCTTGGATTATTGGTCTTGTTGAATGAATACACGATTTTGATCGGCACAGATGCTGCATTTTTTTTTCTGTATTTAAATTAAGGGTAAAACTGACTTTTAGCGGCCACAACTTTTCTCCCTCTATTTTAAAAAAATTGAACTATATTTTATTCGTATTATGTAATTGTAAAGTATATCTAATTATAAATGTATTTTTTATATGAAGGTTAAAAAAAATTTTTTTAAAAAACTTACATTTTTATGTGTAGTTTTGAGCTATGCATATGAGGAAATTCCTGAAAATGGTGGCATCTTCGTGCATACCCCTAAATGCAAATACCTGCAGGTAGGATGAAAACAAAGCTCTGCTGATACCAAATTGGTATTTTAGCTTACACTTTGCTCTCATCCACATATTTTCCACATTATTAGTGTGGATAAGTTCCTTGTCAGGGCCAACAAAGTTGTCTTGGTGGAGGATGACAGAGTGAAGGTATATACCATTATCTAAACTGCTTACATTGCTATATGCATGCCAGCCATCAGTGATTAAATATGTATCAGGTAAAATGTGTTGCTGTATGAGCAATTCCAGAGTGACAGCTAATTTATCTTCAAATTTTGTTAAAAAACACTTTCTTAATCTTCTCTCTATCCCACCGAACACCCAATGGCCTTTTCTCATTGCCCCCTATGGTGTTTTCGATGAAAGAAATACGACTCATCGATCATCAGTATTCATGGTTCACTGTTGTCATCAAATCCTCTGACAAGTGCTGGATTTCTGTCAAAATATGTAGCACATTCTTCCTGGCAAAAATAGCACCAGTCTATGACCATCATTCATTAACATCAGTCTCACAAACAATAAAGTGCATTGGCAAATTATTTTAACTTTTACCACATGTGAATGCTAATATTTAATAGTTTATAACCTAGCTCAAAATTGCACATAAAAATGTTTTTTTTATTAACCTTCATGTAAAAAATACATTTATAGTTAGATATACGTTACAATTACATAGTACAAATAAAATATAGTTCAATTTTTTAAAAATAAATGCAAATTCCTGCAGGTAGGATGAAAACAAAATATAGTTCAATTTTTTAAAAATAGATAGCGAAAGGTTGTGGCCACTAAAAGTCAGTTTTACCAAATTAAGATTATAGTATAAATCAAAATTTTTAAAAAAATGTCATTATTAATAATAAATTGAGAAAGCAAATTTGCATATACATTTACTGCACATTCATTCATTTACATTCCCTTAAAGAAATTATATATATATATAAAATAATGAAGTGATAAAATTGTATCATAATTAAACACATTCTAAATGATACTGTTATCGGCAGATACTTATTTTTTAATTGTTTTGATTATTTTAAGTCAGTATAGACTTCAAAATTTATACATTTCTGATTTTTTAGTTAAACTCTTCAGACTATACTTTCTGATACAATAAAAAAATGTACAGTTCTTATTTTTTGCCATTGCTAAATCAATACCTTTCATTTTATTATTTAATAAAGATATTTTACAAATTTTAAATTAGTTTTATGCTTAGAAAACAATTTATTATGCGAATAAAATACCACATTTAAGTGAAAAATAAAATGCACGAGCTTTTGAGTTAACTCAAAAAACATCATAATTCTTTAATGGCAACTACCATACAAATTTAATGTTTTATTTTATATTTACATATATATGTATACACCTGGGTCTTGTTTTACGCGATAGATAGGTTCCTCGGAAAACATGCGCAAACGAAATCGCGCAAAAATAGACGTAACTTACATTGAAAAAGAGGGGATGCAGTCTGTGATTTTTCAAAATTCGCATAAAAGCAAAGCACCAACATAAAATTACTTTAAAATTCGCGCAAAAAAAATAAGGAAATAAAATATGACTAATAAAAAATTTCAAATTTGAAAAAAATTGATACAAGACAAACTTTTTTTAACTATAATATTTAATTTTATTCAAAATAATATATTTTTATGCATAATTTACATTTTTTTATACACGTTTTAATTATTATCGATATTTTCCGAAAACACGTTCATTTGCAAACTGAGGAAATACAACTAGTGCTAACTTCACACTCATGTTAGGTCAATGGATTTCTGGTGACAACGTAATTAGTAATTAATCTTTGAGATGATGATTTTATTAATTGTTTATGAACTTAGACTTACGATAATAAAAAGACATTTATTCACCACTTCTGGGAAAAATTTAATTAAAACTAACAACTAAAAATTAAATTCTTATTTTTGTCTTTAATTTTTAATTCCGTTTAAAAATCAAATTTCGTTTCACTGCTATTACTCACCTTTTAAAAATAAACTTGTGGACACTAAATGATTAATAATTGATTACGTTCTTTTTTAAAAAGCAAAAATAGAATGTGATTTAAAATGCAAAATTAACACGCACAATGTTTGAACAAATTTACATCATAATCTTGTAAAATTTAATATGTGTGTACATAAAATGTGGAAATGATGATTTTAATGTTATTATTGCATAAAATCTTACTATTATAAAGCACTGAAAATATTAAAATTACTAAGATGAAATTTGAATTCCAATAATGTGCTATTACTTTCAATATAAAGTAAGTGCGCAAAATTTATTATTTAAAGTAATAGCGCATTATCGGAGTTCGACTTCCGGTGAACTTCAAAATCGTGTAACTTCAAAATCGTGTTAAATAAGTCCACGTAAAAACAGACCCAGGTGTATATCATTAAAAACCAGAACCAGTCAACCCTTAGACAATCCCCTTATTCATAACAATCATCAATTTTAAACTGTTATCAAGGCAACCTCTTTTTAACAATGATTTTAATGATTACTTACAAACCCATTTAGCCTTGAGCATTATATATATATAATTGGGAGGGAAATGGTCATAATTAGATAACTAGAAGGTGTAATATATATGAAAGTATAGGTATATATATATATGCATATGTATTGATAGTTTAAGACGAATTAATTATAGTAACTATAAGGTTAAAAAAGAGGAATAAAAGAATGTATAATGGATGTATATATATTAATAAGGTCTCTGGATCGATAAAAGTGGGAGTGAAGTTGTCAATATTAGAGAACTAGAAGCTATAATATATATGCATGTATATATACATATATGTCTTGATAGTATAAAATGGGAATTAATTGTTGGTTTGGTGACAGATAGTAGTTATAAGGTAGAAAAAAATGAATGAGAATGTATAATGGATGGATGTGTGTAAATTTATATAAATAGTAATAATAATATTTTTTTATTTTTTCATGGGTTTATTTCTAATGATAACCACTAGAGATTATATAAAGTTGTAGAACATTTATTGTCACATGATTAATTTTAAAAATGGCATTTTGAAAAGATTCATGTGAGAACAGAAATCGATTTGATATTAAATTAAATTGAATATAAATGAGTTGTCTGTTACTTTGATTTATTTATAATTCAATTAAGTGATTGTATATATACTTTTACACTTTTTTGTGTGTAGTGCATAATTGAAGTAGTGCATATTAATATGATACATCATTTATCGCATCTTAACAGTAATAACATAAAGTGTAAAATTACAAAAAATAAAAACAACAACAAAAACATTAAATAAATATACACCTGGGTCTCGTTTTACGCGATAGATAGATTCCTCAGAAAACACGCACAAATGAAATTGTGCAAAAATAGTCATAACTTACATTGAAAAAGGGGGAATGCGGTCTGTGATTTGTCAAAATTCGCATAAAAGCAAAGCACCAACGTAAAATTACTTTAAAATTCGTGCAAAAAAAAAATAAGGAAATAAAATATGACTAATAAAAAATTTCAAATTTGAAAAAAAAATGATACAAGACAAACTTTTTTTAACTATAATATTTAATTTTATTCAAAATAATATATTTTTATGCATAATTTACAGTACAGTAATTTACATTTTTTTATACACGTTTTAATTGTTATCGCTATTTGCCCAAAAAGACGTTCATTTGCAAACTAGTAAAAAATCAGATTCTCATGTGATGTGATGTGATGTATTTGGCTTTTCTTCAAATGAAGTCAAGAATATCTCAGCAATTATTCTCACAAGAGGAAATACAACTAGCGCCAAGATCTCTCTCATGTTGTGTTAATGGTTTTCTGTTGATGACGACGATGATTTTATTAATTGTTTATGAACTTAGACTTATGATAATAAAAAGACATTTATTCACCACTGCTGGGAAAAATTTAATTAAAACAACTAAAAATTAAATTCTTATTTTTGTCTTTAATTTTCAATTCCGTTTAAAAATCAAATTTCATTTTACATCACATTAATTTCAAGTCACTCGTAAGTAATTTTTAAATTGTTAATTACAATTAAAAATCAGATTTTAATTTTTAATTGTGCCCACTGCTATTACTGACCTTTTAAAAATAAACTTTGGACACTAAATGATTAATAATTGATTATGTTCTTTTTTAAAAAGCAAAAACAGAATGTGATTTAAAATGTAAAATTAACACGCACAATGTTTAAACAAATTTACATCATAATCTTGTAAAATTTAATGTGTGTATACATAAAATGTGGAAATCATGATTTTAACTTCATTATTGCATAAAATCTTACTGAAAATATTGAAATTACTAAGATGAAAGTCGAATTCCAATAATGTGCTATTACTTTCAATATAACGTAAGTGCGTGAAATTTATTATTTAAAGTAATAGCGCATTATCGGACTTCGACTTCTGGTGAAACACGAATTGTGTAACTTCAAAATCATGTTAAATAAGTCTGTGTAAAAAAAGACCCAGGTGTACATATCATTAAATATAAAAATTAAAATATAAAAATAAAACACTATAATAAAATACAAAAATTTATGATAGTATTTTCCATGCATTTTTAATATGGATATTTTAAAATAAATTCATGTTAATTTATATTCAAAATATTAATGTTTCATAAATTATTTTGAAACTATTACAAAATCTTCATGCTAAGTTGGCAAGGTTTTCTGCTGGTGCAAGTTTTTATTATTAAGTAGATTTAATTCAAGAATATCTTCTAATAGTGCTTACACATGTGACACAAGAGTATGAGAAACTGTTATCAAAGCAAAGCATTCTAGGAGCAATTAGTATACTTTACTCATACATTAAGTAGAGTAAAGAAATACTTGATTTTATAAATTTTTTTCTTAAAAAAGTTTATATAAATGCTTGACTTTATCATTTTTCAGAAGAAAAAAAAAAGAATAATATTAAAATGTTATTTTAAAAAATATAATTATTAAAAGGAAGAAACCTTTTTCTTGCATCTATGGATTGCAATCATATGCATACATTTAAAAATAAAATTAAAAAAAAACACACATATGCAATTGATATGAGCATTATCTTTCTATTTTGCCTTTCTTAGTATATATGCTTTACATATAACTCTTATCAATTCTTTTTCCTTCTATATTTTGCTTCTTTTTATATTTCAATATAAACTTCATTAACACTTTAAGCAAACAATCTTTATTTATTTATAACACTTTCAAATGTCCTAGCAGTCTTTTTCAGATCTACAACAAAAATTCTACAAATATTACATCAATGTTTTGCTTTGCATTATTATTTTGTTATATTATAATTTTATAATGATGACTATATGAAAGTATAAAGAATAAGAATTTTGGTTGTATTGATGTAATATTTGTATAATTTTAGTTATAGATCTGAAAAAGACTGCTAGGACAGTCAAAACTGTTATAAATAAATAAAGATTGTTTGCTTAAAGTATTAAAGGAGTGTTAATGAGGTTTATATATGCTTTATTTAACTTGTGATTTTCATTTTCCCCTAAAAAATAATAAAAATCTTAAATCAATAACTTTGTAAAAAACAACAACAACGTATACTTTAATTGATCCAGCTTCAAAAAAAAAAAAAAAAACTTTAATTGCAAGCTAACATTAATTTTTCCTGGCAAAAAGAGTAAAAAAAGGTAATGAGGAAATTTTGAATTTTTTAATTGCTGTATAAAGATATTCTATTGACATAAAACTAAGATTTAATATACAGACTATATTATCCAATAAATATTGAAAATTTTATAACTATTAATAATTTTTACATCATCTATTTATTTACTGTTTTAGAAGGACACTGCTGCTTTACAAATCTAGAAAATTTATAAAGAAGAAAAACATATATTGTTGAATTACTGCTATATATTCTCATTATCTTAACACAAAAATAATCATTAATACAGGAAAACTAGAAAAGAAAAATTGTGGATTAATGATATTGCACAAATTAAATTTTCCAAATGATCATGTTATTGGGGCATTAAGGGTAAAATCTATTTCTGAACTTTGAAGTGAAACTGATTGTTATTTTTGTCATTTGTTTTTGTTTTTATATATATAAAAGAAAACATGACTTTTTCATTGTTGGTTGGATAATAAAATAACAATAAATTTTTATAAGAAATATAGATATCTAAGTCAATAATGATTAGAACTATAAAAAATATGTTATCATTTGATGACTGAAATGTCTTTAAATGTTTTTTATTTGCTGCATTTGAGAGCTACATATAAATCTAAAAAAATAATATATCTTATATTATGATATTGAACTTAATGAAGTCAAGAGAGTTTTTTGTATTTTTAAAAATGGGGTAATGATTGTAGTGAGGTTTTGGAAAAAATTTAAAACTTATTGATGGTATGCTCACTTCAAATCTATTGAAAATTTAAGAGTGTATGGAGCCATGAAGTTGTGGTATTTAATCTTAAAAATACTTTTATTATTTCAATTTATAAATACAAAGAAGATAGAAAAGACTGCAGGAATTATTCTAGAATATCATTATTATCTGCTACAACAAAATACTTTCGAAGGTTTAGTTATGTAAGTTGCTTTCAGCTATAAATGACTGTTTGCCATAGATTCTGCATGATTTTAGAGAATAAAGAAACACTATACTTGTGGTTTTGTTGTCAAACAAATGTAAAAAATTGCCATAAAGCAAAGATGTAATATATATATAATAAAAATAATAAATATAATGGTAATTAACTATTATATATTTAGTCTTTTAATCCACATTCATGGAATTTGAGTTGATAATGTTTGCTTCCATTATGTTTTTTGAATTTAATGGCAGTTAAGAAATATATATATATATATATAATGGTAATTAACTATTATATACAGTATTTTAATCCACATTCATGGAATTTGAGTTGATAATGTTTGCTTCCATTATGTTTTTTGAATTTAATGGCAGTTAAGAAGGATTAAGGAATTAATCAAAAGTACTTCTGCAAATTGAAAGACTGTATATAATAGTTAATTACTGTTATGTTTTTAATTAACTTGGACATTTCATTTGTATTATATATATCACATTTACTAACATGACCCAAGTTAAATAATGCACTTTATCAATTTGAGAAGATTAGTGAATATTTGAAAATGGCTATTTTTCCATGGAATTTTATTTTATTTTATAACCTACTAAGTAATGATAGAAAATAAAGTGATGATAGAAAATCAGAGTCATTTGAAATGAAAATTTGTGTTGAACAGTTTTATATGCTAATTCCAATTTCATTTTCAATTTTTAAACAAGACATTTATTTTATATAGCGCGATGTTTTTATAAACTGTAATGTCAATAAGCCAATAAGCTAATGCACATGCGATTTGTAGATGTCACTATATAAATGAATACTTCCACTTTTTCAAACACAAGATAAAGTCTTTGATTTGCCCATACATATACATTTGGGTCAAAAAGATAGATGATTCATTCTATCTTTTCCCAAAGACTTTATCTTGTGTTTGAAAAAGTGGGAGTATTAATGTATATAGTAACATCTACAAAGTGCATGTGCATTAGCTTATTGGTATTACATTTTCAATTTTTAAGATAGAAGTTTTTTGGAACAATCAAGACAGCAAATTCCTAATTTGAACTTTTGGTTCCAATATTTACATTATTTAGATAATTGTATTACTCTTTCTAATTTAAAAGATTGATTTATAAGATTATCTATAAAATATTTTGACTATATCAGATAATGACTTTGGTAATTAAATAAAATTCAAAAACCTCAAGTGCTTTTTTTTTTTTATAAAATATAGAATTTTATTCAGAAATTTAGTTACAATATATGATAATAGTTAAACATAGAATATATTACATGATAATCAGTGGGTTGAAAGCTCACTATTGATATCTTGTTTGACACCAGTTAAAAGGATTAATATGATGCATATCTGCAAGGAACGAGTCTGGAATAGTATCCTGTTAATATAGATGACCAAGCTTGCATGTCTCATATAGTTCAGCGATAGATCTAATCCTTTGTCCATGCTCCATATGACCAAATTGACCCTTCATACCAGAGGTTACTTCCATAACAACTCAGGATCTGGGAAATAATCATGCAGAGCAAGGTAAGTTATCACAAAGGGATGCAGGTCATTCAGCCTCAAATTACTCTCCAGGGAAGATTTCTATTTAGGAGTGAAAGGGTATGCAAAAAAAAAACATTTCTCAACAACTTTTGACTTGGATAATTATTACTAAAAGAATGTAAGTCAGTTAAAATATCTTGATAGATTTTTAGTTTTAAAAAAACTAATTTTTTTTTTTACCTGCAAAAACTGCCTTCATTTATTTATCAACAAAGTGCAAAAAAAATTAATTTTCCATTATTACAAGACTTATTCACCCATTTCTGTATTAAAGTGTATCCAGAATATTTTGCAGCAGAAACAAAGTCTCTTAATTGGAAGAAAAAAAAAGTTCAGGACAGAAGATAAACTCCGTTTTTTTAATGTTTTATATAAAAGAAAATACTGAACAAATACCATTGATTCAGTAGTCTCCAACAGAGTCAAATGTTTATCACACAACTTTTCCAGAAATCTAAAGAATCTATTGATAGATACATTCAACTCCTTAGGTCATATCAGAAAAGAAGAGTCTGGGAGAAAAGGAAAAGTAATCATCCTGAAAGGTTTCTGGAAAACTAAAGAATAACAGATTATATTACATTCATATATATATATATATGGTAAAATTTGGATATATGGAGAAAGACAGCAAAATAAGGAAAAAGAAATCCATTATCTGCCCACTTTTCTTATCCATTACCAGCATCCAATAAACTTCAGACAATTCATTAGATAAAATCAGCAAGTCTTCATCATATGTTAATTATAAAAAAATAGAATTCTTTAAAAAGATGTTCAATCAGAATCTGAATCAGCTGAAGAACTTGTCAAGTCTCATTGGGTATGGAAATCGGATTGGTACACAAAGGCATACATTTAGGAATCCAATTTACTGGCAGAGTCTTGGTCAAACCATTTTGCTGTTGAACTTTTTTAATAAGAGCTTCAAATTCCTTCATCTCATCTTCAGTTAATGGAGCATAGACAGTTTCATCTCCTGAGATTTTATCCTTCAACCCATTTCATGTAGCAATCTTTGTTCAGCTTCCAGAGAACCTGACAATATAGCTCTTTCTGGAGTATCAATGGAAAGGTGTTCCATGTCGATCATATCATTCAAGTCCTCCTGAGGTTTATTAGCAGTGTCTCATCTTCTGAGTCTTCATTTTTATTTTCTTCTCCAATATCATTTTTTCTCTGATCAGACCTTAGGGTTTTCAAAAAGTCACTCTTCTTATGGGATAAATTTTTAAGCTGGGTTACAAACCTTGTATTAAGAATTTCTAGGGGAGGAGTTGGTGAATGATGCAATGCCTCTTTGGTAAAGCTAATGCAGGCAAAAGAGTTGGTATGAGTGGGCAGCTTACTAGATGAAGATGCCGAACTACCATTGACAACCAATTTCAT
This sequence comes from Epiperipatus broadwayi, assembly GCA_028023455.1. Taxonomy (NCBI): domain Eukaryota; kingdom Metazoa; phylum Onychophora; class Udeonychophora; order Euonychophora; family Peripatidae; genus Epiperipatus; species Epiperipatus broadwayi. Next base: position 5,468,785 of record JAQFVV010000048.1, on the reverse strand, counting down.
TGCAAATGGTTTACTGAGTTTCAAACATTCTTTTGGGTTGTTTTTGGACAACCATATTTTGATGGCACAAAAGGTTTGTCCAGAGAATTATTACTTTGTTTCTGGATAGCTGGTTTGTTTTTGGTTAATGATGGCAGAGTGAAGATTGTTTTTTTGATTAGAAGAGGTACTGCTTTCTAAAAAATTATTGCCTATATGATTGCTTCCCTTTTCTCTCAAATCACTTTTAATGCTCTTCTGAACCAACTGTATTTTTCAACCTGAGCTGATACTGTGAACTTTGGAATTAGGAGGATTGTTCCACATACCTCCATTAACAGTAGTCTTTACTTCTTCTGTAGATTCTCTTGTTAGTGATGGAAAGTCTTTATTGAGGAGTGTTTCTTCTTCATTCTCTCGAGTGCCATCTTTAATATTCCATTTTGAATTTCTACTTCCAGAAGCTGTTTCTGAATGAGACTGGTTGTGATTCCCATTATGATAACCAGAATTGTTACAAACCTTATAATTTATAATCTCTCTGTTCAGTTTTATGTCTAGGATTGCTATTAATATGCAGCCTATAATTATTCCAGCAGCGCTTTTGTCTATGCTGATAATAATCTGCAGGTCTATTTGGAGTGGAGTGATTGCTACTATCTGAATAATCGGAGCTTTCACTATCCAAAGAATGGTGGTGATAAAAAGAGTGCAAGTCTTTACCTTCTTGATTTAATTCTTGACTTGTTCTACACGTGTAATGATTATCAAAAGAGTAATGCCATTGATGTGTAGCATCTGGTTCCATAGCAATGTTCCTCCCACTATGATAACCATCCCAATGAGAGTGTCTGCCTGGTTTTTCATGATGCTGTTTAACTTGGTTCCCCACATAAGACTTTGGTAACATGTGTATCAAAGTTTCATTTTGGGGGACTTGAAGCCAGGCTGGTGCAAAATCATTTTTGGGAACACTGTTATTCTCCATCAGTGATGTTCAGTCAGTGTGATAAGGAGCAGATATCAAAACTCTTCTACTGCCCTCTATTACCTTTTTTGTTTGTTTGTTTTATAATTGCTTTTTATGCCATCTTTCCATTATGCTACGACATAAAAAATTGCATTTTTTATTTAAGACTTATGTCTGAAGATATAAAATACGTTAACAATTCAGTTTATTATAGATTCCCTTGTTTTATTTACATTAATTACGATAGTACTTTCACAAAAAAACTAGAATTTTGTATATATATTTAAAAAACCATATAAATGATTATAAACTTAAGACTGCAATGTTGAATATTAAACTTTAAAAAGTTTTTTTTTTTTTGGTTGCCAATAAAATCTAAATTTTCTAATATTTATGGGGAATAATTTTGAAACTATAATTACTCATAGAAATTAACTTCCAAGGCACTTGAAAAATATTCAGAATTTGTGCTACAATAGCCATCATTGTGGCCTAGGCAGAGCTAGGTTAAGAGCCTACTACAACATAGAAATAATAGTAAATGAACTACATTTAACATTAATATTGGATACATGTACAAAATAAATTTATTATCTACTAATAAGCTGAAATGAGTCTCAAATATCATTTGTTTTTATTAATATTCCATTTCAATTTTGTTTTGAAATAAAACTATAAGCATCAATCAGTAAAACATAAAATGTTACCGCATTATCAACACAACGTTGCAAATTACTGTCAAAAGGCAAAACAAGCTTGTTCCATTAATTTTAGCCACCCACATGCAAAACTTGTATTTAAGACCGATGGTTAATACATTATAGAAAATGATATTTCAAAACAAAATTGCAGTTTGTCATTGGAGTTTTATTCTTTGAAATTTGAAAAATATTTGCACAATAATGTCTTATACTTTTATTTTAAAAAATATGGCAACCAATAATATAGTACATGAATTCTTTACAAAACAAAAAGCAGCATTAAAAATTCCAAGTACATGTAATGCAAGGAGTTAAAAACGTTTTGTTTACACAGTTTATAGCTTACAAAAAAAGATCAACTGTACTTATTTGACTAGATAGTTGGCACATAATTTTATAAAGAATTTTAAATACTATTTAATCTTCAAGATATTTTGTCATGGTGAAAATGAAATTTTATCACAGAGTTAGCAAGCAATAAAAACTTTGACTATAGTGTCACCATTCTTTGAAAGGCACATTTTCTAAATGAGATGGCATCTGATCTAAGGTTTATATCCCTGATAATCAGAGGCTCAAGCATGCATTTCTTCTGCCTGAGTGATAATTTCATTATGACCAAAATCTTTTTATTTTACTCAGCAGAAAACTTATCTAGAAAGCTTTTGTTTTTGAGTCTGCATTCTTCAATTGTGCCAAATTGCAAATGGTTAAATTAGAGTTTAAAATCGTATAGTGAGAATGTTGAATCAAAATAGTCAAGTAAGAAAATAATATTTTAAATATTTATTTCTTGACAATAAATAAGCAATTTGTAAAATTAATATTAAATTTTTAATATTATTGCACAGAAATAAAAATATATATCATATTTTTTATTTTTTTACAGTTGAAACTCTAACAATATGTTTTGCAGTTGATGGAAAGTTAACATTAGATTTATAAACTGTGAGAAGAAATGTTGAATTTATTCTAGTTGGTGCATTGCTATCTGTGTCCAAAACTTGTAAAATATTTATTTTAAAAGTATTTGTATCAAAATGATAATTGCTTTCATTAAAACTAGTAACATCAATCAATGCTTTATAGGATGGACTGATAAACAGTAAAAATGGATTATAGCTAAAATCATAAACCTATACCAAAATAAATTATGTCAGAAGTTATCAGACATCTAAGCACTTTTTCATTTATTAAAATAATCTTTCATGAGTTTCACAAATGGAATATTAATGGCTGAATAAAGTTTCACAGTAACTGCTTTCTGAAGAAAATCCTGTAATATAGACATATGTAAGAATTTGTATGATAGTGAATGAAAGCTTATTATTATGATCAGAAAATTCATTAACATTTTTATCAATAATTGGAACCAGACTATTTTTTTCAATTACAAAATTTGGTAGTGTAATTGTTATAATGTAGGCAACCAGATCATGGTATTCATTTGGTATAACTATTATTCTGTATGTATACATTACAACTGTAGTTCATCTAAATATTCCCAAAAGCTATACCACTGTAAAAGTACTGTTTCAAGTTAACATTGTCATATTCCAAAATGATAATACTTTGATTAACATACAGATATTGATACACATCTTAATGATTTCCATATTCATCTGACTTAAATTTTACTGATACTCTGGGGGCTATCTTTTAACAACTAATAAGGAATTATATATTGTATGCTAACATCAGTCAGAAAACTTTCTTTCTATGAAAAAAGGCTTGATATTTTTCAGATATTATTCATTATATCTCAAACAGAATATAAACAAATTTCAAATACTGATCATACACCATATTATTCACTGCGCAGTTTAGCAGTGGTACACAGACTTAATAGCTAAAGGACTCTGAATCAAACTCCATTTTGTCACTTCCAGTGCTTGATCATTATGTAACTTTTTGAATGACAAACCACTGAATTACTTTTACCATTTTAATAATGATATTACTACAAGTGCCCCACCATTTAATTCGCCCTTAATGTTAATTGAAAATAATGAGGCAGTAAAAAGAATATCATTGAAGTTAAATAATAATGTTTTTCTCACCAACCGTTAGGCAAAAAAAAAAATTGATTTTATATTTCGTCATTATTTTAAACGTCATTAATATATTTGCTGCTAATAATAATAATGATCGAACAGTTTTATTGCTGAGAGTTCATAAGAAGTTCAAGCGACTGAAATGGTACAGCTGAAAGCAATTCGTCGTCTGACACTACCATGACTTCAAACTAAGCAGGACGGTGTTATTATCGAAGATTTTTAAAATTACTATTTTTTTTTATTTAAATTATATATTTTTTAATGACATACAAAGTAGTTTAATATACAAATACTATATTTTAAAATTTACCTTAAATTGTATTTATAGAAAAAATTAAATACTTTAATTGTTAATAACTAATATGATAGCATATGAAGGTTATACCACTTCAGCAGTGATAACATTTTTAGTTGTTGAGTGAATTAAAGAAATGTGATTCCACGCTTGATGATAGAAATATAAGGTGCAGAAGGATTGAATTAGAGATAATTTAAAGCTGGTAATGAATGATAAAAATATTAACTGAATATTTTTCCAAATGTTTTCCAAAAAATATATATATTAAAGAGCATATATATAATAATATTCTTAAAAGTAGAGACTTTGCCTATAAAAAGTTTGTGAAACGTTAGTTATAAGAACTAAAAAAAAGACAAGAATTTAATATATATATATATTTTTAAAAATGTTCATTTAAAAAAAAATGAATGTCTCCACCATTAAGTTTTCAGCATTAATTCTATTCTTCCCCATACTCTTTATATATCAAGCAAACCAAGTCTGTCGTATAATTCGGACATTTCACAATATTATATACATGCATTTCACAAAGAAAATCACGTATTTACTAGTTATTTTGCCAGGGTTATAATTGGTTTTGTCCTATCACTCTGAGTGGGCAAATAACTCTATGATGTAAATTATGAACCAATATGTCACTTAGGATTTTATGTTATAATAAAACATATGATATTTGAGCCATGTGTACAAAGTTAAAAGAATTAAAAGCATTATCATGTACAGTATACAATAATCAAAATTTCTACAATGTAATACTAAAAATTAAACCCTAAAAGTCATGCTATGAAAATTAATCGGGAAACAAGAAAGCAAAATGGTTGAAAACACAATGCTATGACTAAACATTAAACTCTTCTCTCCAATCTACAGATACAATCATCTATGATGATATAGAAGAAAGTACTCAATTAAAAAAACAACTTTTTCGCTATTAAAAGCAACTCACAAAATTTATAATTCTTTATTCAAAGGACAATGAGTGTTAATAAATATCTAGAGAAAAATAAAATTAAACTTAAAAGAAAAAAATATTGTAACATTTATTTTAAAATATTGAATATTATACTAACAAATAAAAAGTATTGATTGATAAAGAAGCTATAAGAAAACAAGACTGAATAACTTGAAAGTAAAAATGTACATTGAGGTGAATGTTGTAAAGATAACAAAAAAAAAAAAGATAAGGAAAAGATTTACTTTGTAAAATATGATAGATTATTAAGATAAATTTAAAAAAAAACTATAATTATTATAAAGTAAATTAAGATTAGTAATTGAATGATGAGGAAAAAATGATTTTTTAAAAAAAGGTTCTTGATAATAAGCAAAGCAGTTGTAAAGATCAGAAGATTGTTACCAAGACAAAATATATTTAAGGGCAATGATTCTGTGGTCAAGGGTAGAGAGTATTAAGAATTTCACAAGTGTAAACCCAACTTGATATACAATGGTAACTTTTTGTTTTAGTACTTACAACTTCACATTACTTTCAAAAGAAAAAAAGATTGCACAAATGGAGAAAGAACTGTCTAATATTGTTTAAACAAGTGAGGTTCAAAAGCTATTCATGTTTTCAAATTTATGCTAAGCTTTGCTAATCAAATATAGAAACAGCATTGTGAAAATAACTTGGCCATATTTAATAGAAATACTTCAAATAAAGTAATAAACATAGTATACCTCAAACAAAAAGTATAACTTTTCACTTATTTTAAGAGTGTTATTATATCTCACATTCACCATTAATATCACCTATCTCTTTGTTTTTTTCTGCATAATCCTTCAAAAGAATGAAGATTAATATTTTATCATTTCTAGCATCACACAACCACTGAGGCTGATCTGATAGTAAGATATACAACACAATACTTTAGTTATTGAATAAAAAAAATTATCTAATAATAACCAAAGATAATCTACTTAATTTGTAATTTATTTTATGGTGGTAAAAAATTTTTAAATGTATTTCTAGTGCAAAAATAAATAAATAATAAATTTATTATGTTTTATTTAACATAGGTTTTAAATAAAAAATAAATAGTTTGGGTATGCTCTTTGATAATCTATTTTTTAAAAACATTCTATTTTTTTTTTTATTCATGAAAAGGCAAGTGCCACTAATTGCATATAAGATTTACATAGATATCATTGTATGCAAAGTAAACATAACAAACATTTACAAAACCAAATGGTTTATGTTAATTGATTATAACTTCATTAACATAATGCTTCATTAGAAAATGTTGGTCTATCTTTGTGGGATGATGACTCCATGCCTGGTTTTGAGGAGGTTTTTCACTGTTAGTACAGTAGTGCTTTTTTCCAAGACTTTATTGGAACTAACTAAATCTAGTATTAAGTTTTTGCAAAATTAGATTATTAAGTCCAGAATTTTCATAAAAGCTTCCAGTATGCAGATAACTCAGTATCACTTTGTAAAATTGAGCATGTTTTTATATATGTTACGTTGCAAAGAATGATTTTCAGAGTAATGATGAATGTGTATTTTAAATGATCAACTCAAATGCAAAGTCCGATTTGGGGACAAAGTATCATACTACTGGTGACCAATACTTTCATGTTTCCATATGTAGCCATTCTGTAGCCAGGAGAGAATCCTTGTTTTTGAGTTTGTTCATAAACAATTTGCAGATCTGCCTAGGGCTTGCAAGCATCAGTGTTAAATCTAATCTGGCACCTAGTAAGCCAGAATGCAAAGTGTGCAAAAAGTGCAATCCTATTTACCATGAAGCGACCATTCTTCAGTGCATTTTCCATGGACAACACAATGCTTTTTTTCCATTGGAATGCTTTCCCTTAAATTCATCTTAGTTGAGAAAAAAATTGGCATTGATAAAACATGGTCTATTGTTTCATCATCTCTATTACATAAGTCACATTTGATATTAATTTTAGCAAACCCTCTCCTGATTACTAAGAAATACTGCATCAGGAGCATAATAAAATTAAATTTGTTTATAAAAATCCATGGTTCTGGGAGTTTCAACTTAGTCTGTAACTTCATTTGGTTGGGGTGTGCCAGAATATGCACATCCTAATAATGAAATTTAGAGAAAATTATCTGGTTTGTGAGTACTAAGTATTTCTGTAAGTAAGCTCTGAGATCTGCAATCCACTTACTGGATATTGAAGAAATATCTGTAGGCTCCACACCCTCCTCTTCTTGATTAAACCATTAAGCATCACATGATCACCATATCTTATACTAGCACATAATTGTTTATAAACAAGGCAAAACTCTCCATATGGTAGTGCCACCCTGTGCCAACCAGAATAATCAATGGATGCCAGAAGGCTTGTGCATAAAATCCCTATCTAATACCTACTCATCCAATATCCCCAGACTAGTTACTGGCTTGTGGCTTTTGTCAGTGAGGAGCTTTGTATTTGAGAGCACTGCACCTAGATCTTAGGATCTAATGCAACCCCTCCAGCAAATACCTTTTATCTCTACTTAACTATAAAACTATGAGAATGAAAACACAAAATTATTTTCAATCTAAGCTCAATAGCTTATATAGTCATATGGGTCTGAACTCAGTTCATCACCCATATATTTTGGTGTCTTTGGCTCTTTAACAACCATAGCCACCACTATTCTATTAGGCAGGATTGGTGTTAAACGATTAAGCATCACATGATCACAATCTCTTATACTAGCACATAATTGTTTATAAACAAGGCAAAACTCTCCATAGAGTAGTGCCACTCTGTGATACTTGATTACATGTTACCTTAGAATAAGTTGCTCTGAAAGTAGTTAAGGATTTATGCACGTACCATGTGTTAATTGCATGAGCTTCCTTGGCATATGTACCTTCAAAAGGCTGATGCAAATGCTTTTTCCCCTCCAAAGGAATTTTGTACAGATGGAATTCATAGATTTTTTAAAAAACTTAGTCAGCTTAATAAACGGTAGATAATAATTCATTCATGGATACACTAACATACTCAGCAGTGTTGTCTTGGGCATCCAAGACCTTCTTAGTTTTTGTAAGAACATTGTTTTGAATTGCTTTTCTCATTGCCCCATTAGACAAGGCCATAGGAAAGCTAGGCAGTTTTGAGGTCCTCCAGTAAATCTAGAGGGAACCATGGAATCATTGTAGACCTTCCATACTGCTGATTTGGTAGGGTTAAATGATAGATTGTATCTACCAGAATAGCTATCCAGAATTTCATACAGCTTCGGCAATCGTTTCTTAGTAGGGAGGAAGATAGATATATCATCTACATACAATATATGATGTACTTCCTCCCCAAGAACTGGAATGTATAGCCCTGGTAGTTGTCTTTCATTCTCTTCCAAAAGAGGATTCATATAAGCAGTAAAACAGAGGGTGCTCAATGGGGACCCCTGTGGAATGGATAAATGGGATCTGAATCCCAGAGTCAAGGAGCCATCCAGAGAAGTTGAGATAGATCTGTTCAATAACAGATTTCCAATTAATCTCACATATACCAGTGGGATTCCATAGTGCCTAAGTAGTGAGAGTAGCTCAGCAGGCGCCATGGAGTCAAAACCAGCTGCTATATCTAACTGAATGACAATGGGCTTTGTTTTCCTACGAGATCTTACATGCTCTACCAGTAACATGAAGCATCTTACTGTTTCAATGGTAGATGAGCCTTTATGAGTGAATTGATGCTTGGAGATTTTAGATAGGAGTTGCTGCTGAATTCTATCCTTCACCAGGGATTCGACAGTTTAATTAGTAATGGTGTGGTTGATACAGGATATATATTGTCTAATGGTGATGGGTTGATTGGTTTCTTGGAGAAAGGTATGAGGGCAATAGGATACAGGTTGGGAATATTTTGAAATTTCCATGTTTCAACAGAAAAAACCAGGTTCGTCAAACTGTGTCTTGGTTGCCTTTGACATAGAGTTTTATTTTAATGTTTTAGTTGTATTTTTAAAATGCAAGAGTAACCCACTGTACATAAATGTAATAAAGAAAGTTATTAATTTTAATAAATCGTTAAGAAACATAATTATAAAAATAAACAGTGGAGCAATGGTTATAAATAATATAAATAAAGAATTAATACATTATACTGTGTCAAAATAAGAAAAAGATAGAAAATCATTTGATGAAAACTTAATCTGTAACATTGTTGAATGTAATATATATAAAAGAATATTTTGGACACAATAAGATAAAAATGAAACAGTGCTTCTCAAGCATCACATAGCAAAAAGTCTTAGGAAAAAAACTTTTGATAAAAATAAAATTAAAATAGTTTTATAAATGATTTTTAAAAATAGAGTTACAATAATAAATTCTTCATAAATTTCCTAATAAACATAGTATCTTTTTTCAGATAACCAATGTTTTTGTTCAATTCATTTAATGATCCAATATTGGTCAGTAAATGGGTATTTAGTTGTTCTTATCTGGGGGATAAAACAAGATAGAAAAAACTTCACCAACTGCAATTGAAAGTTTAGTGATTTAATATTGTCTCCATTGTTCTAGACAAACGGTTGTAATGAATATTTAAAAAATATTTATCGTTTTTATCTATTTTCATTTACAAGATATATGATTCTAGATAATTATCATCATGATTTTGGCATATATAATAATTTGATACATCGTAAAAATATATATTAAATAATTATTTATAGTGTAATTCAAAGTTTACTAATTTTCAATATCTGTAAAATAATACTTTTTAATAATAATCAAAAAGCAATTATCATGTTAATAAATTACATGGTCAATGAACTAATTTTTGCAATAAAGCATAAATTATTAAAATTAGATTTTAACAATTGAACAATATGAAAATGACAATAAACTAATCTTGCAAATGTCATATAACATCATTATTATAAATGTAATTGTAAGTGATTGGTATAATTTTTAGATTAAAATTATTCATCTACATTTAAAATAGTTACTATTTAATATTCAGTAATTACTATTTTAAAAAATAAACGAATCCTGAAGGTTTGCAATAAATGATATCTTCCAAATATGTTTTAAATAAAATATTGCAATATAAAGTTTATTAAATGTTTACTTTTTATTTAAAAAAAAATTGTTACATTTATACATACGATATAAAAAAAACCCAGATGTGGATTTATCAGTGCATTTTTTCCCCCTCAATTTTAAGTTATGAATGCATATTTATATATTATATATACCTTATTAAAAAATATTTTTAAGCTACTTATTCAAAATAATTATTTCACTAAATATATAAATTATTATTAAATCTTTCTTTATTAGATTAGGTAGATTATAATACCATTCATATATATATATTGAATCGAGTAGGGTTGTAGATCACTTGGGGAACAAAAACTAACATGAACTTTTAACTCTTTAATACAATCTAAACTCGTAAAAACAAAATTATAAGACTGCTATACAAAAAAATATGATACAATTATTTAGTAATTCGATCTACACCATTGCAATTTAAATATTGCTCCACAACAGCCCCTTAGGCAGAGAAGCATAATACCTAGAGGATACCCATGTCCAAGCCAGAGCTATATATAACATACATATAACTGTGACCATGTTTGAAGGATATAGATCTTTTCGGCTGCAGAATTCAGCACCTATTATTCAAAGCACTTTTTTGTTTCAGAGTAAACTCCAAGCACCAGTTAACTATGAGAACTAACATGCCCTGAATGATGGCAAACTAATTCAGTGCCTAAGAAATCCCAACTAGTTCAATCAAAAAAATAACAAAATACATTACTGCTTTAATTAGTGGTAAAAGAATTGACTAACAGACATTAAGTTTTAAAGACAATTTATTTTAACTAAATGATTACTATTATAGTTGAAAACTACTATTATAAAATCTTAATTAACTTAAACAATGATTTTTATAACTACACACACTCTTAATACATCATGCAATATAATATAATATAACAAAGAGCATTAAATAAACACAAAACATTCAAAACACACACATCAATAGTTCATTTTATGCATACTATAGAGTTCATTGGTTTTACTGACTCTGGAGGCTTCAAATTATTGCAATGGCTACATTCATATCAGAAATGGAATAAGAAAATGTTTTTTATTACCTATAGAATTTTGGACATTGAATTCTTGCTGTTTGCTGCTTCATGTGAGTTTTTCCAACCAGTTGGATTTGAGGTTTCTGTGGAGGTTCCTATAATTGCTATTTCGTGGCACTATTATTCAAGACAGATATTTCTGGCAGTTTCAAGTTATTGAGCAAGCATCACTTTTACTGGACAGGTTGCTGATGTTCCATTGTACTAAGGTTAGAGTCTGGCCTTATGCTTCTGATGGCTGCTAACACTGCATTGTCGTGAAAAAACACTAACTCTGGATATATGACAAGACTCTGAAGACTGATTGAATAACTACTTGAATGATGAAAAACTATTTATGTGAAGACCTGTTGTCATTTTCTTAATCAGTTTCTATACATGCCAGCTATAACCATTGTTGGAAATTCGTCCACTGCTTTTGATTAAATTTTTGATATGATTTTAATTAATTAATCCTGTTTTTAATTATTAGCCATTGCTAATTCCTGTTGTTTATGGATTTTTACTTAGTAGCCATTGCTATTTCTGTTTTTATATAACTTCTGAGTATTTGCAATATTTTTGAGACATTTTTAATTTATACACTTTTATTTATTTTTTAATACACAATTTTCATATTTCATTATATTAACCCACACACATTTTACTGTACATTTTTATTTTTAAAATCAACTCATTATAAACAATTTTATTTATTTTAAAATGAATGGGAAGAGATTTTTTTCTTTAAATTAAATGAAAAGATATTTTTAATTTTAAGATTTCTTTTTTTCTTTTCCTTTAATAGTTTAAATGAAACAAAAGTATTTTTACTTTCATGTAAAAGATTTATTTTTTAAACTTTTATACTTTTTACTGTTGTAAGTTAAACCTTCTCTCCCTTCCAATTACTCTTTAAACTTTTACAGATTTTTTATTATTTTCAAATGAGATATTCTAATTCAGTTATTTATGAACAACTTGTTGATTTTATTGTTTATTAATCAAGTTTAAATTTTTTTAATAGTTTTAAACAACAATTTTAATGAGCACTGCTCAGTAGCAGTACATTACACTGCTCCCCCAACAAAAATCACATGCATCATTTTGACCATTTTATCTCTGATAACTTCTTTATTAAATCTCAACTATTTATATTAAATTTTTATTTCTCTAAGTTTACTTTCTTTATATCTAAAAATATACATGCTAAGGGCAATCTTCTTTGGTTATACTTTTCTTCCCTCTAGACTGATGACATTGCTTACAATGATCTTGTACTGAATGATGACTTTTGGAACAACACTTTTTTTGTGAGACAGGGATTTTAAATAACATGGATGCAGTGTTGCTGGCTTATACTGACTTACTTGTATTTGACATGAATCTTCAGCCGTTTTTTCCTACCGGACTTTGGAAAAGATCACTGTGAATGGCAGGATTAATCTACTGTTCACTTTGACTTACACTTTGGGAATAATATGAAATATGGGGATTCTCCAAAGAAGTGATTCATGGCTTACTCTGGTTGTTGCCAGTGCACATTTTTAAAGAGAATGGGGAGTCTCCCCTGAGAAGTGATCCCTGACAATCCATTAAGGGTACTAATTTTTTTTAGCCAACAGCTTTAACTTTTCCTAAACTCAATTCTATGGTTGCTACCCTCCTTTCAATTAATTACAATCTCTTATACACTCCTAACTTAAACTTAGATTCATATTATTTATTAATCTTACAATACTTTATTATTAATTTTCTACAGATATATTATATTTGTTTAATTTGATTTTATTGATTTTATTTGAACTATTTATTTATAAAAAAAATTCTTCTTAATGTGCTTGTGAAAAATACTTTTATTGTGGGAAGCCTCCATTATTATGATTTTACAAAACTTCTCATTTTCCTTTTTTTGTTAAAAAAAAGTTATTGCAGTTTTAAAGAGCAAAATTCTATTCAGGTTTATTACCTATGTCAAATTTTTTTATTCAACACCGAGTCCACTTCCGGTCCTTTGTTTCTTTCCATTTATTATTCCATCCATATACTAACTTTTAAACTCAGTTAAGCAGCTCTTTCTTTCTTTCTACTAACTCTGTAACATAAATTAACTTTCCCCTTTTGTCTATCCCTTGCTTACAATTTGTTGCCTTGTCTCTTTCTTGTTCCATCCTATTTTCTGCCTTATAAATTAAAAAACCCTTATACTTAGCAAAACTCTGTATTCTTCAAACTGAGAATATTTTTTCCTGCTCTTTCTCTTTGTTTTAAATCTACATTTAAAAGAAACATTTATTTTAACCTTTTCATTTGCAGTTTCTTGTGACAACTCTTTTGTTATCTTCTATCTCTTGATCTACATTTTCTAATTCATCCTTCCCTTCACTTACATCTCTTACTACCTTGACTTCCTTTTCAACTTCCTGACTTTCTTTAACAAAATCTAACTATGATTTCTCAGTTTTTTTCTCTACCTTTCCTGTTATCTTATGTCTCATTGACTTCATTTCTCTAATTGTTTCTACTTTGAGTTCTTGTTGACTTTGCCTGAATTCCTGTTCATTTTCTAACCTTTCTATTCTTTTTACGAATTTTCCATATTTCTCAGTATTTTTTTCATTATTATCCGTGTCTCTGATACCTCTTCTTTTTCTCCTATTTGGGGATTTTTGAAAAATATCGGGCTTTCTTTCGGCTCCATTTCTTTATCCATTGTTACACAATATTTTTTTTAAACCACAAATAAAATTAATCACAATATCTATGATCTGTTTGCATTAACAAATCAAATATTATTATTGTTTATTTATTCTTAAAATGAAACATACGACTGCCTCCAACCCTTTGGCCTTTTTCTCCACCCATTCTCAGTGTCCTAAATCCACCCAAAATATCTACCTGTCTTTTATTGTCTCTTTTCATTTAAAGAAAAAAATAGTTTTTGTGAATTCTTAATTTAAATTATATCACTTTACAACTCTTGCAATTCAGCATTTCTTTGAATATTTTCAAACGAAAAAAAATTAATTAACTGTCATTTATGACGGTTCTGCTCTCACATTGGGAAAAAACAAATGAACTAAATGGAGTTGTAGATCACTTGGGGAACAAAAACTAGCATGAACTTTTAACTCTTTAATACAATCTAAACTTGTGAAAGCAAAATTATAAGACTTTTATACAAAAAAAATATGATACAATTATTTATTAATTCAATCTACACCAATGCAATTTAAATATTGCTCCACACTGGCCACTTAGGCAAAGAAGCATAATATTCAGAGGGTACCCATGTCTAATCCAGAGCTATATATTAAATACATATAATTGTGACCACATTTGAAGAATATAGATCTTTTCGGCTACAGAATTCAACACCTATCATTCAAAACACTTTTTTTGTTTCAGAGTAAATTTCAGTCACCAGTTAGGTATGAGAACTAACATGCCCTGAATGATGGAAAACTAATTGAGCATCTAAGAAATCCCAACTAATCAAAAGAATAACAAAATACATTGCTGCTTTAATTACTAGTGAAAGAATTGACCGACAGACATTAAGTTTTAAAGACAATTTATTTTAACCAAATGGTTACTATTATAATTGAAAACTACTATTATAAAATCTTAATTAACTTAAACAATGATTTTTTTATAAATACACACACTCTCAATACATCACGCAATATAATATAATATAACAAATAGCATTAAATAAAAACAAAACATTTAAAACATGCACATCAATAGTTCATTTTATGCATGCTATAGAGTTTATTGGTTTTACTGACTCTGGAGGTTTCAAATTATTGCCATGGTTACATTCATATCAGAAATGGAATAAGAAAATGTTTTTTTGTATTTTGGATGTTGAATTCTTGCTGTCTGCAGCTTCACATGAGTTTTTCCAACCAGTTGGATTTGAGGTTTCTGTGGAGGTTCCTATGATTGCTATTTTGTGGCACTATTATTCAACACAGATATCTCTGGCAGTTTCAAGTTATTAGGTAGGCATCACTTTTACTGGGCAGGTTGCTGATGTTCCTTGGACTAAGGCTGGAGTCTGGCCGTATGCTTCTGATGGCTGCTAACACTGCATTGTAATGAAAAAAACACTAACTCTGGATATGTGACAAAATTCTGAAGACTGATTGTATAACTACTTGAATCATAAAAAACTGACTATGTGAAGACCTGTTGTCATTTTCTTAATCGGTTTCTATACCCATCAGCTATATTTATTGTTGGAAATTCGTCCACAGCTTTTGATTAAATTTTTGATACGATTTTAATTAATTAATTAATCCTGTTTTTAATTAGTAGCTATTGCTAATTGCTGTTGTGTATGGATTTTTACTTAGTAGCCATTGCTATTTCTGTTTTTATATAACTTCTGAGTATTTGCAGTATTTTTGAGACATTTTAAATTTATACACTTTCATTTATTTTTTAATACCTAACTTTCATATTTCATTATATTAACATGCACACATTTTACTATACTTCTTTATTTTTAAAATCAACTTGTTATAAACAATCTTATTTATTTTAAAATGAATGGGAAGATTTTTTTTTTTTTAAATTAAAAGAAAAGATATATTTTTAATTTTAAGATATTTTTTTTCTTTTCCTTTAATAGTTTAAATGAAATGAAAGTATTTTTACTTTCATATAAAAGATTTATTTCTTAAAAACTATTATAACTGTTGTAAGTTAAACCTTCTCCCCCTTCCAATTACTCTTTAAAATTTTATAGATTATTTTCTTTTATTTTCAAATGAGATAATCTAATTCAAATATTTACAGACTTGATTTTATTATTTATTAATCAAGTTTACAATTTTTTTAGTAATTGTAAACAACAATTTTAATGAACACTGCTCAGTAGTGGTACAATATGGTACATGTTAACTTAATTTTTTTAAATCTTTCATTTTTTTCTATTCATGTATTCGGTGCATTTGATAAAAGTAGAACCTATCTGGTCAAAATATATCTTGGAAGTCTAGCATGAATTTCTCTCTTCCTCAGTATCTGCTATTATATGCTTAAAGTGCAAATATGTTATTATGTATTATATATATATATATTTCAAGTTTTTTTACATTTTTGCTAGAGCATTTCCTCATCTCACTTTTTCCATATCACAACTATTCATCGGGATAGAAAGCCAAACCACTCTCTTTCTCTCACTATGCATAAATTTTGGAGCCATTTTAATTTTCATATATATTATAATGGTAACCATGCACAGAGCAACCAACTCGAGCTGTCAATAAGCAAAAATGAGAAACATGTAATAGTTTTAGAATAATCTATATAGCAGTAAAATTGAAGAGTAGTATTTGGGTTTGATATACATAAAACACCACTATACAGGTATTAACAACCATTTGCTTTTACAACCACACATTCCAAACTTTACAAATCTGGGGCATGTTCTCAGAGCTATGGGGGACTTTTTGTCGGTCATGTGTGTGGCACCAATATTATATAATTATTAGCATGTGTTATATAAAACAAAATGTATGACAGTGTGCTAATTAAATATAATGAACTTGTGTATTTTTAGACAATAAAAAAGCATTTTAAACTATAGTTGCTTTTGTATATGCATAAATTAACAATCAGACAAATTAATAAATAATAAAATAATTTATTAATAAAAAAATAAATCAATATAGTATTATTTGTAAATTCCCTCTTGAATACTTCTCCAGTTGGATATCAGAACAAAAGTTCAAACATCTTTTATCTCTCTCAATGTTATAACTTCTCACATATGTATATGAAAAATAAATTTATTTCAATGCAACTTTCATGGAAATAGTTTCATTCATATTATTCTCGATGAATAATAACATAGTTTGCTTTGTGAATAATTCAAATTTAAAGATTTTATTATTTTCAGTCATTCATGAACAAAATATAATGTCTTATTTGCCAATCTCAATTTCAGTTTTCATTTTGTATTCTTTTATAGTTCAATATGTCTTTTTATTTATTTATTTATTTTTTTTTTTTTAAAATATCAATATGTATTTTTATCTATTTGTCTTGAATATTAATATATATATAAAACATTAAATTTTTTTCTTTAGACTAGCTTACTACTATTGTGTCTTGAGCGTCTTTCTTCTTTCTTTAAACATCTTTCCTCTCTTAATTATTATCATACAAAAATGAAATATAGTTAAACATAGTGTTAATATTTTATTTTGGTTGAAACAAAAAAAAAGCTTTTTAATTTATCTCTGAGATTCTCTTTCTCTCTTTAGCAGCTTCTAATAATTGATAGGAAAAACACTGGACAATGCACCGAGGATAAGAGATGATGTGCTACTTACTTTAGTCTAGTATTCCATATTAAAAGAATATCTGAATATAATAAGTATTTCCATAACTTTTAATAAATCAAAGTAGTTTTAAAAAATTGATACTCCTTGTATAATTTTTAACTTAATAATTAATTCTTTTTTTTCTTCTAATTCTTCAAACAAGAGTGAGAGAGTCACTTATGTCTTTTGCATATTATTGACTTCATTTGCATATGAAATCTTGTTGCTTTATTTATAATTTTTTGGAATTGCCTTCTCAATAAATTTAAAAAGTAATGTGTTTTCTAACCAAGGGGAAATCAATTAAATGAATATATCAGTGCATATTTACTAAATAAAATCTTTATTCACATAATTATTTTCTGCATGTGGATATTTCATTTCTCATTTATTAATTTCCATCTTGTATGTATATACATGCATAAATAAGCACATACATATTATTTTCCAAAAATAATCACAATGTAACTTTGGCATCACTGTGACAGTGGTTATGATATATTAGATATAATGAAACTTAACTTTATATAAATATTTGGCTGCAGAAAGAAATTTGTTAATCGAAAGGGTATACTGATTTCCCTTTCAGAATTCAAAGCAATCAAGTGAGGCAAATTCCTAATGCCCATTTCAAGTATTCTTGTTGTTGCAGCTGTTACTATGTGATTATTTAGTAAATAAATTTGGATGAGTTGCTCATTAGCCTGCATCAGTCCGTGTGGCGAGTTTATTGGCTTTTTACCTCCAAATTTACTGAATTATGTAAAATTCTATAATTAAAATAGTGTAATTATAAACATTTTGAGTCACTAATTTATTGTGTCCTCAATTATACTATGAAAATTAGTTGCATTCTTACTCTTAAATAAAATAGAGCTTTTCTTATAAAGGAATTAGGAACTAAAAACATTGCAAATCTTGTTGCAATCACACACACACATAATTGCATGATAATTTTAACTGAAATATCATTTGAGTTTGAAGAAAGTATGAATGTGAATGTAAATGATATTTTCTTCTTTAATAGGTATTTATATTATAATAAACAAAACTAAATTATGACCATTGTCTTCAGGAGGCTTTAAAGTTTCCAAATAAAGCAGCAAGTGGAGTCCAAAGACAGAGGGTGCTAAGAATCTCTAATTGTTGATCCAAGCTATCATTCAGTAACATTTTATTTAATACTTCCAGCTGCAGCAGATAACTTTCAAGAGAAGAAAGATTGCACAAACTGGAAGAATTGTTGAATATTAAATAGGAATTGTTGGATTTTCTGAAGTTAGAAAAAAAATGAAGAAACAATTAATTTAAAAAGTGGACATGTGCACAAGTGGGTAGGATCCATTAAATGAAAAGTGGAAGAACCTATTTATGGAGATTGATGGTATAACAGACAGAGTAGCAAGATTTATTTTTTAACTTAATGGGAGATATCAAATGCAGATAATTCAAATTTATGACTCAACAAATTGTCACTGTGATAAAAAAGAGGAATTTTATATGGATGTACAAAATAACTTTCATCAAACTAAACAATGTTTTAAAATTGTTAGGGGAGATTTTAATGCTAGAATCATGAAAGTTCTGGAGGTAAATTAAATGAGAGTGAGCACACACTTTTGGGGTTTACAGAAAAAGAAAAAATATATATTATGAATTTTATCTTTGAAAAAAATGCTAAATAGAAATGGACATAAAAGTATTTTAACAAAATTGGATTATATTTTGATTAACAGAAAAATATATATTTTAAGATTGTAATGTTCTTAATAAATTCAACAGGAAGTGATCATCAATAAGTGAGAAGTAAGATAGATATTAATGCAAAACTAGAGAGACAAAAATTATTAAGAGAGTCAATATTATCAGTTGATAATTTTCAAAAATGCTCATATGAATTTAAATTAGAATTTCAAAATCATTTTAAAATTTTAACAGATTTTGAAAGTGTTTCAGATTTGAATAAAGTCAGTAAGAAGATAATTGAAATATTATTCAGAACCACAACAAAGATGGCTTGTACATAAAAACCCAACAAAATGGCAGTAGATTTTCTACTGGGATGAGACACTAAAAAAAGAATATCAAAACATATAAGAATAATCCATTAAAGTAAAATAAAATATCTAGAGTTTTATAAAATAGTATAAAAAAGAGTTGACAATAATATAAGGTAACATAATTATGAGGTTAGCAAGGAAAGCTATAGAAGAGAATAAACATCTCAAAGGTAAATTATAGAAAGAATAAATGTCTCAAAATGATAAAACAGCATTTTAATATTGGAAGAAAAGTTATTTCTGCAATAAAAACATGTTACTAACAAGAAAAATGATATCATGAAATGTATGGAAGAATTCTGTAAAGAATTATATAATAATAAAACAAAAAGCAAACTATTTCCTACACCTATTACATCTTTTGAATTGCCCAGTATTTTAAATAAAGAAATGAATCATATAACAAAATGTATAAAGAAGGGAACAATTCAAAGAGTGATATAATTTTTTAAAAGAAGCAAGTGAAAAAAAATAAAGACCTACAGAGGTCCCTAGTGACGATTTTTTCAGACGCTCATTGCTAAGGTTTACAGCCTTGTTAAAACTATTAATAAAACTATATATTAATTTACTAAATGATAAAGATGTATCAGATGATTGAAATAATACAGTAAATAATATTGCTTTAAAAAATGATGAAGATATTACAAATACATCTGTATCAGCCTTCTATCAGTTTTATATAAAATATTTACTGAGATAATTACAATTCATTTACAGCAAAATTTGCATTTTAATCTTTCCAAAAAACCAGTTGTCTTTAAAAGTGGTTTTAACACAGTGGATCACATTTAAGAATTGAGAGCAATTACAGAAAGGAAAAATGAATGCATTGAATTTATAGATTATTAGAAAGGGATTTGATTCTAAGCATTTCTTCAGTAATTAAAGCAGTAGATCATCAAGATATAGACTATGGATATTGTCATATTCTGAAGAGTATTTACCAAAAAGCAAATGCAATAATTAAATTACATCATAATACTAAAAAGATTAATATTGAAAAACATCTGTGATAGAGTGAAAATATTTTATGGATTAAAACAGAAAGCTAGGGAATAAAAATAAATGGAAATTATTTAAATCATGTAAATTTTGCAGATAACGTGATTGCTTTTTTGCAAATAATGCTTCAAAAAACTAAGTATTAATGCCGAAAAGACTAAAATAATGTTCCATGGATTTTCTCAGAAAAAAAAATAAAAGATTGATAATCATGAATTAGAGAAGTCAACAAATACAAATATATTGGTTAGATAATTAGGACAGATGAAAACATTATTAATGTAGTTAGAGAATTAAACTTAAATAGAATATAACAATATTAAAAGGAAATACCCCTAGAAAGGCTTTTAGTAGATATGTTTACCAGTTTTTACTTAAGCATTTGAAACTTAGATATTTGATAGAAGAACATTATAGAGATTTCAGATCACTTAACATTAAGTATGTTAGGAGCAAGATCAAAAATGGAATTCATGGTTGGAAGAGCAAACAGATATTATTGATATCACTGAAAAAATTGAGAATGAAATGGAGCTAAGATGAATATAGATAAAGTTTAAAATTGGATATCAAGATACGCTTACACAAACTATTAAAATAGCATGCGATATGATGCATTATGTCTTCTACTTTATTGAAGTCAGGAATCTCTCAGCCACTACACCCCAAAAAATCAGTTAGCTACCTTCCTTTCCCTTCCCCATTCTACGTTTTTTCCATATTCTTCTCTATCCTGCTCCATCTTATTTTCACAATGTCATCATTATCCACTCTATGGTCTTTATATATAGATTCCCCTTATTTTTTCCAAACTCAGTATTAAAATCAAAAACCCACTTTTTGTATAATCACTTTGTTTATACATCCACAATTTTATAAGCTATTGCATTTGATTAGTAGATGCCTAATATTTTCTATGCCTTCCTTGTACAACTTGCAGACCAAATCACCCACATTACTTCATTTATGTGTACATTCCTTGTTGCTAGCAATCATGT
Source organism: Epiperipatus broadwayi (assembly GCA_028023455.1). NCBI lineage: Eukaryota > Metazoa > Onychophora > Udeonychophora > Euonychophora > Peripatidae > Epiperipatus > Epiperipatus broadwayi. The sequence continues at coordinate 5,447,316 of JAQFVV010000048.1, read as the reverse complement.
TAACTGATTTGTTATGACTGCATAATGTGCCATAAATTTTCAAATTATAAACATTTGGTTTCAGCTTAAAAATACTGAAAATCTATGCAGTCTATGCATGTGCTTTTTACACCTTCATTTCCATCTTTCTTTCTAGTTTCAGAAAAGGTAAGTTTCATTTTTCTACAATAAAAATTAAAAATTTTATGATAATTTTTATGATCAAGTAAATTGAATATTTTGTCTTTCTCTCAGTTTTTTCATTGCTAATGGAACTGTATTTGCCCTGAAAATTACATCGGAAAAAATACAAGTTTTTGGGAACCAATGGTAGGTATTTATTTTTATATGTTTTTTAATTATTATTTGAATTTATATTTGATAAAAAATATACGAAAAAATTATTATTGAAACTAACATATATGCTGCTCAAAAAAAAATAGCTCATGATTTGTAAATATATATTGTGAATTATCTGCATTTTTTGGTATGATGTGGGCTTGGGTCCAGATGTCCAGTATATGAATTAGGTGATATGAGACAAAGATAAATATATTTTGCAAATATTAAGACTCAAAGCTGCATATCAAATGCAAAGAGAAGTGGCAGTTGATGAAGCTATTACTAAATTTATGGTCATAGTGGCATAAAACAATATGAGCCATCAAAACCTATAAAGATAGAATAAATAATACTACATCACACTGACTCTATACTACTAACTTATGTACCTCATGTCTAATTCTATAATGAATTTAGTATTTCATTCCCTTTTGTTTTTATTTGATTATTTTATTTTGTATATGGTGACTATTTTAGTAGTAATTTTTAATAAATTACAAACTGTAGTGAAGTTCTTTATTATAATACTTAAATTATACTAATTATTGATCAATATTAACTACTTGTTATAAGTGATGTTATTAGGGATAGCATATGCATTGCAAACCCTGGTATATAAATACATTTTGAAGGGCTACTAGGAAAAATGAGAGGTACTAATGTCTTTATTCTATGAAGTTTTCAAGTGATAGATTACCTTAGTTAGGTAATTGTTATTATATACCAATTTTTTAGAAATTTTATGATGAATCCAACTAACCTTTTGAATTTATGAAATAATATGAAAATAATTATTAGAAATATTAACTTTTATTCTTTTTTTTATTACTTTGAATATCAATGATTATTTTTTCAGCTTAATTACATTCTTTGATGTTTTATATTTCAAACAATATATATTATATCATTTTTGAATAATACAAACTTAAATTATGATAAAATTTGTGGCTTAACATAATTTTTTAAATGTTCAATATGGTTGCTTTGCCAGTGAAGACATTTTAAACAGTAAACTACTTTCCTAGCTATTGTCATAAATTAACTCACATCCAATATTCTGTTTACTTCTATATATATTTAAACTCTTTTTAGTCTTCATACCAGTTCTCTATATCTCCAACTTCCTGTTTTTGTAATAATGTATCTATTCTTTATCCCTTTCATTGTTACTATAACAGTCAACAATCCTCCTAACACAATCATCCCACCTTTTGTGCAAGTATACTGACATAAAGTCTTTAACCAAATCTTCTGCACATCATACTACCTTTCTCACCCATCTTCATTTACTCATAACTCAATTAAATACTATTTTGGCTATACTCTTACTATCCATAAATTGCAATTAACTAAACATTTTCATTTTTCTTTTTGCATCTCTCATATAAAAACTTAGCTATCTCATTTCTCTTTCAATTATCTCCTTTGCATCAATACATCTGCATCTAATGCATCTTCCTACTTCTCTTTGCATTTTTTCTAAGTAATCTAACATCACTTTACTAACACATAATGCATCATTACCATAAGTAGCAAACTTTTCATACAGTAGTGCCATCTAGTGCAAGCCATAATAATCCATGAATGCAAGAAGGTTTGTGCATAAAATATCTATCTACTGCCTATTCATCCAATATCCCCAGACTAGTTTCTAGCTTGTGGCTTTCATCAGTGATGAGACTTGGATCTGAAATATTGCACCTAGACCTTTGGTGCTAATGCAACCGTCCAGCAGCTACCTTTTATCTATTTAATTAACTATAAAGCATCCAACTCAACCAATAACAAACATGACAATCATATGTTATGCCATATTCAAGCAATAGTATGTTTCCTAGGCACATTTTTTAGTTTACACAAATATAAAAATAAAGTCTAAACATGTTTTAAAAAATCAAGTTCAATAAACTATAGATAAAAGTAACTAATTTGTTTATTAATAATCATAATATATAAATAATATTAAAAATATTATAGTAGAAGGTTTAATATTAATACATAATTTATATTTTAAATATAATAATGAATTTTAGAATATTCATAAAAAATGAGTTATGGGTTGTGCAGGTAGTAGTTTAATGCCATTAATATTTATAAATAAATTAGAAAATATAATTAAAAAAAGAATAATTAATCAATAAGTAAGACATTATTCTAGTGATAATATTTGAATTATTGGTACTAAAAGAGTTATAAATAATATTTATAAAGATTTTAATAATAATATACATAATATTAAAGTTATAAAAGTAAAATTTGAAGATAAAATTAAATATTTAAATATAAAAATTTACATAGATAATGATAATAGAATAATATTAAAACATTTTATTAAAAAAGACAAATTATTCATATAGATTTACAACAAATATGGATACAAACGATGGCAGTTATCAAAAAATTTTAATATTGAAATGATAAATATAGTACAGATAAAAATATAACTCATTTACAAAAAAATCAATCTATTAAATTATAAAGATATGAATATAATCCCAAAACTATTAAAAATATACTTTTTAATTCTAAGAAATTTATATTAAATAATATATTTATACAAAATGATTATAATGATGATAGTAACAGTAGTTCAAATGGATCAAACTTTTATATTATCCCAAAATTTACAATACATTAATAAAAAACAAGCATATAAATATTGGATAGTCGAATAGTAAACATCTGGATAAATTAATAGGTAATTATAAATGAAGAGCTCATATAAAATACAAAAAAAGGAATCATATATAAAATTAATTGTGACCTTTGCAATATGATTTACTATGTCATAAGGAAACAGTTAGAGGTAAGAGCCAATGAAAATAATAATGTGATTGAAAGAAATGATAAATCTGCTTCATACATTCACTACTTAACATATAGTCATAAAATAGATGCTACAAAAATATTGAATCTTTAAATTACGCTAAAGATTCAAAATTAAGACAAATATATAAAACATATTACATTAAACATAACTTAAATAACTGTATAAATATTTATAGAACTTCAATAAATTTAGTTAACAATTGGTCTATTAAAAATGAATGGAAAATTATATAAGATGGTATATATAAAGTTATATAATGTATGTATTATTTATTCTGTATATTGTTATGTTATACCAGTCAATTCTTTGAAGTTATATTGGATCTTTATATGAAGGTTTTATTTTATTATTTCATTTTCATTATAGAACACTAGATGGTGATCTATCTGCAATAATTGATTAATGTTAAAATAGATGATTGGTAACATTATAACGCTTTTTATGTGTAATTATAGAGCTGTTGTATATGTTTTTTATTATTACAACTTGCAAAAAAATAAAATTTAAATCAAAATGTATTTTCTATTGAAAATAAACTAATAATGAAAAATGTCATGGAATTTTTATTGAATTAATTAAGAGACAATTAAAGCATTTAACTATGAAAATAAATAAAATAAGAAATTGAATTCAAAATAAAAGCTATTGGTTATTACATTCACGAACACAAAAAAAAAAAAAAACGATCAAAGGTAAAAAAAAAAAAAAAAGCTTTGATACTGTGTCCTATATAGTATTTTTAAAAGTTTAAATCAATAACTTTTAAATCTTTATATATATTAATTTTATTTTGTAAAATTGTAAACATGAATAAGTACATAATTTTTATAGTATAATTGACTTTATTAAAGTATTTGCTTTCAACACTTGGCTTTTCTTATTATTTTACTCAAAAATAAAATTAAAATAGAAACTAAAAATACGATTTTTGACAATGTGTCAACTTAAATAAATATGTCTTTTAATTTTAAATTTATTTCCTTTTTTTTTTCTACTTTTGTTTAAATATTTAAACAATATTTTCATTTCTTGAAATCACAAAATTTTGCTGCTCTACTTATTAATAAAGGCATTGTAGGATTTTACTTTATATTTTTTTAAAAATTTAATATTTTTATTAATTTACTGCAATACATTTTTTATACAGAATATTTTGATATCTGGCAATTAAAAGAAGACCACTAATATTTCTAGGCAAATTTATTTTATTTCTTATGCACCAAACTCATATCCAATGTAGATAGCCATCCAATTATAAGTAAATAAATGGATATCTGTTTTTTATCTAGATGTTAAAATAAAGAAAACTATTAAATTTATCAATTAACAAATCTGGTGAGGATATAGGAAACCATTTATTCAAAAGTGAATTATTTAAAACTGGTTTTACTTTAAAAGAAAACAATGATGAAGACAGTATTTCTCACTAGGTATGAATGGCAGTTGTTATGTGATGAGAGTTTAGTTTCCTTTTTATTTTATACTCCAGTTAAAATTAGTTAGAGATCCATTTTATGTTTGATAATGGGATATTTATGGGCAGGCTACCTGGAAAAAAATAAATTTTAAGCCTTCTTATTAACCTGGAAAAAAAATAGCAGGTCTTACAAATAATATTAATTGAGTTGAATTGCCAACCACGATCAGATGTACATTTTGGTAATCAGAATATGCATATGACTAAAAAAATATATCAACTACAATGTTAATTAATCAGCTAATCAAATCGTCAGCTTGGCTGCTCATTATAATGGTCTGTCAAAGATTGTAAGTGATTATCACCAGCAATTAGATTGGTTAGTTAGTTGAATATTGTTAGTGAGTTAATAAATATATTAATACATTAAATCATCTCTACTATAATCAGAAAGAAAGTATACCATAAGAAAATATTAATTTAAAAAATACACTGACCACTTCCATCTAATACACTAATCTAAAGATCTATATGTATTTACAAATTAATGTTTGTTTATGATGCAATTATTTTCAATATAATTATAATATAGATATTATAAATCATTATTATATGTATTTAAAAAATTTACATGCATCATATTTGTGTTGATTTGTTGTGTTTTCATCCTCAAACTTCAGAATTATGATTTCATTTAACTTATTCCAATTCTAGCTAATTTTTTTTTATTAGATTATAGCATAAATTAAATAAAATAATTTTCATGATGATGATGATAGTTAAATTTATTTGTTTATCACTGAATATTATTTATACAACGAAAAGAAAAAAATTATAAAAAGTTAAAAGAAATAGTTTCTGTTGAAACATCAAACCAAATTCACTAATGGCATATATATTGAAGCAGAATTAACATTATTGGTAATGTTTATGTCTTTATTTTAATATAACAAAAACAAAAATTATCATGTATATATAATTAAAATTAATAATGAAATAGATGATAGTAATATTTAAATTGTTAGGATTGATTATTATTTTATATATGTATTTTTACCATTACAAAAAATAAAAATTAGCATGTGAGGCATTGACTATTTAAATTATCTGTATGTTTGCCTACCTGTATACCTGCCTACCTACCTAACCCACCCCATCAACCAACCTATCTTCTTACCTCTCCACATTTCTACCTATCTATTTATTTATATATATGTCTGTCTATCTATCTATCAATCCATATATCTATATATCTATCTATTTATCTATCCATCTATATATCTACCTATCTATCTATGTATCTATTCATCCATGTATCGGTTTATATGTATTGCAACTATAACAAATCTGATAGCAGCTTGAATTAGTTATATTACAAACTTGAATGATAAAAAAATTGTTTAAGAAAAATGTATAAATTGGGAAATAAATATATAAATTGCTCCAAAAATTAAAAGTTAATTTATGATTTAATCATATTATTAAATATTTTATAATGTTACTTTACAATATATAAAAAACAATAAAATGATAAATTGCACTGTAAAGGAAGAAAAGAAAATTGTTTTAATGCATGAAACAATTTTAATTACATAGTTTATAAAAATCTAAAACATTTTGTACCTTTTCTCATTTGCTTTTTTCTGAATGATTTTTAATTAAACAATTTGTCAATTTCTAAAAGTAAATTTTGTGGCAAGTCTAAATATGTTATTTAAAATTATGGTTTAAGAAGAAGAAGTAAGTTATTAATCAAATTTTAAAAATCGGTTATGATTTTTTCCTTTCTCCCAATTACTAACTAATGTAAATAAAGAGAGAAAGAGAAAAAAATATTTTTTTCTTTTATTCGTTTACGTATCAAATCATGATATAATATCTGTAAATATGTTTTTACAACATGTTATAAAGGGAATAAAAAAAATGTTTTCCAAAAAACATGTTGTTGTAAAAAAACAAGTCAAATCTTGCAACAGCTGATGAATCTGGTTTTTAAAATGTTGAACAACATCAAGTAGAATAAAAATAGGTCTGAAACAAGTAATTAAGGCAGTTTAATCCAATTAGACCAGGAAATGTAGTTTACTCTAGTTTTATCTGAAGACTCAATTCAAAAATCAGTGTTGCAGTGGTTCTATGTCGAGGAGAAAAGCAGCTAATTAAAACTATTTTCCATTATAACTTAATTATCCATATCTTGCTGACAGTTACTCCAGTTATAACAGCAAGTATGATGACTTTATCTAACAAAAGACTATTTACTATGTGAAGGTTAACAACAAAAAGCCACACTAGTAAAACATATACAAAATGCAATCAGATCCAGAAATTAATACTGAAGTTTGCTGAAACTAGCCATTGCTTGCTTTAATAATGCAGTGAAGAAAGAAGTTGATAGTGGCGTAAAAATTACTCAAGACATACTGATATTATATCCCACCTAATATCCCCAATGCTACTCTATTTCATATTTAATATCACCAATGCATTAAGGAGAATAACTATCATCTTTGGAGGAACCAATAAAGACACTCATAAATATATTAAAAAAAAAAAACAATATCTGCAGAAAACCATAATTTTGGAACTATTTAAATTTTTCATCTGGTAAGATCTTAAAATTATAGATATTATAAAACCTTAAATTTAAAATTATTATTTTATTATCTTTAATATTTTGTAAATCTAGTAATAGTTGCAAGCAACAGTTTAATATATTCATTATTAATAAACTATTAAGTTATTTTTTATTCGTCCATTTAATTTGTGTTTACTTATCAAATTCAATCTAAATGTTATGATTTTAATATTCAATATGCTAATAATATCCATAACTCTAAAAACTCATACAATCCACTGGGGCACAAGCAGGGATTGTGGTAATAATTTGTAAATAATGATTATTAGGTGTTAATACATTTTTCAAAAGTAAATGTTCTCTTCAGAATGTTTAATGGTTTAAAGCAGGGGTCCCCAACCTTTTTGCACTTAAGAGCACATTTTATAATACTGGCCAGGTGGTGGGCACCATTTATTTTTTCAATGTAAATTTATTGTTGGCTATTGTTAATAATACACATAATGTACAAAAAAATATTTATTTCAAAAATAAAATTTTAACATATAATTAATGTTTATATTTTTACGCTGTAAAAATATAGTATGCCCTACAATTTGATTACAATATAATACAATAATTTATAAGAAATTTTAAAAATTAAATTTATTTGTATCATATAAATAATTTTGTATCATGTTCAGATAGCGGCAGGCACATGTAAAATGGTCTGCGGGCGCCATGGTGCCCACAGGCATAGAGTTGGGGACCCCTGGTTTAAAGTTTCTTTTTTTTTTAAGTGAAACTAAAAAAACAAATTAAAAATACTCTTGGGAGTACTTGTTCTTAGTTTAAACTTTCATTTCTAGGTTTTAAATCATTGTGATAACTTAAATGTTTGGTTAATATTATTACATATATTTGAGTCAAATCATTTCTATTTGAATTTTATTAATCATTCAACTTTCACCATATTTAATATTTATTTGAATCAAAGTTTACTGGTACATCTTTGGTTCATTCAAAATACTGCTGCAATTTATATATATATAATGGTAATTAACTATTATACACAATCTTTCAATCCACAGAAGTACTTTAATCCTCATATATATATAGAACGCCATCTGTTATCATAAATACAAGCGTTAACAAGTTTTTTAACTTGTGTTTTTTTTTGTTTTTCATAAATGTACCTTTGAGGTCTTTCTTGCAATGATGTATATTGCAGAGGCTTCTACTAGTGGTGATGCTGAACTAAGATCAGACCCATGTAGCTATCTGGATTGCTGTGCTGAGTTTGAAGACATTAACGTGTCTAAAAGATTCCCGCTTGCAAGCTGAATAGAAACTGTTTCATAAATGCTCAGAGTTTGTGTTTAGATCTAGTTTCTTATTCCTGTCTTTCACTGATGATAGCAAATAGCTTAAAATCATGATCTGAAAGTGGAATTAAAGTTAGAGATAGTGAATGCTCGCTCTGACGTTTATGTAAACAGAAAACTACGCTTGACGGTGTTTTTGGTAGAACGCCATCTGTTATCATAAATACAAGCGTTAGCAACTTTTTTAACTTGTGTTTTTTTGTTTTTCATAAATGTACCTTTGAGGTCTTTCTTGCAATGATGTATATTGCAGAGGGTTCTACTATGTGGTAATGCTGAACTGAGATCAGACCCATGTAGCTATCTGGCTTGCTATGCTGAGTTTGAAGACATTAAGGTGTCTAAAAGATTCACGCTTGCAAGCTGAATAGAAACTGTTTCATAAATGCTCAGAGTTTGTGTTTAGATCTAGTTTCTTATTCTTGTCTTTCACTGACGATAGCAAATAGCTTGAAATCATGATCTGAAAGTGGAATTAAAGTTAGAGATAGTGAATGCTTGCTCTGACGTTTATGTAAACAGAAAACTACGCTTGATGGTGTTTTTGGTAGAATGCCATCTGTTATCATATATATATATATAATGGTAATTAACTATTATATACAATCTTTCAATCCACAGAAGTACTTTAATCCTCATATATATATATAATGGTAATTAACTATTATATACAATCTTTCAATTCACAGAAGTACTTTAATCCTCATATATATATATATATATATATATATATATATAATGGTAATTAACTATTATATACAATCTTTCAATCCACAGAAATACTTTAATTCTTTTCTAACTTCTGATTGAAAGACTGTATATAATAGTTAATTACTATTATATTTATTACTTTTATTATTATTACAATAGTTTATAATTAACAGACTTTTTATTTGTATTATATATCACAAAAAAATAATGATGAATTCCATTTAATCTTGAATAATTAAAAAAAACAAGTACATACATAAAAATTAAAAATGAAAATAAGTGATGCTTTTAAAAAAGTTTACATCAGTATTATTTCATAAATTAAACTAATAAACATGACATGATGGTACCACTGTATGGAAAGTTTTGCCTCTGTGTTCATAAATTAAAACTGTATTAAAATTAGAAAATGTTAATAATGACTTCAAGATTATATTTGAAAGAATTTAAATAAAAGTAAATACAGAACAAGATAATAAACCTAACTTAAAAAGGAAAATCGATCAGTTCTATAAAAATTCTTAATTATGGGTTAAAAAAGATGAAACTAAGAAAAAACTAAAATCAAAGTACTACTAGGGAAAACCTTGCAAATCATTTTGATGAACAATTTGCTATAATCATTAAAAATATAGATAAAATTTTCACACAAATAAATAACAACAATAGTGAAAAGAAATGTGAAAAAAATAAATGAAAAGATAGATCAATAATTTGAAAAAGAAAAAAAGGAGATATGAGTAAGAAAAACACAATGAAGAGGCAAAAAAATATTGAGCAAACATGTTTTCAAAAATATTTTCAAAATGTCAGAAAAAAAGAGAAAAAAAAACATAGCAAATACTGGCAAAAAAATTTTGAAAAAAGAATAAAAAAAGGTAAGAAAATATCATGGAATACTAAAAAATAAAAATGATGAGAAGAATGTGGAAGACCTATAACGAAAGGTCATTACAGAAGAATGCAAATATGAAAGGTTTATTATAAAAGCATTTAAACTGCATACAGATATTGTCAGTAAAGGTATCTAAGATCCTTAAATGAAGCAAACAATATTGCAGATAATATCAAAGTTTATCATCTGATAATTACCATTAAATATTATCGATGGCTATATCTATTAATGTTATGCAAGAAGAAAAGAATAATGGTGAATGTATGTTTAAGTAATACCAATATCATCATTAATGTCACAAATAAATTAAATGCCTATCCAAAAGCTACCATTGGACTATTTCCACCATCTAAAATAAATTATTAAATGTCCTCAAAATTTTTAAGTACATTTAACTGTTAGTAATAGCACATAGATTAATTCAATTGTTATTAATTTCTTCTTTTTTGAGTCAATGTAATATCTAGTAAAATGAAAATACACAGAAAAGATAGTTTTTAAATAATATTTATTACAGCTTTTAATATATTTTTACTATTGTGTAGTAGTATTCTCTTCTCTTTTTCAGGTGTTGGTGGCTTAAGTAATGATAGTCCTAGACTAGTTTGGTTAGAGTGTTATTCATAAATCTAATGATTTTTATTTCTTTTTTATTCTGATACTGTCACTGTGCAGGCCAGAATCACATGAAGAAGCAAAGAGAATAATAACATTTGTAACCTGTATGCTAATACTACCTTGAATACATTTGATACAAAAACTGTGAAATAAGAAATATAGGGATTAAAAATGAAAGTGGACATTATAGATAAATTTTAAAATGTTGTAGTGATTGAAGTCTACAGTAAAACTAATGCAAAACCTATGGAAAACTTCAAAGTGATCTTATGTTAGACTATTTTAGATATAAGCAATATTCAGAAAATTTATTAGTAAACAATAACAAACTGAAAGTGCTCTAAAAGAAAGCAATTTAGTGACTGAAAACTGTGAAATAGCTGCAAACTGGATAAAAGAACTCTGGAACAGAATTATAAAGACATTGATATTCCTATTAAATTTGAAAATTTTTGTAATGTTAAGAATAAAGTGATGAATAAAGAAAATGGTGATCAGTTGGAGATGAGAAGTTTGAAGTTTTTTCTATTGATAAAACAGATTCACAGTTGCTATTTGCTGATTCTAGTATAACAAATTATTCATGATGAACCAGAAATTTGTTCTGGAAAATCCTATGAACATAAATTGTGTATCAACTATAGACTAATAATATAATATGTATGAATTAGCAACTACAAACTAATGATATAATATGTATGAGTTAGTAATTAATGAGAATGCAAGATCTGAAAATACCTCCTAAGAATGCTAAAAGTTAATAACCTTGAGTATAGGAGAACCAAAAATTGAAGTTTCTGTGAATACTGAATCAATATTAAAGTTGATAAAAATAATCTCTTAATTGGTTTCTAGAATATGTAAAATGCTTATGAGTTATAAAAAGGAATAAGAAAAACCACTTTAGTAATATTTTTAAAAATTATGAGATGAAGTATATATATGACTTATCAGATAACTATTTAAGAGATCATTTTACTATCTGACTACTATACATAAGGCAGATTACAATTAAATGGAAAGAAGAACATACCTTTATATAGGGCATATAATTTAATCCAAAATAATAAGTGTTTATAAATAAGAGCAATGAAATGAAGAAAACTAAGTTTATTTTTATATAACACCAATTCTAATCATTAGTTCACAGATTACAAGAAAAGAAAAATGTTTCAGCAATAAAATCAACTATAATTTTATAAATAAATAAAAATAATGTATTTTTTTAATCTCATAAATAAATTAAATTTTTTTTTTTTAATTTCAAGAAGAGGGATATGAAACAAAATCATTCTTCTCAATAATAATTGTACTTTAATTGCTATATAAAGTAAACCATAATAAATTACATACATAACTTAAATATTAATTCTTATTAAGTGCAATGTCAGCACGTAATACTTATTACGTTTTGCGCTTAATAAGAATTAATATTTATAACTTTAAATTGATTCAAAATATTTCTAAATTTAATATCTAAATATTGACTCGTAAATCAAAAGATTTTGTGAATGTTAATGTTTAATAGAAATAGTGGACTTAATCAGTGAAGAATTTATTAGCTTCATGCTCCCAAATCAAAATGCTTTAGATTTGCCTATATAATTAAAAAAATAGGTTAGAGATAAGAGGGTCCCTCTTATCTTTATAAAGTTGAATCTCGTGTTATGATTTGTAGAGATCTCTTGCTAAAATTAAGCACTCAAGGCGCATGTACTAAAGCTTTAGCTTTATATAAGTAATACATAACTTAAATAATAAAATAGCAGATACAAATATTTAGAGTTTGGCATAATTATTATTATTATATATGTTTTCTATTATATTGTTATAAATACCTCCAACACCCATCCAATACTTAGTATACCCATGACTCCCCCTAATTCAAGACATAAGATATTAGCATTATGCATTAATTACCAGATTAGTAAACACTAGGGCACACAAATTGTTAAACCAATAACTACAATCTACATTTAAAATCCTAACCTAAATAAACAAAGATCTAAACTAAGTCTATCAAACAGACATGACAACTAATTACTTATAACCACTATTATTAAATGTGTTATGATTGCAAACACAATATAACAATATATACTAGATCAGATGAGTGAATGCGATCAAGAAATAATAAAAAACTAATAATATTAAAATAGAGAAAAATCAAATAAAAAAAAATCTTTTCTTATTGTTATTGACAAATTATCTACATTAATACTTAACAAAGATGATGTCACCAATGAATTAAAAGGATGAGCATGAACATGCTTGAGTTAAACAATGAGCTTTTTGTAAAAAAAGAGGATAGAAAAATATATTGCCTGCAGAAAAACCTACAATTTCCTATGTGAAACAGCTGAAGTTAAAGTTTGAAGACAAGTGTTGATCAATTTTGAGTGGTAATATTATCAAAACTCATATATAAATATCCAGAAGCAAGGATAAATGTAAAGAACTCCATATAACTAAATAAATAATTCAAAATTAAAATCTTCATATGCAAAGTAGAAGTGTTCGAATTTTTAAAATTATCATTAATTTCCTGTTATAGATCACAAAACATAGATCTGAAACGATGTAATAAGATAAAAACACTGACAATACTCCACTCAAAACAAACTACTAAAGCAAATATAATTAATAGTGAAAACAAACATGCAGTGCTAATCACAAGTAATATATTGGAGAAAGAAGGTCATCATCTGCAGAGCTATGACTTGTTGATTTTCAGGATGAAATTGGCCCATCACTCCACACCAGTATCTATAAAAATCAAGCCATTTGTAATAAATTCAACTTATAACTCTCCATTTTAAAACACCAATTCTGAGGCTATTAAAGACAACTGACCTGATGGATTTTTAAATCACTTACAAGTTTCTATCTATGTGTAAATAAACCATCATGGATTACTGGGACAAGCCGTTAGGATATTTTCTATATAAATTTAAAAACTTAAAGTTAACATAATCTACATTATTTATTTATATATTAGATATTATAATTTTGTTTTCTTTAATATAGAGACAAAAAGTTTTAATTTTAATGTGACAAGTAATATAAAAAAGAAATATCTTCATTTGTAAAGTAAGCGTCACAAAATAAAATCTATGATATATGCTTGATTGCACAATAACCCAATCAATATCAAAAGGGGAAAGGTAAGATGTTACCTAATACATATATAATTTAAACCTAATATATTTACAAAACAGACATTTTCATTATTTGTTTATATCAATGCTCATTTTAATTGAGTTTTTTTTTCATATTTTCTTTTCATACCCTGTTAATTATTTATGTCAAGAATGGTCTTCCTCATTTATAGCCCAAAGATCATACATAACAGGGGATAACTAAACCATCATGATGTCAAATGGGGGTATAAAAGATAAAATTAATGAAATACATGTACAGCAATTTTATATATAGTATGAAAATTTATTCAAATTGATCAGGATGTCAAGTGGCTATTCTTTGGGGGGTCAGGGTTTAGGATAATGTTAGAAACCAAGCATAAACAAAGATTAACAACAAATGCCTAAGTGAATGCTTCACAATTCGTTTTAAATTTTTCTCTGTTTAAATACTAATCACTGTAAATATGATTATTAAATTTATTCAAACATTAAAGTATGATTCTTGATTTATTTTTCTGTAGTCAAATTTTAATTAGTCATATCCTTCCACATATTTACGATCATTACATGTGTTCATACACAATATCATATCTACTCCCATTAGCAAACATATGTTTATTTTACACCTACTCATGCTCTGGTGATACAAATATAACCTGAACCAGATGATCATGCAAATTCTCCCTGGGTTCAAAATCTGAAACAGTGGAAGTGAAGTGCAATACAGATGAGGTAAATTAAGTGTAGAATTAGTATTTGGTTATTTCTTAATTTCTTTTCTCCTAGGTATTAATTCAGTATAACCCCAAATATTCACCCCCACCTTATACAAGTTGGCAGGTTTAAATGCTTTCTTTACAGAAATAAAAAAATTATGTAAATTTGAAGCAGATAAAAATAATCAATATTGAAAATTATATTAGACTAGGTCAATGTAGACTATAACTATAACAGTCTATTAAAAACATTTAAAACTTTTTTATTCCAGAATAAGTAGCTGCCCTTCAAATTCTAATAATACAAACAAGTAGATAGGTCTTTATTTTATGCCTGGATCATTGCATCATTTACATTAACATCAGCCTTCAAACACTTCTTCACTTAAATAAGCTCTTAAACAATGCTAAAAGCATGTTGCCCCCAGACCAAGTTCTCTAAATCATTTACAGAATTAATTACAATGAACTTGCTTGTAAAGCAGTCTATTGTGATAAATCATGCACTAATAGTACCACTATATTAAAGCTGCATAAATATATTTACAACCATGAAAAGAAAGGTCCTAATATAAAGTCAGTGTTCTTTGAGCATGAATTAGAATCTGGCCATAACTTTGATCCACATAATATTACTGTAGTGTGTGTAAAACACAATGATCAGAAAAGAAAATTCAAAGAGATATGCGCTATTAACATGTACATAATAAACAAAAAAGACTATTATTTTGTCCAGAAAGTGGAATGTGTGAATCAACAGATTTACATATTAACTATCTTTTATTAAGTTGTTTTCTCTCAATAATAGCATCACTTGCTGAGTTTGAGCACTGCAAATATGATCTTTTAGGTTTAAAGCATTGCTTAGCTATTTATTATTTAAAGTCTAAATAAATTAATCTTTTCTTTGGAAGTGAATAAACACTGATCATAAAATTACACTTTTATGTTTGTGCATAAATTCTAAATTTTGACAAATAAATTTTAAAAATAAAATTTTAGTAGCAGCTTTATTACATTCTTCATGAAATTATGATTTTAAAAGTGTAAATAATACAACAATCCTTAACTAATAAAAAAAGAAAAATTACATAACATTATATGCATGCACATATATAATTAAGTACAGAATTAACTGTCCGATTTTTTTTTTTAGAAAAATAATTGCAAAATAATTTATCAAATATAACTTAGCTAGTGTAAAAAAAATAAAAAAACTGAAATTATGCATTGGTGATTAAACTTTTTTTATTATTAATTGTGAGGGTGGGGGTTGAAAAAAGTAATTAAAAAATATCTCCCTAAGAAACTATTTATCAAAATAAAATAAAAATTAGCTAACTACCATTGGAAGCTAATTTAAATATCAATAAAATGAAATGAGTTCACTTTACATCAGTTTTAATTAATTGTAAAATTAGAAGGAAAAAAAATGTTTAAAAAAAGCAATTGAAATAACAATTCACCAAAAATTTATTTTTCAAGATAGAAAAAAAGACTAATGCCATTAGAAAGTTTCTTTGATTATCAATGCCATTAAACACATATGCATATTTTATTCTGTATTATTTGTTACTGGTTTGAATAAAAAATTAAAATGTTTACTTTGATAGGCATTTTTGATTTTATTTAGTAATTTGATAAAACCAATAAACATCAATATGTATAGGTAGTTTTTGCCTGTTTTAATTTGATAAAACATAATGACAGAAAAGCAACATTTTTCATTACAACCATGAACTATAAATTTCAATTTATTTTTTCTTTAATTTATAACTTTTGTTTAACAATATTTTATAAAATAAATAATCATTTAATTTTTGTTTAATTATTAAAACATTGCACAGCAATATTTTTTAAATTTCCACTGTTTATGTTTATTATTATTATTATTATATGATTAACATTTATCCAGAAAACATGATCATATGGAAAAAATTAAATTTGAAGATTATCAGTAGTCACTTTGTATATATATATAATTATTTCATGAAATTAAAAAATTAACATATTAATGGTCAAAATATATGTTGATAAAATGAATTTACAGTTCTATTTGAGTGAGACATTTTATTTTATACTTTCATATCTATTCATCATTCAGATTCATATTTAAACCTTATTTTGGCTAAATAGTAATAATAAAAATGTTAAAATAAGCTACATTTAGGATATTTAAAAATTAGCTGCACATTTTCAATTATAAAATAGCATGGTAATTTCCATTATATTAATATCACAGAGTTAGGAAAATCGTCATATTCTAGTTAATGTATGTATTCAATAATGATTTCACTTTATTGCAAAAATAAATAAATAAATAAATAAGAATTTTTGCTAAAAAAAGAACTTACTTATATGCTGACAACAGTATCTAAGAAGCATAACAATAAAAATGGCAAATACATTGCTTATAAATAAAGAAAATTTGTGATTTATTTAACATGCATAACAAAACTCTTTAATACTTTGGAATAGTCCAAATATAAAGTCCAGTATAATTAATTACAAATCAGTAAATAATACACACATTCTTTTCTTCAAATAATAGATATAATCGTAAAATATCCAAAATATATTTTTCCTTCTGCACATTAATTACTTTTTTATTTCATTTTCATGTCACTTACCTCTATTTATACACAATTGTGACTAAAATGTTCAAAGTTTGTGTTTAAAGGCAAATTTACTAGAAGAGCTGTGACCCACTACTCTCAGTGCCATCTCATATTGCTGACCCACCTGATCACACACATGTTGAAAAGATAAATAATCACCGGTATATGTATTTCATACTAAACCAGCAATCATCGGTTGGTCTAGATTACTATCCTCACACACATATATAATCAGTGCTCAGCTTTATATTAAGATAGCCAATCTTCATACTTTAATGGACAGGCTTTAAACTATTCCAATTCACAGCTCTTCGGCCTTTTATTTAATTGAAAATCTGATGATGGAATGTTCAAAGCCCTTGTTAGTGCCAAGGTTGTCACCCTACCCATGTTGACATATTAGTCATTCTGACCCCTCATGTACAGGAAAATAATCCATTTATACATAGTGGGTCATGTGAAACTCTGAGTTTGAATCCCGAATATATTACATATATAAATGCAGGTTTAAGCCTGTACAATGTATTAATTTATATAAATAAATAGTGTGTAAAAGGTCTGCCCATCCCTCGGATATGTATGTATAAATGGATTATTCTCCTGTACATGAGGGGTCAGAATGACTAATATGTCAACATGGGTAGGGTGACAACCTTGGCACTAACAGGGCTTTGAATGTTCCATCAACAGATTTTAAATGAAATGAAAGGCTGAAGAGTTGTGAGTTGGGATAGTTTGAAGCCTGTCCATTAAAGTATGAAGATTGGTTATCTTAATATAAAGCTGAGCACTGATTATATATGTGTGTGAGGATAGTAATCTAGACCAACCGATGATTGCTGGTTTAGCATGAAATACATATATTAGTGATTATTTATCTTTTCAACATGTGTGTGATCAGGTGGGTCAGCAATATGAGATGGCACTAAGAGTAGTGGGTCATGTGAAAGTCTGAGTTCGAATCCTGAATATATAACATATATAAATGCAGGTTTAAGCCTGTACAATGTATTAGAAGAGCTGTGGAAAATGTTCAATTATGAATTATCTTGCAGAAGAAAGTTAATTTGCTGATTTGTTTTGGCTGCAAATTTTGTAATAATATTTTCTAAATTAATTTCAACATTTTTTTTTAATAAAAAAAATAATTGCAATGACATTTTACTTGATATTGTCTGTTATTTTACCTTTAAATGATTTTTTTTAAGTTTGTTTCAAAAATACTCCAGACTTTTTGAATAAAACAACTTATTTGCCAAAAGTTGTAACCTATTAGATTAATTGCTGAATAAATTTTAATTAAACAAATTTAACTTTAAACTTCAAGCCACATTATCGATTTAAAAAACTTCTCAAGATGATATCATAATAACATTTCACTTTTATACAAATCAAGGTATAATGGTAATTGATTATTATTAGATAGTTCATTACATTCCTCTATTTTCTGAACTATTATGAGATGATTAGTTGAGATTATAATTTACTAACTGTGAATCTACTGGGTATATATTAACAGATTTAATATTATAAAATTTATTTAAAAAAAGAAAACAATCAAAAAACATGCAATTAAGCAAGAAAGATGCAAAAATACTTATTGGAAATAACAGCAATTAAATTTTTTTATATAAGTTAAATTCTCAAAATGTGAAAAAGGAATTTCTTAATAAACTTTGGTAAAAACATAATCAAGAGAGGCACAGATGAACTTAAACTGCAGAATAAATTTTATTTTCATTATTAACTTTGGATAACCCAAAATATATAAATAGAAATGACTCAAGAATGAAATTTAATTAGGTAAATTTTATAAAATCAGGATTGCTAATAAGGGTAATTTCATAAACTTTTACCCCCTCCCCTCCATCCCATTAACTCTTTTCTAATACTTTATAGACTCAGCAAACAAAAATTATCTAATAATAATGATTTACTATTCGATCATGATTAGTAAAGCAATACCTCTCCCCCTCAATAAAAAAACAAATGAAAATTCAAATCATTAAAATGAATAACAATATCCTTCATCTTGATTTCATTCAATTGTGCAAAGTTAATTTAAAACTAAAATATGTGATTTCATTGCCCAACCATCTGTTATGGCTTTCTTCCCAAATCTTTTCCTTTTTTTCATTTCTCTATATCATTTTATTCAATGATAATATTTTTTCTATTAGTATTATTTTAATGTGCATTCTGTAATTGACTATTGATTGTTGCTTTGTACTTTAAATAAAATGGAATTGAAAAAGTTAGTTTATATGTACTACGATTCTGTCTTGATTAAAGTTATTAATGTAAATAAGAATGTGATATCATTAAAAGAAAAGTATTAAAAGAATGCTAAGCAAAAACAAATTTTTTTTATACAATTTTTAGAATTTAGTGATAAAATGCAAAATAAATATAAAACATAAAATGTAGTGTAAATAACTTTTGATAGCAATTTTTGCTTGCTATTTCTAATGTAAGCCTTAGTATAAATTATTGACTTTAAAATCAAATTATTTCATGATGAACTATAGCTTACTTACGAGAACTTGATCAATAAAACATTAACTTTTGCAGACAGATATTTTATCAACATTGAATACCATCCAAAGAGAGCTATTAGAATGATAATGCAAAAAAATATTAAAATTAAACAATTCTGATGTGTAAAGCTGCATAATATATACACCACTTAATTTTGATGATATAAAATCAAGTGTTTGTTATCTCTCTCATTTCTTTAAAATGTCCTAAGTAATAATGCATTATGTGTCATATGCAATTTCAACCAATGCCTGGTTAAGGACAATAAAAATAAAAGTGCATTCTGTACATGAAATACCTTGCCATAACTCCTCACTTCATTCTAATCTTATGGCAGTAATACTTCATGGATATGACAATTTTAGCTTTAAATGCATTAGACTGGGCTACATAACATTCTGTTATATCACTGACACTTATCTAAAATGCAGAACCTTAAATAAAGCAAACCATTACTGTAAAAAAACAGTTCATTATTAATTATTTGCATATGGCAAAATGATTAGCCTGATATCATATTGACACTTGTGGATGATAAAATATAATAACAAAACATAGCTTTATCATTTGATGCAGCTAACCACTAAATAGTTATACTTTTCCTTTGATTAAAGCACTGAAGTCAAGAGTATTACTATGGTCCATAAACAACATTAATAATGCAGATTTAGAATTTCCAACACTCATAGATTCCAATAACATGAGTTAAAGAATATGTAAAAAATGTGTTTCTTATTTTTTTAAAAAAGGCACTTGGTAATCTTAATAATGTGAAGCTCCATAAAAAGCAATAAACTGAAAAGATTAAGAAACTATTAAGATATTTTATACATTGAATCTGTTAATTAATGTTCAAGGTCTAAATGCTTGCAATAAAATAATAAAGCTGTAGCATTTTCTTCAAGGCTAAGCTGCCAATTTATTCACATTAACAAAACAAAAAACAAAAGAATAATTCTTTTTCTATAGAGAAAATTAATTAAAATTATTCCTAGAAATATTCATGTTATTTATTTATCAGTCTATTTGATAGTTATCTTCTTTATCTATTCTTTGATAAATTGTTATTTTAATTGCTATCCTTTGTTTAAAGGTAAAAATGACAGACTGTTTATATTGTACAATCTAATTTTATAAGTTCCAGTTCTATTATCTTTGGAGATGATAGTTTGTTGTTTAAACTTGACTATCTAGCATTAGCTGCCTAATGCTTTTAAACTTCAATGATGTAATTTATTTATAAATAAAGATAATTCTTGCTTAGTTATTTATTATTTTTGTCTTTATTTATTTATAAGATTTATATTAATGTATTTTATAAATATTTCTTGGACAATACTTAATATTTTTACTTATACATTATTTCTGGAACTTCTTAATACATTTTTCATCATAAAAGAATTATATCTCTGGATCCTCAATACTTTATTTTATCATATCTCAATCATATCCAGCTATCATTTATATAACTATTCGGTTTTGTTATTAATATATGTATGTCTAAATGCTATTTAGACATATAATAAATAATACATGTATTTATTAGCTCTTAAAGTTTAAGTCTAGAAGATTGATAAAATAATCATCTTAAAGTCATATGAAATATTATCAAGTCCATTTCTTTAGACTTCATACAATTTATATCACTATAAGTCCAAGCAAACGTTTTTGTTTAGTTAATTAAAATGTTTATTAATCAGTCTGCACAAACTCATTTTTAATTTTCCAAAATATGTCAGACTTAATTAATAGTAAATTTTATATTTTGACTATTTAGAAATATATTTATATAATCTCATTGATATCAGGATTGTATTAACATAATATTATTAAAGCAAATTTTTACTTATAAAGTTCAATCTATAAATCAAACAGTATATCCTTTGTTATAAAACCAAAGATAATATGAAATTCAGTCTGTGGCTTCATATGATATTAATAACTGATCACATTTCTGAAAACATGTACTTCTTTAAATATCTTCATCTATACCTTTTTTAACCAATTATGTGATGATCACGTGTTACCTTTTCTCCACTAGTATAATTTTTTTAAAGAAAATATTTCTGTATTGATGTCAAGTGTTGGATGTATTAAGGCTTATATCATAGAAAGATCCTGATCTAAATATTTTGGTTCATATTATTCATAGTAAAATTTAATGATCTTGGATTCTTCAATTTGTTATGGTTTCATCACTAAGAAAAAACCAGTGAGTCATTATGTTGTTAGTTCAGGAAACAATTCTCTTTGTCAAAATGCACATATTTTACCCTATCACATGTTAAAAAGATATCAATGCCATTTTTGACTTGAAATTATGTATTCACTACCATGCATAAATATTGTCTTTGTTGTACATAATATTTTTTTATTCAGTCAAGCTCTCTTAATTTTTACATAAACATCTCAATTCTGTTTCTGTCAGAGGTATATCTTATGACTTTTCTCTAGTGTCAATCCTCTATGTCACTTACACCCAGAAAGTTTTATACCTTGAATATTCCAATTCTAATTCAATTTTCTATACAGATGATAATTTTTATAATGAATTTTATAGTCTTCTTCATCTTAAATATTTTGACAGGTTTTTAAAACAACTTTGGATTGTGGAACTGCACTATAGATACTTAATGTGGCAATTGGTATTATTTCTCATATTGTTTAAAGCTTTTGTATTTAAATGATTTATCTAAAGTAAAATTGAGTCAAGATCTAAATTAAACCATTTAAAAATTTTATGACAAAAATCAAATCATTTTTTCATGGCTATTTAATCCAATAAAAAGTAATTGAACTTATTAATGCTGGCCTATCTATGAGCTGAATCAACTGCATTGGCAACTCATATTTGCTAGTTCATGACTACTCACCATAATTTAAGACTTGTTTGGCAATTAACCAAAAACTCTAACTTTGAGCTGACTCTAATTTGGATCTGCTCAAAATTGTTTATTTATAAAGGTGAACACCTTTATTATAATCTTAGTAAACAATATATATCTTTATTTGAATCAAATTTTTTCTTACTCCATATGCTTGACAAACATTGTTTGTTGCTAATTAGTATATCATTGATTAAATCAAAATCAGGTTATCTTCATCATTATCCTTGGGCAGCTCTATTAATTTATTTTTAAAAACTGTATGTGTCAAGTATTATTTAAAGTTCTTTTTAATTTGCCCTATAATTTCTATTAAAAAGTTCAATGGAGCCACATCAAGCTTCAGACAGACAAATTCAACTTTAATTATGATATTATACTCAACTAACTAATTACTAACGTTTGCTATTGAATTAAATATTGTGGTAATTTGTATCTATATGAGTTTCTTTTTTTTATCAATATAAAAAATAGTTATGTCTTAATATACATTGATCTCATACATACATATTTTATATTTAATATTTATTTGTAACTCAGTGCCTAACATCTAATTGGATTTAATGTAAATAATTAACTTTTCTTTTTTTTAAAAAAATAGAAATTTAATAACACTGAATTAACAATCATATGATTTAAATTCAATGACACTGAAATATATGCTTTTTTTTTTTTGTTAAAACATTTTAGTGTTAATTAAAAAGCAATTATAATGACATTTTAATTTAAATCTTGAAATATATTTAAAAATCTAATTAGTCAATATGAAGTTATTGACAATTTTTCTTTTAATTAAATTAATTAAAGTATAATATTTAGAATAATATAATTAATGTCATTCAAGTCAACTGTAAATATTCTCATTATTTAACGTCTTGTTTTTTTAAAAAATACACCACATTTAAAGTGTACAATAGTTATAATGAATCATGTGATTTCATTAATGAAGGATGATTGGTTATTTTCAGATCCCCTTTCAATTCTAGCACTCAAAGGGTTTCTGCAATGTTTTTCGTGGAGAAAAAACAAGAAACAAAAAGGTCAAGAAAAGTTCATGTGTGGACAAATACAAAACTAATCTACGAGAAAGATAAGTAAGTATAAAAGAAATCCAACTTTTTTTTTTTTTTTTGAAAGTTTATAAGTGCAATGAAAACTTGTTAAAAAATAAATAAATTTAACTGTCCACCTACATTTCTACAAAGATTTTTCAGCTAATAATAGAAATCAGTGATCTTTTTAAATTTTATCTGTACAGAGAATTAAATTAAAATTTAATTATCTTTTCTACAGGAAGTTAAATACATATATATGATCTGAGAAAACTAGATTTGTAAGCGTAAAAGGTAAATTTTGTATCAGTCTTCTATTCTTTAAATGAATGACAATTCAGCACTACAAATTACAGTATATCTAACTCATTTACATAGTTATTAATAATCATTTCTTCTTTAATAAGCATATGCCAAAATGCTGACTCTTTAGACCCTTCATATAAAAATTTCTTTATTCTTAAATGATATTATATATATAACACATCTCAACGATCACGTGATACTACATTTTTATTTTTTTCCAACAGACAATATGTTAAAACTCATTTGACCAACTCAGCCTTATTCTATGGGGTAATTAGCGCCCATTTACAACTAATAAATAAATAACTTGATAGATTAGCTAATGATTATCTATCTGAAAAAAGAATTCTAAATTTGCTTGTTATCTTAAAAAAAAAAAAATCTTAGTTACACTCAATTTAGGCTCAAATCTCAGATTGTGGCATTTAGACTTTTAGCTTATTAAAAATTTGAATAGCTTTATAAATATTCTATATTTTGTATTTATATATATGAATAAAACGTGATATTTGTATAGAGTATATCCTAGATATATATTACTTTTAAATAACCGAAGCTGTCCAGAAGATAGATAAAATAAATAAATATATGAAAACTATATCAGCATGCATGATTTTCTTCAAAAATCTTGCTTACTGTATGAACCAAATCTCTATATCATCCTTTAATTCAAATTATATTTTGATTGTATTTTATGATCGTTGTAAAGATCCATTTCCAATTGCAGTTAGATTCACATTATACATATATAATATAGGGGATTTGAACACAGACTTTCAAGCTCCTTTCAGTCATCGGCTCTATCTCAAGTTCTCTCAATTGAGCCATCCATTATCTCACACAACCGACACACATGACCACACGGTTGTATGAGATAGAGTGAATGACTGAAAGGAGTAGATCGTCATGTGTATCGGTCGTGTGATATAGAGTGGATCGCTGAAGGGAGATTAAAAATCTATGTTCAAACCCTTATATTACATATAAAATCCAAGTATGTAAAATATACTTGTATTTAAATTGTGTACATACTGAGATTTTCAAGCTTTCTACAACTTTGCACTTCATCTTATACAACTGATACACATAACCACATACATGTGAAAAAGATAAATGTTCTGCAATATTCATATTTCATGCTGAAACAGCACTCATCTGTTGGTTCATGTCACCATCTCCCATGCATATATACAATCAGTCCACAGTTTATATTAAGATATCAAATCTTCAAACTTTAATGGCCAAGCTTCAATTTTCTTCACCTTTCAACTCTTTAGTTATATATATCATTAAAAATCTGATGATTGAACACTCAAAGCCCTTGTTGATGCCAATATTATTGTCATAATCCATATTGATTTTAAGTCACTCTGACTCCTCACATTTATGACTTTAATATGTCCATTTAAATATACAAAAACAGTATGGACAGAATACAGGCTGAATATGTAATAATGAAATATACGTATATTATCTGTATTAATTGTATAAGATATAAGTATATTATCTGTATTAATTGTATAAGATGGAGTGCATAGCTGTAGAAAGCTTGAAAATCTGAGTTCAAGTCTTTCCTAATTACATTAAGTTTAGTATAGACAATATACTTATATCTGAATATTATATATTTAGCCTTTATTCTGCCCTTCCCTCTTCTGTGTATTGAAATGAACATATTAAGGTGCTTTCAATGATATGGATGGCTGAAGAGTTGGATGGTGGAGAAGATTGAAGTTTGTCCATTAAGGTTTGAAGATTTGCTATCTTAATATAAACTGAGCACTGACTGCATATATGTCTGGGAAGTGGTGATTGGACCAACTGATAAATGCTGGTTTACCACATATATTACAAATCATTTATCTTTTTCACATGTGTGTGTTTATGTTTATTGGAACTATAAAATGGAGTGCATAGCAATAGGTCACTTGAAAATCTGAGTTCAAATTGTTATAATTATATTATGTTTAGTATAGACAATATACTTATATTTGAATATTATATATATATATATGTGTGTATATATATCAGAGATGAAGCATCCATATATTGAATGGAATGAGTGCTTCCATGGAAAAATTCACTAAAACTTTCAAAAGCTTTAATTGAAATTCAATTTTAAAAAGTCACTTTCAATTTTTTTTTACCAACAGTTGAATTGTTTTTATATACAGAAAGAATAAACTTGACTATTATAAAAAGTTCAAACACTGCTAAGATCTAATTCACAGTTAAAGAATGTTAAAAGGATTTGGAAGATAAAAATATATTGATAATATATTCTCTGATTTACAGATAAGAGTGTTTCAGATTTTTCTAGATTTGTGTAATATATATATATTAGGTGCTAGTACATAAAAAATTGTTGTGGCAAGTGAAATAAAAACATTATAAAAAAAGAAGTGTGCTTCTGTTCCTAAAAAGGTCATGCTTCATCACTGATATACATATATAACAAGAAGACATTGAAAATGAAATACATGGGTAAGAGAATAAACAGGTATTACTGATATTACTGAAAGATTTGTGACTAAAGTGGAATTGGACTAGACATATTGCTAGAAGATACGATGGACTGTTGAAATGTTAAACTAGATTCCAAGAGATTATAAAAGATCCAGAAAGAGACCACAAGAGAGATTAATAGATGAAATAAGGAAATGTGCAGGTATGATGAGAAAAAGAGAGGCTAGAGATCAGAAATGGATTAAACTTAGAGAGACCATCACCCTGCAGTGCATTGATAATATTAATGATGTTGATGATATATATAACATCCTATAACTTCACTTATATTTTTCATTATATTCTATGCTCATTTTCTAGAGTTTCTTTAAATATTTTTGTTTAATAAAATAAAAGCAACAGTATTAAGATAATAATTGGGAAAAGTCCAAAATTGACTATAAAATTTGATCCAAATTTAGATGAAATTATAAAATTATATTTGATATGTAATTGATATTTTTTATATATTGAAATTAATGGATCAATTTAAAAAAAGAGAGAAGATGCTTCTTCGTTTTAAAAATAGATACTAAAAACTTTTATCAATAATAGATTGACAATTCTCACATGGGAAAATACTTTACTAACCTATATGTTAATGATTATATGATTTATTGCTGACATTTGCTTATAAATTAGCCCAGATATAGGTATTGATAAGTTCAAAAACATTAATTGTCTTATTACCATGCATGGTTTAATGTAGCAGCCTCTGGAGCTCAAGGGCCAACTATTGTGAAGTTAATCTGAACTACTAAAAAATAAACTATTTAATTATTTTTTACTTTATTGTTTCATTAAGTACTAAAACAATAAACATTCAATGAACTTTTGATTTTGCAGACGATTTTTGCTTACAATTCATGATTTGGAAGTAGCAATTAAAAAATTGAAACCAAATAATAGCTACATACTTTCAAAATTTTTCAAATAAGTAATACAAAATATAATATATGCTTAATGTATATTAAAATACACACCACAAAAAAATTGTGATATGATATCAAATGGCTTTCCCCTGAACAAAATTAAACATTTATTTTCTCTAAAACTATTACAAACCTTTCTATCCATGACCTCTTCCAGTCAACTATTACCAAATCATTCTGAAAAATATTTCCTATTTCACTTTAATAAAAATATTTTTTCTCGTTCCACTATCCTTCATTATACTCCTCGTTTTCCTCAAAAAGCCTTAAGCAAACAATAAAAAAATCTCTACATCTTTTTTTATTATTTTTAAAACATTATATTTTCTCTCTCTAGTCTATATTGCAAAAGTAAATGTTTTATATTTTTCTTCTAATTTTCAAATAAAATACATCTATGGTGTAAATTCTTATCCCATTTTCTCTTTTGTTTAGTATCCATTTTATATTGTTATTATAATTAACAAAAAGCTTTCTTTAGAATTATATATTCCTTGCACTTTATATATTTTTATATAATTTTATTTTTATTCACATTCATTTGTTAAAAATCTATTTTTTCCTAATCAATTTATATATGATAATCATTATCACCATCAACAGCCACAAGCGAATGAGTATAGTTATTCCAACTCCAAGAAAAAGAGAAAATAAGTAGTTGTAGAAATAATAATAGTAGTAGTAGTAATTACTCAATGTTTCTTAATGTGCAATCATATAGTATTTAATAATAGTTATTATAGTTCAATGACAGTTGAATTACTTTTTTGAAATTGTTATTTGATAGATTAAAAACATCAATGTTATTGAAATATTTATTATAAAAATATGGCAATAATAACAATGATGATGATATGACAACAACAATAATAATAATAATTCAATTTATTTGATTTATAAATAAACAGCTTAAAAACCATAAGCATTTATAGAAATAGTAGTAACAGTACAATAATTAATATACATTAGATATATTATATGAGTTTTTAACTTACCTCATGCACTGGTATTTAGGTATAAGTGTTTGAAGGTGTGAGTTAAGAAAAGCTTGGAAATTGTTTACTGGGAAGCAAAATGTATGAATTTCCTCAAGGTGGGATTTATATATACACACACACTTGATGTAATCCACTAAGCATGCTTTCAATATCTTTGATATCATCACTATAATTATGATATCAATTACAAGATATTGAAAGCATGCTTAGCAGATTGCATTAAGTATATATATATAAATCCCATCCTGAGGGAGTTTGTATATCTCACTTTCCAGCAAACAATTTTTAAGCTTTTCTTAACTCATGCCTCCAACCACTTATATCTAATTAGACATGTTAATAAATAAATAATATTATTTACATTAATAAAATCAATTTAATATTGATCTTATTTTGTCTCTGCAACAAGTTATTATATTTTAATTGCAATCTATACAAAGATGAATTACCAGAATATTTTAAAAAGGTTAAGTAAAATAATTCATGACAACTAGAATTAAAAGTTGGAATCCTAAATGAGATTTTGTGATTGCATATTCTAATGATATGATATTTTGTCTTAATTTAAACAAAAATAACTTTATTAAATATATCCCTATGATTTATTTTTATAGATATATTTAAATTTATTTATATTCGATCGATTTTATGAATTCCAAATAATTGATCAGAAGAACAGGTACAATTAATTTAAATTATATATTTCTTAAATCATGCCCATAAATTTAAGTCTTATTAAACACTCTTTGAATATAATCATAAAATGTAAATCTACTAATGAAAATAAGTCTCAGATATTTTTGCTTAAAGGTTATGGTAATTTCATTATCATTCATACAATACTGACCATCAATAGTATATTTTTTATATTTAATTACATATTGTTAACATCGTACCAATTATTAAAAACAAAAACAAAAACATTAACATAATTTTGCAGTGCTTTATGACCATTTATATGATGGATTTCTCAAAAGATTCTAATATCATCTGCATAACATAAAATATTTTCTTCATCTATAATAGATTTTAAATTAAGGGTATTAATAAGAACAGAACAGTTTTCAAATGACTAATTGATAAACCAAAACTTTAGATAAAGCAAAATAAAGAATATAAAATTGACTTTGGTAATCAATGTTTTGTTCTGTAACATCTGATATGTATATATAATTTTAATTTTTTTTATTTCATTTATAGTTGTAATTCAAATGTGCAAACATTTTTTCATCTGTGTAACAAAGTGGTTTTTTTCTTCTTTATAACCTAATGCTAAGTGCACTTTTGATTAAGTTCACTATAATCATAGTCTTGAAAATTAATTATTGTTGTGCTTTATTTATACTATAATTATGCATGCATTTTTATTTATTTATTATTCCTTTTTAAATATTTCATTTGTTAGATAATTGTATGTTGTTTTCTCTTTTGTTTATTACATTTCTATAGTTGGCAATGAACCATGTCTCCTTAATCTTTCTTTTTCTGTCAATACATTTCATACACACTATATCGACTGTACATGAGTCAAAGCTATGACAAATTGCTTTTTGTAGTCCCAGATATATATATGTAGCAAGTTTATTTCCATAGATCATTGGCAAAAAACTGTATATAGAAGAAGGAATAATGTTTATTAATTGATGTATAACTTCATTATAAATTGTTTTCCTCCCTAACAATTTAGCATTTGGCAATAAAAAGATGAGTCTAAAATTACATATATCTAACTTTTTCTTTGATTTATAGATTGAAATTTTTAAAATTATATATATATTAGAATTGGAACTAAAATCCCAATGCAAAGTTTATAATTAAAGACAGATATACTGTTCTAGGCAATAAAATTATTTTGTTTTTCAAAGATCAAGATGCACTTACAATCTTAATAACATTTAAACTAGGTATATACTTATTAATTTACTTTTTTCTATAAAATTATCAAAATAGTAATTATATGAACTCACATCACATATATTTATGATATGTGATGTTTCCTAAAATCATTTGATTTAATATAATTTGTTTCTGTACTTTTGACATAAGTTTCTACATTATTATATCCCAAAATTATCTTACTTTGTACATTTGCCTATATATTTAAAATCAGACTTTCAAGCTTCCTATAGCTATCCACTCTATCTTATACAACTGATACATAAGAT
Organism: Epiperipatus broadwayi; assembly: GCA_028023455.1. NCBI lineage: Eukaryota > Metazoa > Onychophora > Udeonychophora > Euonychophora > Peripatidae > Epiperipatus > Epiperipatus broadwayi. Next base: position 5,416,724 of record JAQFVV010000048.1, on the reverse strand, counting down.
AAATGATCTCCAATATATAAATTTCATGCTGAGCCAGCACACATAAGTTGGCCCAGATCATCAGCTCCCCCCCCCACACACACACATATATATATATAAACTGAATACTGTTTATTTATATGAGTGAGAGATGATGATCTGGTTTAACTGATGAGTACTGGCTCAGCATGAAATACATATATTGGAGATATTTTATCTATTTCACATATATTTGGTCATGTATATTGGTTGTATAAGATAAAGTGGATAGTTGTAGGAAGCTTGGAAATCTGAGTTCAAATCCCTTCTACTTAAATTCAGTATAAACAATATATTTGTATTTAATATTATATATATATAGAAATATTGTTTTTCTAATTTTTTAATATTTAAATACATTCTGCTCCATATTTCTTGAATGAATTTTAAAAAAGATTGCTTTCTTTTTACACATTTGATAGGTTTTTTTAGAAGATTCAACAGATTTTATTAGAATAAATCTATCTATAATATTTGTAGTAATCTTTGAAATATAATAAAGATATAGTTAATTTCTTTTTCCAATACCAATTTTATATTATCTGAATAAATTATCATGTACTACCAATGTGTAGGTTAAGATTGATTATATCAGCTTCTTGACAATTTTTTTCTTTACACTCTCTATAGTATTTTTCCACCATGACTTCCATAATTCTCTACCTGTAAGTGTATGTCCAGTCCTGATTTGTTCCTCTATTGCTTAAAGTTGTCTTTCCAATTTTTTTTAAATGTGTGCTTCTTTCTACTTATCAAAGTCTCTGATTCAAAACAATAAATATTGAAAATAAAATATAAGATGTTTGATTTTAATTTTAACTTGAAAAATTCTATTGAACCATTGAATTTTTATTTCGATTTCTTTCTCACTTCTTACATCACGAGTTAATGAATTAGGCAAATATTTTAAAGTTCTAACTTAATCTTTAATTTTCTGACCAATTATCATTTAATTTTTATTACTTCCTCTAATTATTTTAATTTTACTTTCTTTAATTTTCTTCCAAAATTACTACAAATTCTATTTATTTTATTTATTGTGTTTTCATTGCCTGCAAGTACAGCTATATTATTAGCAAATCCAATATAATAACAACAAATCACCAAACATCTAACTCAAACTATATAAGACAAAAGCAGCATAAAGTTTTGAACCTATGACTACCTGCTCAAATAGGCTGATTTGAATTTCAAGTTTTTAGCATGTGAAGTAGAGTTAAAGATGGTTGTTGAATGCATTCCTCCAACTTTGAAAACCACTTCTCATTGATAAAGCAAAGTCCAGAAAACAGTCTAAAGTTGGAATTTCAAATAATATTAATTAAGGATGAGCATTTTATATCTATCTTGTAATTATTAATTACTCATGCACTAAAGTAGAAAGCTGCTTTTGTCAAATCTAACATATTCCTTTCTTTCCTAATATTTAAACTCCATTCTTTTTTATCTTCCTGTGATAATATATTTAAATAAATAATGAAATTAAAATTTTTGGGATTGTATCATTTTCTATGTCTATTTCTCCTGAAAGAAGATGATTTAATCACAAATAGGTTTTGATCCATATATTTTATTTTAAGAATATCCAATAAAATAATCTTAACTCACCCATTTTATTCATAATATAACAAGCATTAGCCTATCTTTCTATTGATTTGTCAAATTGTGCATTGCATTTCAACGTGAAAACTGCGATTCAAATAAAAATATGCTTAATCTATTAAAAAATATCTATTCAGCATTTAACAGCATGCAAAAGTAATTGCTCTAATTTTAACATTTTATTATATTCTGGCCTTTTATTTAATATAATTATAATTGTAGAAAGAAAATTTGCTGTGCATTTGAATCGTAAAGTTTATTACAAATATAAATTAATTCATTCAATTTTAGTTTTATCAGAGTATTTAAAAATGTAATAGGAAATAATAAATTTTGTAAAATTTGCTAAATCTCATTTTGTTTATTAGTTTTATAACTTACTTCACTTTTGCTTGATCTATTTTGATCTTATCCACATTTTTTTCTTTATACCTGATATATGAATCATTTATATTTCAACTTTTAATAATCTACTTTCTTTATCTCTGATCTGCCATGCTTTCTCCATTCAAATTATTAAATCTATTTTTTTGGGGTGTGTAATTTCTCTTTTCCTTTCTTATTCTTGTCAGTTTTATGTAGTTGAATACAATGTTCTTTATATTCCTTTTATTTTACTTTCAATTTTGACTGATCCACAATCTCCATAAAAAATAAATATATAGATATTTAAATTAATCTGGACCAACTGATGATTGCTGTTTTAGCATGAAATCCGGATTTGGTGATTGTTTATCTTTTCGACATATGTGTGTTCAAGTGTATCAGTGATATGAGATAGAGTGGTGAGTGGTGGGTGGTGTGAAAGTCTGTGCTCACATACCCTATATATTAAATTATTTTTGTTTATTATCATAAAGACTATAGAACAATCAAAACTGTAAGTAAAGTAAAGGAAATCATATGCATAAGAAGTGGATTTTTAAAAAGTTTTTGAAATATTAATAAAATAATACAAAAACAAAAAAGAATTAGGTTTTAATAAATAGAATATTTTTTGATGTCTTTCTTTAATTTTATTTACAACTCTGTTCTTTGTATTCTTTTAAATGCAGATTTAGTTCTACCACATCTAAGTTATGATTCAAGCATGGATCAGATGAGAATATATTTAATTTGATGAGGCTAAATAAAAATTAAAGAGTTCAATTTTTTAATTAATAAAAAAAGCAACATAAACATTTTGATATATGCATTGATGAGATTCAAAATATCAATTAAGTAGATTATATAATGTTTATAGCAAAGTTCATAAAAATAAAAAAATATGTGTGTGCATCTAAGTTAAATATTCAATTTGACATATTTCATTATCACATTAACAATAATAAACCTCTTGTACTTTCTTTTTAATAATAAATTGTTTTTATTGCAAATCATTTAAGATTATTTGCAATTTTAATTGATATTATTTTCTTCTCATTTTGAGTTGTAAGGTCACATTTATTTTAAAATGTTTGCCATTTATCATGCATAATATGGATCTGAGAAACAATGTAATTTTAATAAATCCAGTAATAACACTTTTATATGATGACAGTGATAGTTTGAACAAGTATTTTGGTGATCATATTTTGAATAATGATATAAGAATTCAGATGATGACTTGATGATATATTTATTTTATCTACTCATTTAGATATAGAAACAGATATTCAGCTTAATATAAATAAAACATCTCTTTGAAGTTCAAAAAAATGAAAATATTGAAAATCCTGATGAAATATTTGGAGAATATTAGCTTCTAAAATATTGGATTTTTTTAAGGAATATATGTGTACATGAAGTTGTTCTGCCTTATGTTAAGAATGCTTCTATTGTTTCCATTTTTAAAAATAAAAAGAATAGACAAGATTGCAATAATTATTGTGGAATATTACATTATTCACTATAGCAAAGCTACTTTCAGTGAATTTGGTAAATAGGTCAGTCATAGATAAATGATTAACAGAAAATTATTGTGATTTTAGATAATCAAGAAGCACTATACACATTGTTTTTTTAGCAGGCAAATTCAAAAAAAGTTTTAGAAACAAAAGAGTGATTTACTTATTGCTTTTATTGATGTGGCCAAAGCATTTATTTATCTAATCAAAAAGATTTATGGCATTGTCCATCAAAATAACATGACAATGAGAGAAAGTGTTATTACTACAAGTCAAAAATATAAAGCACTTGAAATAAAACTGGTGTTAAACAAGGATATGTGCTTGTTCCAACATTGTTTTCACTTTTTATAACAGTAACCTTTGGAATTGTTTGTACACAATATAATGAATTAGGAATCTAGATGCAATATGGTATTGATAACAGAGTTTTTAATTTTAATTGATTAACAGCAAGTATGGTGATGATTATGTTATTTTTTCCAGTTCAAAAGATAATTTACATAATGTACTCAATGCTTTGAATGCAACATATAAAGGCTTTAATTTATTAACTAATGTTCGAAAAACTCAAGTTCTTTATCAACCAGTGATAAAAAAAATCGCCACAACTTTTAGCATGGATAGTTATCAATTTGAGAGTATAAAACAATTTAAATATCTTGATAGTTTTATAAGTAGAAAGATGGATTTAGATGTTGTCAATATAGATTTCAGTGTATTGCATATGTTTTAACAACCAAAAAACAAAATATTTTATTATAGAGAACATAACTACTGTAGCTAAATTAGCTATATATAAAGTTAATTTATTGTATGAAAGTGAAACTTGAATATTCTATGGATGCAATCTAAATACATTAAAAAATTTCATTTATGGACACATCATAAAATTTTAAAAGTACAATGATGGAATCATAAAACAAATCAATATGTGCTTCAATTTGCTGGATGGGATACTATAGAGTCCATTTCCAAGTCATACCTTTATTGGATTGAACATGTAAAATAAATGAATAAAAGAATATTTTATAATTTACTTGAGCATGATTTTTGTGAAAAAGCTAGACCACATTTATGTTATAAGAATTATCTCAAAAACATGTTAAAGAAATGCAATATTGATTGATATCATTGGGAAGATAAGGTAAAGATTAAAATACATTAGAGAGCTACAATTTGACATAGTGTTGATGTATTTCAGAAAAAAAAAGTTTTCTACTGAAGAAATTAAAAGGCAACATCACAAAATACCAAACAAAAAAATGAAACAGCATATTTTGTATGGAAATGTATTTGGGATCCACAGATAGATTTATATAGTAGCAAAATTTATTTCCAGAGTAGTTTTTTTTTCTCCTTGAAGTTGAAATAGTCATATTAATTTACAAGTGGCTGCTAAATGTATATGTTTTGTATAAATGCGTGAAAAGAACGAGTGCAAATAAAATAATTCATTGTTATATGTAGTTTACATTAAAAATATATTGATTTTCAATTAAGTTAGATTTTATATATTGGCTAATCATAATATAAAAATCTTTAACCTAATAAATAATTATTAATAAAATTGATAAATTTAACTTCAAAAATATAATTATTACTATAGACACAAGGATTGCAGTTAAATTGTGTCAAAAAATATGGATAAATAATGAATATGAGAAGGTAGAATGATCATGGCCAAATGATGATGCTTGTTCAGGGAAAATGTATTTTAGGGGACATTTTTCTTTCCATGTTTTTATTCATTTATTTGAAGTGCATAGTGTTAAAAAGTTTTCATTTGTATATATTGATTAAACTATTAGTAATAAAGTCTCTTCAATTGTCTCTAAGGAGATAATTTTAATGATTTGCTCTTATTTTATCCATTAGTTAAGAATAGTTATTTATTGATGATAACTGGATAAATAACTAGATTTACTTACTATTGGTTAGATTAATGAAAAAAAAATCTAGAATTTTTTAATTTTCAAGTAACTTATTTTGGGATCTAAAAAATATTTAAATTTGCCTAGCTGGGAAATTATTTAATCCATAGTATGGCATACTATAACAATTAAAAATAAATGATATACTTTCAATGTATGTGAATATATCAAAAAGGTTATTAAAATTTATATGCAGTGATAAACAATTTTAAAACAAAATTACTGAGATATAATATTATTTTGATTTTTAATAATTAACAGTAACATAGTATTAGTATTTCTATTTTCTTTTAACGTTATTTTTTTCCCATTATTAATCTAAAAGAAATGTTAAGTATATTTACTATAAAAATTCTAAAAATGTAGTTAATTATTTTTAAACGGTTTCTTTTTTAGTTCCAACGAAATATTTTCCAAACCGTTGTGTTTTATTTATAATAAGTTGCTATACTTTAATTTGAAAGCTAATAAATATTTTAAATGCTTAAAGCTCTTCCCGAGAATGGCTAAAAATTAAAATGTTTGAATAATACCAAAAAATTTACTGATTTGATAAAAATAAATTTGTCAGCCAAAATAACGCAATAATTTATTATTTACAACACATTTTTAAAATAGTTTCAAATTTAATCTCCATTACAAAAATTATAACATTCCTTTAAAAAAAAAAATCCACCTGTTACTTGATAAAAAGCAAAATCATTGAATTTAAACTGTTTATACTTATTGCTATACTTTTTTAAAATATATAAATAAGAAAATTTTTAGGTAAAACAAACATTAAAAAATAATTAATACCACATTTTAAAAATTAAATTTTATATTAGAGCAACATAGTCAAATCTTACATATGACTTTACTTCAGTTAAATAAACTTAATTTTTGAAGAAATTACATATATTAAAAATTGAAATATGCATTTGCTTATCTTTGTGCACAAACAAGCTCAGAGTTTGATAGACAGTTATGAAGAGGGGAGGTGATATTCCCAAGACAATGATATTAGATGGGAATATCTGCACCTATATTATATCGATACAGATTGTAAATAAAATGGATTTTAAAATTATTTAATCACAGTTTTTCCGGAATTGATTATCTTAATTTTATTATACTCTAGAAAAAATGTACATATGCTACTATTAATAATTTGCAAATATAAGACCATTGTGTGTATTAGCCATTTATATGCAAAATATTGGATTATATATATATAAACTGGTCTCAAACTAAGATTTGCAGAGTGATGGTAAAATAGTGCCAGAAAAAAATTTGCCTGATAACTAAGCACAAAGAAAACTTGGAGAGAGAGTATAATCTGCTTATAACAGATTGTTGGTTAAAATAAAATATTGAATTTACAGAAGTAGAAAATATATACTCATATATAACAATAACAAGCTATATGTATAAAAGACTGTAATTAAAACACATAATGTTGCTCATCATATTATCCTTTGATATGAGAAGTGATACGCACAACTAAAGGATTAATAATAGGTTGTATTTATTTGTTATGAAATTTCAAATTATCATTGTTTAATAAATTGTTTTGTTATTAAATTTGTGTTAATTTATTTGAAGTTATTGGTGCTCTCCCAACATATATAATTAATATCATCAGAATATAGCAGAATGGATGTAGTCAACAGTTCAAGAAGAACCTATGCAAACAATAGCAGAATGTTGCAGTCAACAATTTGATCATATTTGTGTAAAGAAAACAAATAGCAGTCTTAATGAGAATAATAGCAATGGTGTATAAGACCATCATCTCCAGAACAAAGATAATGACATCATTATGTAATAATATAAAAGTATTTGACATGAAGAATGCTGCTTCATGGAAAAATGTGAAATGCTAGAGGTTCATAAAAAAATATATGAGGAATGACTAAAAGTGTTTATGCTCTTATGATGTTCAAGAATAGATATTGTACAACTGGCAAATACATTTTGTGACCCTGAAATATCCAACAAACTTTCATAGCATTGAATTGACTGATAAATTAAAGAGATATTTCATTCCCAAGGACAAAACAGAATTATAGCTATGAACTACAGAGCACACTATGTTCTGAGCTAGCTATCTGACAAAAAATTGGATGAAAAATAGTCGAAGTGAATTAAAAAATAGATAAAAATGTTTGAAAGACAAAGAAGAAAGGGAAGTAATGCAATAAAACTGTTACATTGACTGGGGGGAGAGGAGGTAAAAATATAAAGATCAATTTATATGGAGGATTAGCTTTTTAAATTTATTGTCAGGATTTCAATTCAACAATATTTAATGCAGTAACATTATTTAAATAATATAAGATAAAACATATTTGTCGAGATCCAAAGATTCTTTTGGTAATATATTAGAGCAATAGTAATTTTTATATTTAAAATCCTAATTATAAAGTTTAAAAGCATATGTTAAATAAATAAATAATAATTATAATAGTAAAATCTAGTTGTAATTTAGTAGTTCAATGTACTTTTTTTTTGCTTTAAATTACGTCTAATTTTAAATAAGTGCTTTTATCTTAAAGATTGATAACTTTTACTATTTTATAATAACAGCCAATGTTTTTAGATGCTATTTATAAATTGATGTTAATGACTCATGTCAATCAATTAAGCAAAAGTGATATTTCAAATCATAATTTAGTAATAAATTTCTCATATAATCTTTAACAAATAAAATTACATAATTTAAATATCAGCTGCTATGATTATTGCAGAAAATAATAGTGTTCTGCCCCTGATGATGATCAAGCATTTTTGTTAACTGTTAACATTTTTTTTTTTATCAAAAGACTTATTGGATTTATAATATCTGGTTTTATCAGATAATTTATTGTCAGAACACAATAATCTAAAGTTATTAAAGTGCAGTATTGTATAAGAATTCTTGTGATGAGTGTCATATTTTCTGACTTGGATTCAAATCTAGGTAAAACTAGAAAAAAATGTTTCAAGTAGCTAAGGATAACTAGGTCTCAAGTAATCTAGTTAGCCTGCTAATAACAGTCAGCAAATGAATATTTACTCATTCTTAAGTGGAGAAAAAAGATAGCAAGTTAATCTGTTTGGTTAAATGAGTGTCAATGTGCTGACTATAAAATGGAATCATAATTGTAATATGATACAACTTTTGTCATTAATAAAAAAGGAATCATACACTTATGGCATTGAATCCATGATTACCTTTATTCTATAAAACAATGTATAAAAATCTATAGCTAAACCTTTTAAACAATAAAAAGAAAACAAATAAAACAGGCAAAACTCACTATACATATTGCCACACACAGCAAGCTAGAGTAATCAATGGATGCCAGAAGGTTTGTGAATAAAATCCCCATCTAGTGCCTACTCATCCAATATCCCCAGACTAGTTTCTGGCTTGTGGCCTTCATCAGTGAGGATCCTTGGATCTGAGAGCACTGCACCTAGATTTTAAGATCTAATGCAACCCTCCAGCAGCCACCTTTTATTTCCTCTTAACTACAAAACCATGAGTCTTAAATTGAAAACACCTTAATGTTTTCAATCCAAGACCATTAGCTTATATAGTCATATGGGTCTGAACTCAGTTCAGTACACATACATTTTGGTGTCTTTGGTTCTTAAATAACCATAGTCACCACTATCCTATTAGGCAGGATTGGTTTTAAGCCAATAAACATCACATGACCACCACTTCTTATGCTTGTGTATAACTATTGTAAAACATGCAAAACTCACTAGACATATTGCCACACCCAGCAAGCTAGAGTAATCAATGGATGCCAGAAGGCTTGTGCATAAAATCCCCATCTAGTGCATACTCATCCAATATCCCCAGACTAGTTTCTGGCTTGTGGCCTTCGTCAGCTAATAGTCTTGGATTGAAAACATTAAGGTGTTTTCAATTTAAGACTCATAGTTTTGTAGTTAAGTGAAGATAAAAGGTGGCTGCTGGAGTAAGACTCATAGTTTTGTGGTTAAGTGGGGGGTTGCATTAGATCCTAAGATCTAGATGCAGTGCTCTCAGATCCAAGGCTCTCACTGACAAAGGCCACAAGCCAGAAACTAGTCTAGAGATATTGGATGAGTAGGCACTAGATGTGGATTTTATGCACAAGCCTTCTGGCATCCATTGATTACTCTAGCTTGCTGTGTGTGGCAATACGTATAGTGAGTTCTGCCTGTTTTACAACAGTTATGCACAAGCATAAGAAGTGGTGGTCATGTGATGTTTATTGGCTTAAAAAGAAAACAAATTTATATCTAAAAATTAAGTTAAAAAAATTTGAGAAAATACCATCTCACATCACAAAAACTTAGACCAATTCAATTACAAATAGCATGTGACCTTTAATTATTACAGTTTGATGTAATCACTAACATCTATAGTAGTTATAGCAGAGGCAAAACTCTCCATATAGTAGTGTCACCCAGTGCAAACTAGAGTAATAAATGGATGCAAATAGATTTGGTCATAAAATCTTTATCTAGTGCCTCATCCAATATATCCAGATTAGTTTCTAGCTTGTGGCTATTTTTAATTAAACTGTTCTGAGTTTCTATGATGTAAGATGGTGATCATGTGATCTATAATAGTTGTTACTATGAGCATTTATCTGCTTCATAATAGTAATAATGCATTTTTCTAATTTTTATGATAAATATCTTAATAAAAAAGCATTGATTGAAGACTCAGCAAATAATATATTCACAATAAATTATTATTTAATAATAATTATGACCTACTTATTAATGATAATGGAAACAAATTTTTCCTTCAACTTTATTATTGCTTTTAATTGTTGCAACATATTTAACCATATGCTTATTATTCCATCTACATAAAGACTTCCAATATTGATAACTGCAGTTAGCTGATAGTTAATCTAGTAAATTGATATATTTTTTTTAATTTTCTAAATAATTTTATCTGATATTATATGCTCTATATTATAGTTATTTTAGCTTACAGTTATTTATTTATTAAATACAAGAATATTGGTGGAATATTTTATGTTGCCTAGAACTAATTGTTCTGAATGCAACTATTTGTAATTGTATTTATGATGCATAGTCTCTTGCACTGCAATCTAACTGTGTTCATTTAGATCTGCAGCCATTATTTTTTCTACATCTACTTGATGCAGTTATTTTTATTGGTTATATTATTATTATTAATTGATGTATTCTTTTTAGCTTCATTCATATTTTCATTACTCTTATACATCCTTCTCAAATCATGAATGTTATTATAACCAACTCCAAAAGTGTATTGGTCACAATTAAAAAAAATGTAAATGATTATATAGGACCATTAAATTGCTGATTTGATTCAAAATATTCAGTGAAATCATGGTTGATAATATTTATGCTTTACTTAATGTTATTTTCAGGTTGAAGTTATGACTGTTCATTTCATTAGTCAGAAGCCAAAGCTATGCTTTAATAACCAAAACAATAATAAAATTTCTTAAAAACTTATTAAATCCACTTTAAGTTATGTCAATTTTTCTTTTCCTCATGTCATTTAGATTTGATGTTAAACAAAAATTCTAAAATATATCAAAGCTAAACTTATTGATATTAGTTTCCAATAAATTTTTAATTTCCTATAAGATCACAATAATACTATCATATCCATGTTTCTATATGTTGCATTTTAACATGCACAATACACCTGGGTCTCATTTGACATGATAGATAGGTTCCTCAGAAAACACAAGCAAACAAAATCGCGCAAAAATAGACATAACTTACATTGAAAAAGGGGGGATGCTGTCTGTGATTTTTCAAAATTCACGTAAAAGCAAAGCACCAATGTAAAATTACTTTAAAATTTGCATACAAAAAAAAATAAAGAAATAAAATATGACTAATAAAAAATTTCAAATTTGAAAAAAATTGATACAAGACAAACTTTTTTTAATTATATTTAATTTTATTCAAAATAATATATTTTATGCATAATTTACAGTACAGTAATTTACATTTTTTATACATGTTTTAATTATTATGATTTTCTGGTGACAATGTAATTAGTAATTAATCTTTGAGACTATGATTTTATTGTTTATGAAGCTCGCAATATCCAGACATACAACCATTTAGCTCTTGTTTTTTAAGAGCATGTTAATGATTAGTGTCATTAATAAGAAAATAATAATTGACTATGTTCTTTTTTAAAAAAGCAAAGACAGAATGTGATTTAAAATGCAAAATTAACACGCACAATGTTTGATCAAATTTACATTATAATCTTGTAAAATTTAATATGTGTATACATAAAATGTGGAAATCATGATTTTAATTTCATTATTGCATAAAATCTTACTATTATAAAGCACTGAAAATATTGAAATTACTAAGATGAAAGTCGAATTCCAATAATGTGCTATTACTTTCAATATAACATAAGTGCGTAAAATTTATTATTTAAAGTAATAGCGCGTTATCGGAAATCGACTTCCAGTGAAACACGAATCGCGTAACTTCAAAATTGTGATAAATAAGTCTGCGTAAAAAGAGACCCAGGTGTATATATATAATTATTATTTCTTCTTGAATTCACTACTTAATTTTTATTTATTAAAAGGTTTACATACATGAAATGATTAAAAAATTCTGGGACATAATAATAATATAAATGTTTAATTTTTATTGGATATAGTTGTAAAACAAAAAAAAATATTTTTTTTCTTCTGTAATTCATTTTTTTAAATGCTTTTATTGAAATTGAAAAATTTGTTTGTTTGTTTGTTTCTTAGTTTATTTATTAAGTTTTGATCTTTTTCAAATTAGAATGAAATGTTAAAATCAAGGTTTAAATATATTTAAATTCAACAGGATTGCTTAAAATTTGTTAATTAACTAAGTTATGCAAATCTAATCTATTTGGAATACTTATGTAGGTCAACTAGTTTCTTAGATATGAAAGAGGATGGAAAAATATTAAAAATATTCAAAAATTTCTCATATTGCAGTTAACAATTATTACTAGAACTTTGATTTTCTTTAAATAATGCTCATTATGGCTGTATAAATATTTTTTTCAATTTAATAACATTTTAAAAATCATTTTAAACTCTTAATGTATATGTCATATTTAGTATGTGTACATAATTATATATGTATAATAAATTAGTAATTAAGTTTTTTATTTAAAATTGTTTGAAGTTTTTATTTTTATTCTTAAACAATTATTTAAAAAAAGCTAAAGAAAACTCATAATCATTATTTTAAAATGAATCATTATTTAAAACAATGATCATTAGTTTTCTTCCCTATCTTTTTTAAAAAAACAATTGTTTTAAAATAAAAACAAAAACTATCAAACAATTTTAAATAGAAAACTTTTTACTTATTTAATATGCATATATAATTATGTACACATACTAAATGACACTTGCATTAAAAGTGTATCTATTAACTTACTGCAGAAATATCTCATGATATATATATGATATTGATTTAAAATAAAATTATATGTATTATGTGAAGTTCATTTACAATATGTATACATACTAAATATGATATATACATAAGGGTATATATTTTAACTTATAGCAGAAATATTTAGTGATATATATCAACTATAAGTAGCCAGTCAATTTAAAGTACCTATAGTTCTACATTTTCATTTACTGTGTCAATAGTAAAAACTTAAAAATAATAGAAATAAACTTTTTTATATTGAATGATAATGTAACCAGTTGGGTTACATGGCACACAGCAACATAGTTGTGTGTATGTACATATATATATAAAGTAAAGAAAAAGTAGAAATAAACAGACAACATTTTGTAGATTTTTTTTAATTTCACTTGGAATGATAATGGCTGTAAAGGGTTAAATAATTCAATTTAAAACAGAATTTTATTATTAATTAAAACATTTAAAAAGGTCTAAAATTATTATTATTATTCTGATTTTGAAATTTAAAAACAAACATGTTTCTAATAATTGTAAAAATTTATATTATGTATTTTTGTAAATCTTTTAATTAATTGGTAAATTATCTATTTTTAAAAATCTTTGCACATCACACTTGATAAAACTTCAAACTTGCTTTTGAAAGCATTAATGATTTGAAAAGTGTAAAAATATGTAGATGTTACTTGAATAAAAATCTAAAAATAGCTTTTAAATAAAATTGTTTTTAATTAAGATTAGACAGATTGAAAACAGTCTGCAATATATTTTTATAATCTCAGATAATTTTATAAAAGGGCTGATAAAAAGTATTAGTTCAGTCTGGTTTAAATTTTTGAGAAGCAGTGGCCAAATTGGCCAACTGCAAACTTGGTTATAATATTTTTGCAGCTTTTTGAAGTTTGCAGCAGTTGCTTTTAGCTGGCCAGGGATGGCTGGTAGATTTATGCAAAACTCCCATGAAACATAGCTGAAGTCAAGGCAGGAGTTCTAGCAGAAGTCTATTGGTTTGATAGTAGAGTTTGAATTTACATGGAGGTAAATGGCCCACTTCTTTGTGTTAAAATTCATGGCCTTAAATATGGACAAAACAGTTTTTTGGCTGAAGCTCATCAAATTCTAAACACAAGAGAACTGAATGAATGCCAACATTTGATCTGAATTACATTTTCCTGATTATGACAATCCTGGACTATACATGTCTCACCAAAAACAACTCATAAAGAGAAGCACAGATAAATGTATATACAATGGTGAGTATTATATATAATAAGAATCAAATTTTAAATAACTTCTTTGGCAAAAATGACATGTAAAATTCTATATATTTTAAAAGATAAGTAAATAATTTTGCTTGAATTGAATTAAAAACTAAAAGTAATGAGTGATCCATTAACAATTTATTTTGAACAGAAAAAGGACTTCAAAAATCTTTTTTAGATTTAATTTAAAGATGTAATTAATTAATTGAGAGTAAACTGTCATAAAAAAAAACTTGAGTTACTTGTCAGAAAATTGACTATTTTTTTTAAAATGGAAAAAAATATTTTTATTGACTGAAAAAAGAGACTAATTAATATTAATTCATACCATCTATATGTTTATAGATATATATGAGTGTAAATTTTATGTGTAGTTTTCAAATGGAATTAATTACAAAATATATTTTTAATAATTTTATTATTTTGATAAATTTACACATGTTTGTTTTATATTAAGCCACATGTCTGTGTGCTGATTGGGTTTTAAATAAACCTATATGAAACATATATGTAAATTGTAATAATTTGAATTGTTTCTAGCAATTTTGTAAATCACATGATTTTTTATTGTATATTAATCAACATTAGAAGACTTAATTTATATGTATAGCCATATTCTAAATACCTTAATATCATTTTTATTGTTAATAAACTTGTACTCAATTGTTAAAAATTGTATTGCATCATCTCTTGGTTACCATAACAGTAATAGAGTACATGTTCTCTGAGTTAGATTGAGTATAATGGTTAAATATATGAATGGAAATGTATTTAGTGATTAAGGGGAATCTAGTGATTATCAATCATCATCATCCTGGTTAGCATAAGATTATATTTTTAAAGCCCCTTTTCTACATTTTATTTAGTTTACTCTATTAGAAATTAGATTTATAGTTAGCCAATACCTTAATTGTACTAAGTGGCCAGAACAGTGATAATGATCAGCATGTTTAATGCCCCAGCATTATTGTTTTTCTGATTTTTTATTATAATATATTCTGATGAATGAGCATTTAGTTTGTGCCACCAAATTAATAGTTAAATAATTGCCCAAGCTGGCAGAGCTTTAATAGTTAGTCCAGCCTACAGTAAACCTATTTCCAATCTATACCAGATTGACTGTTGATTTATATTTTGTATTGTTCAAATCCAGCCTTAAGATGGACTATTGATTTTATTCTGATGTACTTTGATTGATGAATCATTCATGGATGATTATTTTCTTTGAGTAGCACTTATACTGACTTATTGATATTGCTGGTGGATTTATAATTATACTTATAGTTGCTCTGAGGCTTTTCTCTTTAAGAAATATCATGATATCATGCTCTCTTTGTTTTATATAGCACTGACTAATATATATTTTGAATTATTAAACATTACATTAATAATTAATTTGATATTTCATTTTATTATTTTGCTTGAGGTTTATGATGACTTTGCCAACAACCCAGATTCACTCCATCTTTCCATCTCTGTTATCCTTATCCTGTTACAATAATTATGCACACATACTAAATGATATTAACATTAAGAGTATATATATTAACTTACTACAGAAATATCTAATGATATTTATATAATATTGATTTAAAGTAAAATTATATGTATTAAGTGAAATTCCTTTACAATATGTACACATACTAAATGTGATATATACATTAGGGTATACATTTTAACTTATAGCAGAAATATCTAATGATATATATATTAACTATAAGTATCCAGTCAATTTAAAATACCTATAGTTCTACATTTTCATTTACTGTGTCAATACTAAAAACTTAAAAATAATAGATAATTTTTTATATTAAATGCCTTTATTGACTGTGCACTAAAAAGAAATAAAAATAATTATTTCTTCAACCACAACTGAAGTTCTTAGATTTAACTCAAAATAAAAGCATGGGGAGAGGGGATTAAGTCAATCCTTATTTTTTAAAACAAGAGACCATGCTTTTATTTTAAATTAAATCTAAAAACTGAAGAAACAATTATTTTATTTCTTTTTAGCACAGTCAATAAAAGCATTTAATATAAAAAAATTTTTTATCTGTATTATTATATATTTTATTTTTGAAAAACAAAACAACAAAAAGAAATTAGAATATGGGTACAAAAAGAATATTTTTTTTAAAAAAAAAGTAATTGATATCTTTATTTTTGAGAAATGAAAAGTTATTTTTCAATTGATCTATAAATAGAATAATTTTTTTAACAAAAAAAAAAGATAAACTTTCTTGAAAAAAAATCAATTGGTCATGATTTAATGTAGTAATTTTTGATGTAGTCATGTGATTGGATGACAAATTAAAAAGTGTTTTCTTTTTAAAAAAATTAAGTGTGGGGGGCAGTAGAATTAAATAGTTTTAATAGTGGTGACTTCAACAGAGAGAATCTCAATTTGGAAGTCTGATGCTAGATTAATATTATTCGTAGTTTAAAAAATGGTGTTTGCAAAGCAGTAAATTGTTATGGATTACAAGAATCATGTGTTAAGCTATTGATAACGCTGACCATTACTGACCAAACTATGTAACCAGTTTCATTAAAAAGAATGTAGAAAAAGGAAAATACCCACAAGAGAAACTTTCAAACAAGGCTTATCATGGTTACCTCAAATTATATTAATTCAAAATAAAAATAATTGTTAAATTGGAAACCTGAAGCTGCAAATAAATAAAAAAAAAAAAAGAAAAAACACACAGATGAAAATAACTATTAAGAAAACTATAAAAACCTGGAGCCAACAAATTAACTAATCTACTATTTGTAAGATTTACTAGGAGATACTCAACTAGGCAATTTAAAAAAAAAAACTAAAAAAGAAAAAAAATCCATGATGAAATGAGGTATTGCAATGTATACACATTTACATTTAAAAATGTTATTTTATAGGCAATTGAAATTGAAAATATTGAATAATTCTTTTTCTATAACTTTGTTTAAAAAAATAAAATTCTAGATTAAAATGGTATGGAGACATCCTCATTTTCAAAAAAACAAGGGAAGGAAGATTCAAGTTATTCTTTTTTTATAGTGAAATATTTTTTTAGGGTTTGATTATTGTAATGGAATAACTCATTTCAATTAAATATTAATTTATTAAAAAGCATTAGAAGGGAAAATTATATATATTGTATGAAATTATTTATATATTATATGGATATTAATAATAATATGTATTAACTTTGGATTTGTCATATTATCATTTTCTAAATTTTTTTTTATTTGATTTATTTATTAAATTTATTAAATAGTTATTTTTAAAAAAAAAATCTAAATTTCTTTTTTGTTGTTCTTATTTTTCTAGCTATCTGTTCTATGAATTACCTGTGTTAGTGTGAATTATTTTGTCTTAGAATTGTGCTTCAAGGGATTTATATGTTATCCCATTAAAATTATTTAATATTAGAATAGATTAAGTGCATGCATATTCTCTTGTTTACAGCACTAGAGTCCTTCGAATGCCAAAGGTAGCATGGACATAATGATATTTTCTATATATAAAATGTTGGTATATGGTTGTGAACATCCACCTGATTCTCTGTAGAGTTATTTGAATGAAAGTCCACACACCTTATTTTTGTGCATATTTTAGGATGCCCATTAATTTATTGATGATCAGTACATTCAATGTACCTGTAATCTAAATCATTAATGATGATCAGCATTGATATAAAGTGTAGAATTATGTTTATAATTACTTTAGTCTTTACATATTATTTATATTGATTTCAAATGCTGAATTTTGCTCATTTTTTATGCTCAGCAAAACAGTGATGCTCTGATAAATGACTTTATTTTTGGATGATGATAATTTTGCATTAGACTCTACCATTACAATATATATTAGACAAGTAATATATAATGAAACAAAGATTAATAAATAAAGCAAAGTACTGGAAATAACTCTCTCTCATTCCCTCCCTCCCTCCCTCCCTCTCTCTCTATATATATATATATATAAAATCTATATATATATATATATATATATATATATAGATATATAAAATCAGCTTTTGGCATGACTGCCATTTTGAGTAGCATTTATAACTGCTACTATGCTAATCATGATGCAATGATAGATATAGCTTTTATTTTTTTATATATTAGGAATATTAAAAATTATAAATTCCAGTGTTTTATTTTATTATATATATATATTATATCATTAAAATTAGATAATCCCAATATCAATCAACCTCCTTTTAACAATAAAGATGGAATCCCTTTAAACATATATATTTTAATTTAGAAATTATATACATTTAACACCAATAAAAATAATTAATAAAAACATAGATTATATGGAAAAGATAGGATAGTAAAAAGTGAACGAGATAATACATTCACACACATATATAAAATACTGTGCTATTCTCAACTCTTGGTGAATAAGTATGTAAATATATTTATTCAATGATTCATTCTTTCACAAAAAGTTATTTTTCTTCATTATTTTTTGTAATGAAAACTATTGATGACAATGAAATGCAGAAAATATAGCATTGCTTACATGATGAAATGAAATGAGGTGAATAACATAGGCATTGACATGCACCAAAAGAGTCATCTATTTCAGATATTCTTGTTATATCAAATAATGTAGACGAGATAAACCTCCTCTCTCTGGAGTATATCAGATAATATTTGAAGCAAATAAACATTGTTTTTTATCTTTTTTTAGTCCATCAAAATCTTCTGCAAAGATTGTAATAATTTAGTGTGACCTTAGTTCTACATTATGTCCAAAAGATAATTTTATTCTTTAGAAAAATCTTTAAATTCATTCATTGCCTTATTTATATGGCCTTCTAGTCAGAACCAGCCCAATAAAAAGTGGAGTCTGGAACAACGATTTCATGTAAGGTTAGGAGAGGGCTTTTACTCATGATAACAATACTTAAGTATTTTTAAAAAGTTCTTTTATTTGCAGATATATAGATATTATTTTACAATTATTATAAATTAAGTCAAGAATAATCCTCTTCATTAAAATTTTATTTATTCTGAATGAGAATTCATTAATACATATTCAAAAAAATAAAATATACTTTTTAGCATTATAGGTATTTTATTTTATTTACTCAAAATAAAATTGCATAAAGTATAAATAATTATTTATGATTATTTATAAAATATAAATATAGTTTTGTGCAATTTTATTGAATGAATATTTGACCAAAATTTAAAATACGTATAATTCCAAAAATTATATTTTATTTCCTTGAACGTATATCATCATAATTTATTCTTTTTTGTGAATTCTGATTCAATAGATACTATAATAATGAAAATTATTCTTATGTTATTTCACATTAACAGACCATGGTGAAATATTTAAGCATGCACATTGCATGTAACAGAAAAATCTACATCACTACACAACCAGTTCAACGTGATAGTGCCATTAAATTGCAGAATTTTGGCAGAGAAAAAAAAGGAAAATTTAATTACGTTTAGCAAGTAGTAAAACAATTTATTTTTTTAATTTTTGCAAAAAGTGTAGATCATGCAAATGCATCGCCTTGATCATTGCGAAGCTTAATGTGATCATGCCTGTCACATCATCCTTGGGCTGACTCTGCTTCTAGCATGTTGATAGCAACATGGTCGCATCATCCTTGGGCTGACTCTGCTTCTAGCATGTTGGTAGCAACATGGGTATTAGACTATTACTAGATTGAAAGAAAGGCAAAAAAGTCAAATACCAACTGCCATTTTGTATAAGTAATATCTTCTCTTGTGCCTTGCGATGTGCTTATTGGAAAAACCTATGGTTTATTTAAAACTGTTCTACATTTTCCTTTTTTTTTCCTGTATAAATTTTAACAGCAGATTCTTTTTCTGAAACTTTGTCCAAAATATTTAACATCTTTAATTATTTGAAATCTAATAATTTACTCTTATAAAATGTGAAATCAATACGATTACAAATTTAAACAGACTTCAAAAAAAATTTGAATTATGAAAATCTCAAATGTATGGCAGAAAAATTGATTTAGAGCCATCTTTACATAAATTTATGAAACGGTCACTATTATGTAAAAGATATCAACAAGTGTTTGTACAAGAAATTATTGGAAAAATAAATTTTATGATTCCCAACATTTTTTTGGCAAAAAAAATGCTGATTAAAAAAAAATTCCCATCAATCTTAATAAAAGTAACAAGCGTTGGGGGCCGAGTAGTCAGCACAGCAGCCTTACAGGCCGTTGTCCCGGGTTCGCTTCCCGGCCGATGCTTTGACACACACAAAAAAAAACTTAATAAAAATACAAAAGTATAAATAACACCACGTGCTTAATTAATATACATTTTAAAGCAAAATTGAATAAATCCATTATTATAAAAAAAATATCCTTTCATTTATGATTTTATTTCAATAAATTTTAGATCTACATATAAACATTTCTTTAGAATGACTAAATAAATAAAAGTTTCTGCAATATATGAACGATATATATCTTTTTTCCAAACAGCAAAAATATTTGGAAACTCATATAAAATTTAATTTCCTTTAGCTACTTAATTAATCTAACATTTAAGCTGTTAGAGGAAATCCTCTTTTCAACTATTCTCTGTATTAACAATAAGTCTGGCTTTGTTCTCGCTATAATTGTGATTTTTGTAATGAAGATATATATATATTAATCACTTTACAAATCCCGCCTTGCATTAATGGTTTGAGAAAGTCTTAAAATCCTAGTTTATATTTACGCATTATCACTATATATATGTCTCAAATTTGTTATAATAAATTTCGAATTTTTCAGTTTTATCATTTTTTCAATGAACATTTAATGCAATATTACTATTTTAAACATATTGTATATAAATATTTTTTAATTGTTTGCATCAATAAAAGTTGAGTCACTAGATTATATAATCAAGTAATAATTCTTAATTATCTTTGGTGTTATGTTACCATTGTTGGCTATCTTGTTAATATAATTCTAGTATTTAAATTTTAGAGCTACATTATAAACTACATATTGCCTTGGAAACAGGTTACATTTGTAAATTCATCCTATACCTCTCCTATTAATATCTGGATATATAATGGTCTAAAAATATGAGAAGTTAGATTGATGTAATATCTACATGGTTATGACTACAATGTCAAATCCACCAAGTACTTTGAGAATTTCATCATTGGCTTTTCAATGAAATGAATGATTGAATAGTTGGAATGGTCAGAAGATTGAAGCATGTTCATTAAAGTTTAAGAAATTGCTATCTTAATATAAGCTGAGCACTAATTTTATATATGTATAAGAGATTGTTATCTGTTTCAACCAATGAGTGCTCATTATGCACAATATATTTATATTGGGGATAATCTATCTTTTTCACATGTATGTGGTCATGTATGTCAGTTGTCTGAAACAGAGTGAAGGCAAACATAAACTGAAAAATTCTAAGTTCAAATCCCTCTATTTACTTGTATGAGAAACATTCAGTACACTGAATGACTAAGCTAGTTACATATTACTTGTCCATCCTTCTCCTGTTAATATATGGATATATAATTGCTCAATAATATGAGCAGTTAGATTGACATAATATCTACATGGGTATGTCTACAATATCAAATCCACCAAGGGCTTTGAGTATTTCATTGTTGGTTTTTCAATGAAATGGATGATTCAATAGTTGGAAGGGTGATACAATTAAAGCCTGTTTCTTACAGTTTAAGGAATTGCTATTTTAATATGATTGCATATATATATGTGAGAAATTATGATCTGTCCCAACTGATGAATTCTAGTTCTGCATGAAATACATACATTGGGGATCATTTATATTTTTTACATGTATGTGATTATGTGTGTTGATTGTTTGAGATAGAGAGGAGACAAATATAGAGTGAAAATTCCTAAGTTTAAAACCCTCTATTTACTTATATCAGAAACATTTTCAATACACTAAATGAATAAGCTATTATATGTTATCTTGGAAATAGGTTACATCTATAAGTTCTTCCCATCCCTCTCTTATTAATATATGGATACATAATAGTCAAGGTTAGATTAGCATAATGTCTACAAGGGTATAACTACAATAGCATTCCATTATTGGTTTTTCAATGAAATGGACAGTTAAATTGCTGTAAAGGTGAAAAGATTGAAGCCCGTCCATTAAAGTTTAAGTAATTGTTATCTTACTATGATCCATGCACTGATTTTATGTATGTGTGACATATTATGATCTGGCTCAACTAATAAGTGCTGGTTATGCATGAAATACATATATTGGCAGATCATCTATCTTTTTCACATGTGGTCATATTGTTTAAAATGGAGTGAGAGGCAAATATAGGGAGGACAGTTCAAATCCTTCTACTTAATTATATAAGAAACATTCAGTACACTCAGACTACTCTTTATCTAGTGTTTCTCTCTTGGGAGGTAACTGGAAAGAAGAATACTCTTGATATGTTATTATCTACTTCCTTTTCTTATAGCTAGTGAATAAAATTGATACTCAAACTTCCTCTGATTAAATATTACTACACTGAAATTGTAAATATTGACATCAATTATATCAATAAAAAATTTATGATCTACATTGAATCCAGGCAGTAAGATATGTTTCTCCATTACATTGATTAGCCTACATTGCCTATCTTTACTCATATCTCTTTGGTATATACTATATCAGGATTTTGATCATCATAAAATGCCTATCTTGATTCATCTTCTTGGGTATAGACCAGGGATGGAAACATATAAGATAAATGAGAGCCACATTCCAGTTTTTTATATAGTGTAAAGAACCATACCATGATGACATTCTACACAAATTTTAAGTGCTATATAAAGTATATAAGAAAATGTAACTAAGAGAAATAAATAAAATACAAAATAATTATTTCAAAATTTTAATAATAAAAATATATATAATAAATAGAAAGTATAATGTTTAATGAAGACCTTTGATCAAATCTTTGAAATTTGGCATTTAATTTGTTAGAGCTGTTCATAACGATTCTGTGAGATGCTGATTAGTCAACTATAAAAGATATTTTGACTCCATAAACTTCATTGTAAAATACAATGATTCACAGCAATATATTGTATCAAAAATTAAAGTTAGATGGCAATTGACTTTCTTTAAGTGTGGATATTTGATTCTGGCAGGTGTTTACAAAATTCAATTAGAGAAGTAGATTTGTGATGCATTTGCAATGCTTGATCCTCTTTCACCTCTAATATTTCCAATTCACCATCCACATTTTTGATGAATATTTCAGAAGGAAATCCATCTTCAATAATATCATGAATAAATGAGTTCACAAAATATGCAAATGTAGATTTAAAACTTTTCAAATCTACATTTGAAATCCACTTGCATTTTTGTAATTTAAATATTTTGCTATGAAATCCCTTATGCAGCGAAGAAATACAAAATGTGGAATTTTAGGATTATTGTTTAAAAAACCCAATAAGATCTATGTTTTCTCTGTCATTGCAGGGGCCTTATCAGTTGCAACATTTACAAGTTTAACATGAGGCAATTAAGACCTGTTCATTGGAACTCATCAAGCACATTTTATTTTAGACATTGATACTGTGGGTTGATTCAGTAAGAGTTAGTAGGTCTAACATTTCTTCCTGCACATGTATGTCTGCAAATACATAATAGACAAAAATGGTCAATTGTAGAACATCCTGAAGATCTGTAAACTCATTGAAAGCTAAACAGAATGCTGTATAATTTTTCATATCACATATCACACTATTTTCAACATATTTATTAATTTCACTAATATAATGCTTAGTTATTAAAACGGGCAAAACTCACTGTATGTATTGCCACTCAGTGCAAGCCAGAGTAATCAATGGATTCCAGAAAGGCTTGTGCATAAAATCCCCATCTAGTGCCTACTCATCCAATATCCACAGACTAGTTTCTGGATTGTGGCCTTTGTCAGTGAGGAACCTTGGATCTGAGAGCACTGTACAAGCCCTACTGGCATCCATTGATTACTCTGGCTTGCACTGAGTGGCAATATGCATAGATTTTTGCCTGTTTTAATAACAGTTATAAGCAAGCATAATAAATGATGATCATGTGATGTTTATTGGCTTAAAACCAATCCTGCCTAATAGGATAGTGGAGGCTGTGGTTATTAAAGAACCAAAGTGATCAAAATGTATAGGCACTAAACTGACTTCAGACCTATATGACTATATAAGCTAATGAGCTTGGATTAAAAATGTTATGATCTTTTCAATTTAAGACTCATAGTTTTGTAATTAAGTAGAGATAAAAGGTGGCTGCTGGATGGTTACATTAGTTCCTAAGATCTAGGTGCAGTACTCTCAGATCCAAGGCTCCTCACTGACAAAGGCCACAAGCCAGAAACTAGTCTGGTGATATTGAATGAATAGGTACTAGGTGGAGATTTTATGCAAAGCCTTCTGGAATCCATTGATTACTCTGGCTTGCACTGAGTGGCAATATGTATAGAAATTTTTGCCTGTTTTTAATAACGGTTATAAGCAAGCATCAGAAATGGTGACCATGTGATGTTTATAATGCTCAGTTGTATGGTGTGAGGAACTTGTGCCATCAATTTATGCACTTTTGTATTATCTGAATCCAAAACAAACCATTTTCTTTCAAGTTTCTTTTAATAAATTTTTCTCAATATGGACATTTGGCACAAGAAATATTCCAAACTATCAAAAAACTAGCTTCACTGACTATCATCTTTGCAACTAAAAGGAAACAAAAGTCCTTTTTGCTTATGATGACCTGATTGCATTGGCTTAAGTTTCTCTGTTTGCAATTATGAATTGTTAGATATTGAATTGAAAATTTGAAATGACTTGCTTCATAATTTCAACATAAATTGCTTATTTTGTAGTTTGCAATTGTAACTTTACAAATAAGACACACTGATTTTCCATTATGGTCTATAAAAGCAAATTTTTCTATCCATTCTTTCTAAACATTTCTATTTTCTTATTCATATTTCACTTTTTTAACATTTTCTGAGGTCATGTTCAAACAAAATAAATAATTAATTAATTAAAATAAAAATATCTACATATTAATGGTTTTAAAAGATTTGTAAATGGCACAAAAAATTATCAAAGAAACAGGCCTTCTTAAAAATAAATAATAATAAAAACAATTTAGAATAATTAAAAGCAATTTTGGACTATATTTATTTTTAGTTGACGTTTTCCTGATAATACTTAAATATCTGCTTTATTATTATTTACCACCAAAAATAGAAACAATATAATCAAAATCAAGCAAATCCTTTCCAGTTTTATTTCCAATATTTTTTTTTATATAAATTGTTTAAAAACCATGAAACTAAGTGCATTAAGAATAAACAATTAAAATAATTTTGTAAGCCTGTATGCACATCAAGCTGCAGAAAAATTACCATAAACAAGTTTAAATTACTTAATAAAACAGTCTAGTGCTTATCAGAATTTTTGAAAAAATATGAAATAGGAAATTTAGCTGATAGGAAAATTATCACTAAAATACAGAACCACAAAATTTTACAAATCTAACTATATGCACATGTGATCACTCCATACATACAGACATAAAGTAATTTTTATGATTTAATAGATATTGTTAACACACAGTTTGCTAATATGCTTGAAAATTGTATATACATATATAAATAATGTAATTTGTAATAAAATAAGTAATAAAAATTTTGTCTTGCGTTGTTAGCCGAGAGGTATCGCAACCGCCATGCAAGCAAGTAGTTGGTTGCAGACGGGTGTGGGTTCGCATCCCGGCAGATGCTATGACATATGAAAAAAAAAATGTTTGATAAAAATTTCTATTATATTAATCTCAGCCTCAGGGTGACCTTTGAGCATTCCATCATCAGATTTTCAACCGGATGAAGTGTTGAAGAGTTGGGGTGTGGAAATGGATTGAAGCCTGTCCATTAAAGTATGAAGCTTGGCTATCTTAATAAATATCTGAGCACTTATTGCATATATGTGTGGAGATGATAATTTGGACCAACTGATGATTGCTGGATTAGCATGAAATATGTATATTGGTTATTGTTTTTTTTTTACATATATGTATTCAAGGGTATCAGTGTTATGAGACAGAGTGGACAGTGGTGGAGTGTGTGAAAGTCTGTGCTCATATACCCTATATATTACATATATTGATACAGATATATAATAAGCCTGTATTTCAGTTATTACAAAATTTGTGAAATTAAAAAAAAAAATTAAAATAATAAGAATAAAACCAGATTTTAATGGAAGCCACATTTAACTTGACTAAAAGCCGTATTTTCCCACCATTAGTATAGACTCTATCAAAGAATTAATCATTTTAAAAGGCTTATTTTTATTTATCCTCTTTGGTATAGACTCTATTAGGGTTTTAGTCATTGTAAAATGCCTATCTTTATTCATCTTCTTTGATATGGATAGATGCTATCAAGGTTTTGATCATCATAAAAATTCCTATCTTTATTCATCCTCTTTTGTATAACCTCCATCAAGATTAACCTTTGAATATACCCCAGCATTGATTTATTTTTTGTTGCCATATTTAATCACTTAGTACATATTAATCTGTGTTATGAGTTCTTAGTTTTAGAAAAGTCACTAAATGGGGGAAGGGGATAGTCATTTTGAAACTACAATTACAATATGTGATTTAATCTATATAACGGTGAAAAACAATTTCTTGAACAAAAAAAAATGCAACAAAGTAATATTTCCATCTTCTCTTTTAAACTTACTATAATTCTATTTAATTACTTACTACGTATTAATCTATGATATGAATTCTTATTAGGTCTGTTACTTAAACAATCTTAAAATATTGATACCATTTATTACGTTTTGATTAGTGGGGAGGGGTCAGTAATGATTGCTTTTTGATTATTTAAATATTACTGCTCCATTTACATATGCATTAATTTGAAAGCCAGAGAACAATTAATTGCTTTTCTATATCAATTTAGATGCATATTTATGTTTAAGGTAAATAATTTGATCCCCGCTATTTTTGGCCGCCATGCTTCCTTCTGAATGTCCAGATTGTAGGGGGGGGGCTGTTGATCCTATTTTTTATAGTTTGCATTTTATAGCATTTTCTGCTTATTTTTTTTATTAGTTACTACGTATTAATCTGTGTTACGTTTTGACCAGTTGGGGGAATTGCTTTTTAATATGAACTTAGATGCATATTTATGTTGAAGGTAAATGATTTGATTTTTTTCGTATTTTCCCACTTTTTTTGGCCGCCATGTTTTGTGAATTGTCAGATTGTGGAGGGAGGTATATCTCTTGATAGAATCTTCATGGTTTTTTGGTTTTAGTATTTGAATTTTTTAGCATTTTCTTTCATTTTTTTATAATTTGTTGTTTTCGATGTATTTGCTATACATATATTGTCTGAGGCATTTTTATTTGTCGATTTTGAGGCGTTTTTTTTATTTTTGGGGGGGGGGGTATAGCTCATAATGCAATTTTCATGATTTTTTGTTTTTATTATTTGAATTTTGTAGCATTTTCTTTAATTTTTTTTTAATTTGTAGTTTTCGCTTTATTTGCTGTACATATATTGCCTTAGGCATTTTTATTTGTCGATTTTGAGGCGTTTTGTAAAAAAATTTATCACTTGCCATTTTCAGGCCGGTTGTTGATGATGTCGCCGCGCCCTCTGACGGCTACAGTACGGTCTGCAAACCAGGACCATTTTTTATATTTCCTTTTTCTATTTGCTTTATGATTACTAACTTTTCTTTGTTACTATCTAATTTTTCTTCAACTGGTTTCCTTTTATTTATTTTTTTTGTTTTATTTGCTCTTGTTAATCCCTGTTTTTCACAATATCAAATATCATTATTGGAACTTTTTTCTTTTTGATTGACCTTTCTTTAAAATACTCTTTCAAAATGAAAGTCTCATCATTTTTTTAAACAGAATTCATGGCTTCTACACCCATTGTTTCATCAATTTTTTTTCTTTTCTTTATGCATTGCTTGATTTCTCAACTCCCTTTCTTGTAACATTATTTTATTTTCTTCTTGTAATATTTTAATATCATCTTCTGTCTTCTGTGGCATTTCTTTTAATATTTTGTTATATTCTTGTTTTATCTCATTCTTTTGCTGCATTTTTTATAATGTTTTTAATCTCTCTTTTTGTTTTATATCACTTTTTTGTTGCATTTCTTTTAACATTTTGGCATTTTCTTCTCACAAAATTTTAAATAAAGCATTCAATGTCATAACATTCTCTTTTAAAGGCTTCTTTACAGACCTGATGGCCATTCTTGTTTCATTGCCATGTTGATCCATTTTATAAGCTTTGTATCTTTTGTTTTACTATTAAGCCATACTGTAAAGAGATAAAAAGAAATTGTCTTCCTATTTAGATACTATATTCCTTTGATATAATTTCAAATAATGACTCCTTAAAGTATTGCAATAATATGTACTTTTAAACAATCATAATGAATTATAATCACTAACTACACAATCCATCAGAAACAGCTCGCCTATCCACCTAAACATCTCCCAATTTTCTTACTTGATTTATACTCCCACAACCTGATCCAATTAATCCCAATACATTGATGAGCAGATGTATTTACTTTTTTTATTATGAAAATAATAACTCATTCCTTCTTATTCCACACAGCAAATATCTATGTGTCTGATTTAATTTATACCTTATAACATTCTGACTCTTATTTCAGGGCTATACTAATTTATATTATTATTTTAGATGGTATTATTGAATCATTGAATTAAATGTTTTCACTTTTTGAATAATAAAAACTTGAGAATTGACAGCAGCTGGACAGCCATATTGTCCTGATCATTTATTGCCTAGCCTAACCATTAGATATATTATTCAATTATATATGTAATGGTTGGCTCATGGATATTTGGTTGTTACCTGCTCCTTACACATTATTTAGTTGTGATGACCAAAAGTGCAACTAGTTAGATTACTTATCTCTTTTACAACTATGTACAATTTTTACTTTATTAATATTTGGCAATGGATCGTGTGATAAAGAAATATTTGTAATTAATGAGTGTCAGCCATTTTTTAAATATTTTATGGCATTCCAATACCACATGTTAACTTAAGTTTTATCATGATTTTTAATTTCTAGACTGGTAATTACCTTATGGGTAATTATTACTCTTATGGGTAATTATTTTCTGTTAAATAATTAGTAGTATAAATATGTACATTTCTGACATGCTGCTAGGACTAAGCAGAGAGCGATGATAATAAAATTAACAATTTAATAATAATAGTTACAAAAGTGTATCAAACATCACTCCTTAAATTCTACAAATAAAGAACTTTTTTTTTTTTACATGAAACCAACAATAATTATTTAAAATATGTAATTACAAAAAGAAGACATTTAAAATCACTTTATATACAAAATACTAAAACATTATCAATAAAAAATTATAACACATTTAATTAATGTATTCTCATCTATGGTTTGAAAATCACTTCAACTTATAGTTCAAAGTGCACGTTTCTCTTTCCTCTAGAATTATAGATATGTGTGCACATCTATTCAAGGTCATTTTGCATGACTGTCATAATTCTGGTTTTAAAATTCACTTCCATGGTTAAAAAGTGATGATTAATGCTTCTACAAACAGGGCTACTGGTTTATATATGCTATTTCCTAGAATACACACATATGCTATAATAATTCTGCATTGGTTTACTAGTCTGATCTTTTTTAGAAAGCATTGACTATGAAGTTACTTCTTTTACATGAATTTCATTCTCCTTCCATTTAGAAGATTATTCATATAACACACTTAGCAGACAAAAGACATTCTAAGCAACCGGTTACTATCTCTGATGAACAAATGTGATCAGCAATTATAAAAGTTGGGCTTTACCCATTTATTTATATTAGCTCTTCTATTATAGAAATTGTTATTTTCCATCTCTAAATACTACAAGTGAGTGTACTTTAGACTTGATAATCAAAAGCAATTTACAGAAGTAGTTGAATCCTTTTTTCTTTCTTTTTCTAGTGATAAGTTTGCTTCATTCACTCCAAGTCAACTGCCAGCATAAAAAGAAAGAACAGCAAAGACACACTCCTATTATAATCAACAATATCTGAATACATAATCAGATCCATACAAACCAACTTAACAAAACTTTTACTTATCTTTATTTTTGGTTTTTAATTAATCTAATTTCATTATTTACAAAAGAACTAAATTGCTAGATCTGTAAATATGTTTATCTGTTGATTATGAAGATAAAGTTATCACAAAAGAAATAAATTCATATTAAATATTTAGTATTTTTAGAAAAAAATTGTTACAAAGTTATTAATTAGTGTTTTTCCTTTCTTTTTCAAAGTCTAATAAACTTGAACACTATATTTTAATTATATAGCTCCACAGGAATTTACATATATTTTATATTATTGGAACCCATTAATTAAATACAATAAGTTCAATAATAATAATAAAATATGATTTGTAATTTCTCTTTATTTTTACCAAAAAAAAGTTTTCATTTTCAGTAAAATAAACATTGAAAGGTTTAAACCCATGTACGATGATGTGCTGATACAATATATTTGCAAAAAATAAGTGCAGAATATCTTTATATTATAAAAATGAATTATATTCTGCATATATTTTAATCAATAATAAATTTGAAATTAATCTCTAAAAAATTCACTTCTTTCCAATTTTCATAAAGTTTTTAATTTAATTCAATTGTATAATAGTTTATCATCTAGAAATCTTCTTTAGAAGTTATCTTTTAAAAAAATAGTTCTGAAAAAGATTTTTGGATAGTTGAAATTGCAAGATAATTGAAATGACTGCAAAACCTTGTGAAAACTGCAAATAAATACATTTTTTAGAGATTTATTTAATATAACTAATAGAGAAAAGAATGAAAAAGTATTGGAACTAAATTATTCTTATTTACAATTTCAACATACACTCGAGTAAATCCAGATTGATGCCATTAAGTCTGCAATCAAATGGAGCAGCATTGTATTCTAAGTTCTTTACACTATGTTGTATTAAATGGTTGCAATTTAAGTTATAAATGTAATTTAGTTTTCATTTTTCTTGTCTAGATGTCAGGTATGATTAGAAGATAAGAACAGCTCTGGAGTGTAATCATATTTATTATATTAGTAAAGATGAAAGATAAGCTTTTTTTTATAGCTAATTTTTTTGTTTCAAAAATATTTTTTTAAAAAATATTTTTAATAGTAAATATAAAATATATTTTATTTTTATAATTACTACTTTTAAAATATTGAAAATTCACATGTTGAAAGATTGAAAAGTTTTATATTATGTTAATGAAGCCACAATGATAAGTGTTTTTTTATTTAACAAAATAATAATAATGTTAAAAATAATTTAATTTTGCTTTAATCCTATTTACACAGAAGGCTACAATTTAATATGTTTAATTCTATATATAGAGCTAATGGTTGCCTAGAACCCTTATATTTTTCATATATATATAAAGTAGTTTTTGAGTTAAACCATGAAAACATTAAATTTAATAAATATATAAAACAATTTTGTTCTCTATTTTCTTTAAAAATGATGGGTCCCTGGAGAATTCAGTTTTTTGATCCATAATTATTTTTTCCTACATCACTTCAGAAAACTTTTATTTCATTTTTCTATTTTATATGTGGTCTCTTACAATATTTTGGATTCAGTTTAAGATTTCACTACCACCTTTTGTCATTATTTCTACTAATTACATTAAGTTTGGTAGAAATAATATACATGTATTTAAATATTATATATGTATATATTTAAACTCTGACACAGTATTTCTTTTTATATTAGTATTAATATGATAGAGTATCAAGATATATATTATTACTTTTATTACATGGATTATTTATTATGAATAATTAAATTTATATTTAATGATTAGTATGAATTCAAAGTTTTCTATAGATTTATAATAATAAATTGTTAAATACTTTATATAGAACTAATAGAAAAATTACAATATTTTTAGATATCCTTTTAACATTTTTTAAAAATATTGATAGTACTTATTGCTTTCTTCCAATCTTCTATTATATTATTTATCATCATTTAAACATATAGTATAACTTCGCCAACAATTTTTATTTATTTTTACCTGCTTTTTTAAAAAAAAAAATCTACAATAATTTTATCATTTTTAGAACATTTCTATTTATCCAACATTTAATATGAGATGTGTGGCATTTAATTATTGTATTAGTTTCTATGTTTTCCTAAACTTTATTGTACAATTCATTTGTAAAACTTTTTATCCACTTTGTGTGATTTTAGACTATTTTAATTTTCTTTTTTCTTATTTTTAGAATCTTAATGATTTTACTGATAAAACCAAGTCTATTTTATCTTGCTTCCTATTGGAATAGCCTGTTTTAAAAAATTGAGTAAATTTCTCAAGCTTAATCTCAAGTTTGTTGACTTTCCACTGAAAGTCAACCTTGGGGTTTTTCCTACAGAGTCTTTCCTTTGCTATCAAAGGAGTTATAATATTAACTCTATTTGTCCCCTATTCCTCAAGCAAGAGGATACCATTGCTCACATTTGGAATCAATGTGGATCAGGGATTTACTTCTGAAACCTGGCTTTACGATGGATTAATAACATGGATCCTGCCAACATTCTTCTCAAGACTGCAATCCAAAAGGGATGTTTTGGAACAATTAGGCTTGCTACCTTTTTAAACTTTTCCATTTGGTAAAGTCAGATGCAGGGTTATTTTCGATAAGGGGATTGGCTGGTCCATTGATGAATTTTTCTTTAATACCCTACACAACATCAGTGAAGATGACAAATGGACTTGCCAACCTTGGTTGGCTGAACAGACCTGGAGCTAGACCAGGCTATAGTTTAATCCTGGGAACACTATTGCCTTGTCTTCTGACTCCATATGTAATTTTTGAAATCTACTTAACTCTATATATATGTATATAATCTCTATATTTGATTTAGCTCTGTATACTTATTGATCCTGTTGCCTTGTTTTCCGGCGTCTTATAATCTTTGAAATTTATTTTGTTGGCTTATCTGTATCGTATGTAATTGGGGTACTTGATTTAACTCTGTATACTTATTGCCTTTTCTTGTATTTTACCTGTATGTGAATAAATTTGGTTTGAAATGTAAAGATTTTATTAAAGAGTATTATAACATCTTTCCTAAATTATTGCTAAAACAATTTTTATTCCAATAATATTTATTTTTTGCTCTCCTTGCCATAGATAGGATAGGAACAAATATTTACACCATATAATATATCAAACTTTTTATAAAACCGTGACTTAATATTAGATGTATGTGCATATATCTATCTATTCGTAACTTCAATAAAATAATTAACTGCGACTCCCTTTTTATTTAATTAATTACTTGAAATTTGATTCTCTTGGGAATATTTCATGTAAATTTTTTTTTAATATGCATATATATTTACTAAAACCACTTTAGCAAACAAGTTCATTAATCTTTTTTATTGCTCTCGCTTGAAATTTAAAAAAGAAGCATTAGGAAAT
Organism: Epiperipatus broadwayi; assembly: GCA_028023455.1. NCBI lineage: Eukaryota > Metazoa > Onychophora > Udeonychophora > Euonychophora > Peripatidae > Epiperipatus > Epiperipatus broadwayi. The sequence continues at coordinate 5,383,028 of JAQFVV010000048.1, read as the reverse complement.
GTTTTCAAGATAATTTGACTAGTATATCACCTCAAAGACAATTCAAATACTGAGATTTCTTTTCCTAAAAAAATTTTTTTTTTTTGCTATCGCTATCTCTGTTGACGAAATGATAATTTATGTTTCGGGTTAAAAAACTAAAAAGCCTTCAAGGGCTAACAAGTTATCCGAATTCGCTTGCAGGAGTCAGTAGTGCCGGAAGGTCCTCTTATTATACATTATTATTTTGAAGCTTTTAATAATGAAAAATTGTTGATGGTTTTCAAGTTTGGTCTCATAATAACAGCTGATACTGTCTCAAATGGTACTTTAGATAATGGTTTATTTATTTAGTCTTAGCAAACAGATAAAATTCAAATATAATTTTAGCACTAAAACTCAATTATTATAATTATGAAAATTTTACTTGTTAAATATGAAAACAAAAAAAGTAAGATTAAAATTAACTCTTTTTAAATGATTAATTTTTTTATATACTTACATATTAAAATGTTTGGTGTAGTTTTAAATGATTGAGATGCTTGAATAAACTGCATTAAGGATTGGCGAACTATTTTCGATAATAACCAAGCACTATCGCTTGGTAGTTATTATTTAGTTATCTTGATCATTCTTTAAGCAGAGAGCTTAATATATTTATGTAATAATTTGTTGGTTTTTTAAAAAAAAATATCATTATTAAAATTTATGAAGAACCTCATAGCATCATGATATCGTATCTTCTCCTATGTCATGATCTAGACTTCAAATTCGGTTTTGATAAAACATTTTTTTCAGATTCCAATTAGGCCTAACATTTCTATTCTAGATAGTTTTCTATAGCCAACTCAGTTAACAGTCCAATAATGATTTGTAAACAGGCATTTAGCTATTCTTGAAGGGTAAAACAAAATAAAAAATCTTCACCACCCATATATTAATTAAGTAAAAATATATATATATAAATAAATAAAAACAAACAATTTCTTCTCTACATAGACCCTAATATTTTAACTAGAAGACTAGTTTTCATCAGAAATTATAGGAGTAAATTGTGATGAAAATCAATTTTTTGGTTGAATTATTAGTTGCTGTGTGGGTTTGTTTATGTTGTAACACCACAGTTCCACTGTAAATTGGCTATTTTAAAACTATAAAAAATTTTATTGGCTTTGATTAATTTAATTTTTATGATTAAACAAATGTATTCATCATTATTATTGGTTATAGTGCTTCGAATATGATCATTATTATGTCTAAAATAGTCTCTCATATCAATGTTTATAAGAACTATGGTATTATAAAGCATGACTTCTACATTTTATATGAAGAAAATACATTTAATTTCATTGCTATTTTATTAAGAGATAAAATTATTGCTTGTATCAATCAAAAGGAGTGCTATTTAAATAAAACTAATAAGTCAAAAATAAAAATATAGAATAGGATTTGTTATATGTAAAATAAACAGTCATTATTTGCTATGTGTTGTGTGTGTGTGTGTGCTTGGAAGGTTCCATATTCTGTATTTAAATGTAATAAAAAATTAATTGATTTTATTTAGAAAAGATTAATTTTAGTTACTAAAATATAATAAATTATTTATTAAAAAGTCAATTTAAAACAAATATCTGAGACAATTTTAGATTTATGTTGAATTAATTTTGTAATATTATTTTGTCTTAAAACAAAAATAAAGATTTTTACTGCTTTAAATCAAAAAATTATTAGCTGTAACATTTTGGTGGTAGAGACTATGCCAACCTTCCCGAAAAAGCCAAGAAATCCCACTGCGTGATGGAAAATATTATATCATTCAGATATTATGTAATCATTGGTATAAAAAGTGAAATTTGAAAAAAAAAAACAGAATTGTACAAATTTTCAGTGCATGCAGGATTTAAACCAGTCCAATATTTTAAATAGTCATTTTTCTTTCCAAATATAGGATGGTAGACAAAAGCTATAGCCTTTGCTAGGCATTTGACTTCTTCTTATTGTCCTAGAAGAGAGGTGGACCACAACAAAATAACCAGAAAACATCATCAGTTTAATTAAAAAATTCTTTATTTCAAGAATTCTTATTTATTATAGTCAACTGTTAGCAGAAAATAAATAAAATGACTTATGGAATTGCTGTTTCAATATTTAACAAATCTCTGGATTTTCTTCAATTGAAAGATAATGATAAATAGCTAGTATATTTTGAATAAATTGTATTTCTTAATTATAAACAAATTTGCTATAGCATTTACTATAAATTATTATAAAATAATTATTTCTTCACTACGAGAAAGAAAATCTATAAGTCTTAAGAATGTGAATTTGTTCTCATCTTTCATTATAAAAGGAAACCTATTTTAAAATAACAGTATTTTCAAATCAAATATGCTGATTATAAATTTGTTATGAAAGAAATGGATTTAGATTTTAAAATGATGAAAATTATTTTCGTGCTATTGATAATAAAATTTGCTTTATCAACAATAAGATCAAAATTATTGACCTAATGAATTAAAGAACAAAAATAAATGGATTAATTTTATATTTCGAATTAATAAAGTGATGAATGCTAAAATTTTGGATAAAAATGAATATCTGTGTAAAGGAATTTTATTTGCTACTTATAACAAACTATGAATTTGTATTCAGTGTCTAAGTAATTGGATTAAGGATTATCTGTGCTCCACAATTATTGATTCTCTAGACAAGTATTAGACATAATAAATGACCAAGTTATGAGTAACTTTAAGAATGGATTACCTTGGATTAATAAGTCTACTAAATGGAATTTAATATTTTATATCATTTCCATCATGGATAATATTATAAAAGTAAAATGAATTGTCAATAAATCAAGTGGATTATTTTAATATGCTTTCTACTTTCTTAGTTAAGTCATATTATAGTGTTTGTTAATGTAATAAAACTTGTCTCAGATATTAATATATTTAGGTAAAAGATAATATTATATTTAATATTATGATTAGTATTTAGAATGAAAGGGATTAAATGTAATTTATTTTAGGATCCGGTTGTAAAGTATTTAACAAACTTATATTAAATGGCTAGAGCCCAATAATAATACTTATGAATTCTTAATACTTTGACTTCAATGTTAAGTGGAGATAATTATCCTTATGTAGATGAGTAAATCTGTAAGGAATATTTTATATATTATTTATACTTGTCAGTATTAATTTTTCACTATTATCTACATGTATATTAAGGCAGCCTAGTGATTTAAGTATATTTGTGTTAATAAAGTAACACTCCAGATGTTCAAGCCTGTAATTGAATCCAGTAAAAGATCTTGAGGCAAAAATAAATAAATCCAATTTGGTAAATTATTATCTAGACCTGTTAAGCAATGATTTATACTTGCTTATCTTAAAAAAATGAAAATTTCTCCAATATTTAAAAATGAAGTTGGTGAATAATTGATTGGTTGGTAAAATAAATCAATTAAAAATTTTCATAAGACATTGATCTTTTTTTGATTATAATAATTATTATTTTCCAGTATTAAATTTAGGATTATTTTGTGAAATAGTAAAACAATCTATTCCTATAAACATGAATGTCTTTACAACATGGTATGATACAAAACATTTGATATATCCTGAGTTTAAATTAGTTTAGGGAACAAACAGTAATATTTATTAAACGCATTCATTATATGGTTTTTTTTTATTATTGTTATTTGTTCTTGTTATTGATTTTTATATTATGCAATAAATTATTTATTAATTTTAATATTTCTCTTGTCATTCTTAAATAAACATCGTCATTTTATTTCACATTCATGATTAAGGTCACATTTAAAATATAGATTTATATGTAAAACTTATCTGGATTAAATACATCATTATTGTATTAATGCTATCCAAAACATAAACTATTATTGGATAAGAAGGTTGCATAAAACCCCTTTTACACTATCGCATCTTGGAAAGTATAAACACATTTAATAGCTATGCATTTATTAGATTAACCCTGAGATAGAATTATTATTCAATCTTGTATTTAATTTTGCTAGCCTTAGAGTTAGAAAGCACAGATTAAGCTTACTTTTAGTTAAAACTTGAAATAAAAAACAATAGTTGTAAAGAGTTTTATGATTAAAGAATATAAGAGCAAGAGTATACAGATGTTATAAAGCGATGAAAAATTCAAATTTACTATGTTATTAAATATTTATAAATGATTTAGAGTCTAGAATAATTATAGTTCATGTAAAAATAGATAAAATTTGTGTGCATAATAACTGCAAGTCAAGCAAAATATACTAAACACACTTCTTTCCCATCTCAACTTCCCATTCTATATAACTGATACACATAAACACATATGTGTGGAAAAAACGCCAATATTCATATTTCATGCTGAACCAGCAATCATTAGTTGGTTTGGATCATCTCACATATATATACAACCAATATATACAACCAGTGCTCAGTTTATACCAAAAATAGAAAATCTTTAAACTCCAATAAACAGGATTCAATCTTCTCCACTCTCCAACTCCCCATTCATCCACACTATTAAAAATCTGATGATAGTGTATTATCTTGGTATAAACCAAGCACTGGTTGTATATATGTGTGAGAGATGATGATTCAGATCAATTTCTGATTCAGCATAAAATATGGATATTAGAGATCATTTATCTTTTTTTTGCATGTATGTGGTTATGGGTATTGGTTGTAGAGAATGGAGTAGATGACTAAAGGAAGCTTGAAAGTCTGGGTTCAAATTCCTCCTAATTACATCTAGATTAAAATATGAATACTATACATGTATTTAATTATATATATCAGACAACATATTAGAATTGATTTATTCAAAATAGATCATCATCATCATCAATCCACTGCAGAATGAAAGTCTTTCCAAGTTCAATCCATCTTCTTTGATCTTTAGCTTCTTTTCTCCACATCACCCCTGTACACTTTCTTATTTCATCCATCCATCTCATATGTGGTCTCTTTCTGGGTCTTTTACAATCTCTTGAAACTCAGTTTATGATCTCAATTGTCCATCTAATATCATCTCTTCTAGCAATATGTCCAGCCCAACTCCACTTCAGTCTCTTAATTTTTTTAATGAGGTCAGTAACATCTGTTTGTTCTCTTACCCATATATTGCATTTTCGATTTCTTCTTGTTACTTCCAACATGCATCTCTCCATACTTCTTAGAGTGGTCTGAAGTCTCTGTATTGCTCTTCTACTAAGTGTCCAAGTATCAGATCCATAAGTAAGAACTAGTAAAACACATTTATTAAAAACCTTCACTTTCAAACACATAGGCATATTTCCTTTTAATAGCAAGTTATTTCTACCAAAAGCATTCCAACCAAGTCTATGATTAATTTTATCCATTATGTTTCTATCTGTATTAATAATCTGACCAAGGTATTTGTAACTGTTAACTTCTTCTAACTCATCATAATCAATCTTTATTTTCATATTTTGAGAAAATCCATTAAACATTACTTTAGTCTTTTTAATATTTATTTTTAGTCCTACTTTTATCTGATGACTCCTGCAACATTTCCTGCAGCTCTAAAGCATTATTTGCAAAAACAACTACATCATCTGCAAAATCTAAATGATTTAAATAATCTCCATTTACTTTCACTTCTTTAGCTTCCCATTTTAATTCACAAAATACTTCTTGCAACACTGCTGTAAAAAGTTTTGGATATATGGAGTCACCCTGTCTTACACTCTTCTCAATGTTGACTTTTCTAGTATCATTATTTTTATTTTATTTTAAGTATTTATCTTTATTAAGCAATATACACCTGGGTCTCATTTTATGTGGATTTTTTTAATGCAATTTTGAAGTTATGCGATTCATGTTTCTTTTTAATATATTTTTATGCAGGTTTTCTTTTATGCGATAAAGAAGTTCATATTTCACTATATTTATTAGATAACAAGAAATTTAAATTATTAATAACTTATTTTGACTTGAAATACTTTTTTTAAAAAAATATAATGTTATATTAGCAGCTAATGTGAATATGGTCTGAAGCTATTTAGAATCTTACTTATGAGTAAATAATAATAATAGATTTATACTTACAAATATAAAAATATCGCAATAAGTACTCAAAAATTTTAAATTTTTAAAACATATTTTGTTAGATATAACAGAAATAAATACTCTTTTAGATTTTTAAAAATAATCAGAAATAATAAAGATTTTGTTGATTTTGTAAACTGAAAATAATCTTTTTAGAAATGATAACATATAAATCTTTTTGTTTTGATTGCGATCTCAGTTTTTAAATATAAAAACAAAATGTGAACATTTAAAATTTATTTCAGTAATAAAAAAAAATCTATCAAATAAAGACAAATTTATTATTTTCTGATAAGTAAAAATCATTTAATCATAGATTTTACATTGATGTGTGAGACAAAAAAATGTCAGAAAATGCTGAAATCTGAGAGTTTGCTGCAATGAACAACCTCTTAAATTCCAATGAGAGCTAAATAGTTGTATGTCTGGATATCATGAGCTTTATAAACAATTAGTAAAATCATCATCTCAAAGTTTAATCACCAATTACATTATTGACAGAAAACCATTAACACAGCACAAGACTGATGATGGTACTAGTTGTACTTCCTTTTGTGATGAATCTGATTTCTTACCAGTTCACAAACAAACCACATATTGTCAAATAGCGATAATGATTAAAATATGTATGAAAAAATATATAATTAAATGCTGTAGTTAATAAAAAAAGTTTGTCTTGTATCAATTTTTTTCAAATATTTGAAATGTTTTATTAGTCATACTTTATTTCCTGATTTTTTTATGTGAATTTTAAAGTAATTGTTCCTTGTTGCTTTGCTTTTATGTGATTTCTGAAAATCACAGAATGTATCCCCCATTTTTCAAGGTAAGTTAAATTTTGTGATTTTTTTTAATGTGGGTTTTCTGTGGAACCTATCTACCACATAAAACGAGATCCAGGTGTATACATATACATATTTACAAGGTTTTAGTTTTTTTTAATCTCTTTTTGTTTTTGATTATTTACAATTTATATGTTACATTAATAAAATATATGTCTTTATATTTATTTTAATAAATGGGTGTCAGTAAGTAGATGTCACACTGTTTCTTATTGGACTGTCTTAATTTTATCTTTGGTTGATTGCTATAATGCCTTTGTTTAACGCATATCTTCTTTTCATAAAACTATCTATTTCCATATTGCACATACTGTAGATGTTGCTCCTTCCCAAGTTTTGATCATTTATTTTCTTGGTAAGTATTTGAAGCATTGTTAGTGAACATCTTATTTCCCATATTGTTCTAATTGTGTGTATAAGTGACATAGCATTGTGTGAATCAAATCTCTTGATGTGTTTGTTAATCATATCTTTTAGATTAATGGTTGGAGTTTTGAATACTTTTATCCTTATTTGTTTAAATGCTCTACACTCTTCAACCAGGTGTACGATTGTCTCTTCACTGTCCTTGAAGGTTAAACATCCTGGATCTAGATTCATCCATAGTTTTTTATTTAAAAACGTTGTCATGGGGTGTATCCCATTCATCAATTTATTGATGGTTTTCATATATTTTTGGGGTATATAGATTGACTGAAAGTTTCTTAGAACTTTACTTATGGATATGTTTAGCCATGATTTTTCCTGATAATTGTTACTTTTTTTAAGGACACGATTTTAGCCATTCTAAATTAGACATATTTAATTCATATTGTAAGTCTTTATATGCTATAAGTAAATCAACTACAAAGGATCTTGATTTCTTTTTCCATCTTTTTATACAATTTTATGTCACATTCTAGTGGGTTGAAAGTCTTACTCTTTATTACATTTATTAGAGTTTTTGCTTTAATAAATGACATATATTTTTTTAGATCTATTACATTGAGTCCTCCTTTATTAATTGGTAATTGTAATGTTTACATTTTATGGGTGAAAAGTTATTTATTTTTCCAGCTATTTTGTAAATGATTAGCTTGTTTAGATATCTATTCATCTTCATTTTAGGATTGGTATAAAGGAATTCCTAGAAACATTGATGGATTTGCCTGGAAGTCACTGGGAATTTTTTTCCCAGTGTTGCCATGTGGCTGATTTGGATGGTTGTATTATTGATCCTGTTTGTTTTTGAAACTTTTTGAGTATGTCTATAATTATTTGCATGTTGCAGATATCTTGAAATATAATTATCATGTCATCAATGAATGCGATTGTTTGAATTTTTGCACTCAAGTGTGGTAGATATATGCCTGGAACTTTGTTTTGTATTTCTTTAATCATTGGGTCCACATAGATCACAAACAAGAGAGCCGCTAGTGGTGATCCTTGTGGGTTCCCTTTTTGGGAAGAAAGGAATTAGATTTTCTCATATAATTTTCTAAGAATATAATGCCATTACTTAAGTAATTTTTAATTGCATTTACCATGTATCTGTGTTCAGGTGCTAGTTCATTTATTGTGTTTGTATGACCACTTAACTAGATCAAAGACTGACTTATAATCAACTTTGATGGCATAATATTGAGTTAGTTTTTTTTCTTTTGCATATTTTATTGCTTCTTGGATCCTGATAAGTGCATTAACTGCTTTTTTCTTTTATTTCATGGTTGGCTGTTAAGATCTTGGAGCTCACCAACCTGTGCAATCTCTTTAGTATTCTCACCAGAATTTTAGAATCTATATCCTCTATTGATATATGTCTCATTTTTTCTATTTAGATATCTGTATCAATTTGTCTTTTTTAAGGCTAAACACCACTCTATTATTCATTTATGGTCAGGTTATTCTTTCACTGCACATTTGGTGGAAATATTTCCACATTGCATGTATTAATATGTAACTTAACATTTTGTAAATTGTGGCTGGTATTTTGTCATTTGCCATTGTTATGTACATTTTTAGTTTAGCTACCTCTGTCTGGATTTCTTGCTTTGTTATATATTGTTTGGGTTCTTCTAAAGCTATGCTTTTATATTCTTTTATACTGGATTTTCTTTCACCAAATTTTAGTTTTATCATTTCTAACATTTTCTCATCTACCATTATACCCAATACTGAATTACCTTCTTCAGTTTTCATTGTATTAATTCCTTTTGTGTGTGGTATATATATTCGAGCATAATTTGTCATTGACTTGGAAATTTTACAAAGGTTTGGGATTAATTTCCTGAGCCTTATTGTTTGAATTTCTTATTTTAGTAATTGGTATATTTTATCTTGCTCTTCTTGTAAGTCTGAAATTGAATGGTGGTATGGTTTTAGTTTTTTAAGATCTTGGAGCAAGTTTGAATTTCTATTACTCAGTTTTTTAATTGGTTATTAGTTAAATTTCTTTGTGGTGCTTTTTTGCATTCTTCAGATATTTCTTTTTTTATTTTATATCAGTCAATGGTCTCATATGTATAATAGTGTAGGGTCATCAGTATATTTGATACTTGATCAATTTCTAATTTTATATCATCTCTTATTATTTTGTTTATCGAAAATATGTATTGTTTTCTATTTATTTGGTAGTCATTAATTTTCAGCTATATTTTCAGGTGATCGGGGAAAATAATCATGGATGTTGTAATTACTGATTCATTCACATTATGTCCTGAGACAAAAAATACATCAATTAACGTCATATATCTGTTATTGAAAAATGTTTATGCACCATTTTTATATTTGTCTTGTAGGGGCTATAATGATATTTCTTGCATTTATTTTTCAATTGATTTGGTAGGCTATTGTATGTGCAGTTTAGGTCTCCTCCTAGTATTATTATTCCTGGATTCTGTATAAGTTTGTTTTGTACATTTTCTATGACTTTTTTAATATCCTTACCCTTTGTTGTTGAGTAAACTGCTATTAAATAGTGTATAGTTCTTTGATAAAGATAGGAGATTACTATGGAATTTGTTTGCAGTGACAGTATTTGTAGTGATTTTATTTTTAAATTTATGTTAACTAGCATCGCTATTTTTTGCACTGGTCTTATGTTAGCTTTATGTATTAGAATATTCTGATGGGACAACTTATTTATTATTGACTGGGACATATTCAGATTTATTTTTGTCTTTAATATAGCTATATCATATTCTTGGTTCTTTAAATAATCTGTTATTTTATTTATTTTATTTGGGCAATTTAAACCCCGTATATTTAGTGTTATTATGTTATGACATATATTCATTTTGAATTAAGACTTTTTTGGGTTGTCTATCTATTATTTCTTCAATTATTCTTTCAGCACTTATTTTTGTCTTAATTTTGTTTATTGGTTGTTTATGCTTTTCCTATTTATTTATATTTAACTTTATTGGAAGAGTGCTTGCTTTTATTATGTCAGTTTCTTCATCCATACTTGCTTCATTGTTTTCGCTACATTTAGTTATTTCAGTTTCTTTGATTTTGTTACTATTTTCAGTTTCTTCTCAGTTTTTGTTAAAAGTGATTGTTGCTCTTAATTTAATTGTGCATTTCTTAACTTCTTCATCAATATTCAATTCTTCATACTCTTTTCCTTCCCATTCTTCTTCCATCTCATTTGCTACTATGTTTGCCCAGGTTTTTGTATTCATAGAGTTACATATATGTTTATCTCTGTTGAATTTGTTGTATTTTATACAATTTTCAGCTTCACATCCTGCTGCTATATGCCCCACTCTATTGCATTTGAAACATAGTGGTGGCCTGCTCTTCAATATGATATAGGCATTTGGTCTTTAATCATTCTATGAGGTAGTTTCTCTTTTAGTGTACCTTTTTTTAGTTTTAGTAATATTTTCCATGTGTTGGTGGGAATTTGAAATTCAATGCCTGGGGTCATTTCTCTCTCCATGGATATTATTTCTGCATAGTTATTTATTTGTGTTTTGAAAAACTCTTCATTAAAAGTTGGCAGCATATGCAAAATTCTACCATAAATCAGGAGATTGGGTTCTTTTGAGACATAATATATTTTCTGTTCTTAGGCTTCTATTATCAGTTTTTCAGCTAATTCTCTTTGCTCTTTGTTATTATATTAAATTGAGACAAATCCCCTAGTGGGAAAAAAAAGCTGTGTGCTTTGTCGAGTCTATTAAATTATGTGAGCTCAATAATTTTAAGTACTCACTTACATCTGGTTTATCAAGTATGTGTTCAACATTTTTTTGTTTATTTGTATAATTAAGCTCAAGATTGATGTACTTGGTGTCATGCAATTATTAAATATCTTTTTCCAATATGAGTTCATTTTCACAAATGATTTCGAGGTTGGCTTACGTGTGTATTGTACTTCCTCTATTTTTTGCTATTAAGGTTTTGGTGATTTTATATTGCTAAAGCTATTAATATATGGTGTATCTGAACTTAGTTCAGGCTATTTAAGTTAGGTAGCTGGATTGGAAGACATATGGATATCTGAAAAATTCAGATTTTCTACTTAATAGTTATACATTAGATAAAGTGCTGGGCTTGTCCTGGGATTTTTAATCTAATTCTTGAATATCCTGGCATCTCATTGGCACCAGTAGCAGAAAACAGTCTGGGTTTGGGGATATTCAGCAAAGCTTATTAAGAGCTTATTTTGCGAGCTCTATATATAGCATTTGATCAGTTAATGTGGTGAACTGGGTAGGTTCAACTTTATTTTGTTCTTTATTTGAATAATTCTCTTTTAGCTTTTTTTCTACATGTTAATTGTATTGTTTTGTTCATCAATAAGATAATTCTCTTGTTCGTTAGTATTCTTATAATTTTTAGCTTTTCTTTTTTAGCGTCTATTGGAAATTTCCCAGTCAATGTTATTTTTTCTACTATATTATAATTAAACAATACAATAATACTTGCTCATTATTTTTATTTACTATGTTTGCTGTTCCTAATGAGTTCCTATTTATCTTTGTTTTTTTCTAATTCTCTGCTTATCTTTTTTTTGTTTTCTAGCTCTCGGTTACTCGATGTTTTCCTTAATTTATTAACATTACTATTTTATTTAATCTGGTCTTTTGTAATTCTAAGCCTTCATTGATGGTCATCTTGTCACTAATTATTTTACTAGGCTTAATTTTATAACCATCTAGCATTTCATTAAATTTTTTTTAAAAACTTACTTGTTTTTTTTTCTTGGGTACTTGTGGTTTTTCTTCCTATTGGCATCTTTTCTTTTTTTCTACCAAAAATTTTGGTTTTTTCTTAGGGTATTTACGTTCTTTACCTTTCATAAGTTGGTGCATGCACAGAGTCCTAGTATCATTATGTAATCTAATTGTTGCTGCTGCATTTTTATAAATATTCTTTAAAATATGACAATATCCTGGATTTATACCTTGATGTTCCAATACTTTAATCACTGAAGAAATGTTTATAGAATCAAATATCTTTTCATAATCTACAAACCAAAACATAATGGCAACTCATATTCATTTGTCCTTTCTATAACTTCTCTCAATACCTGAATATGATCTACTGTATTAAAACCACTTTTAAATTCAGCTTGTTCTCTTGGTTGATGGAAATCCAATGTTCTCTGTAGACAAGTTGTAATTATCTTGGTAAAAATTTTGTATAAAACTGATAAATAAGATTGATCAAGAGATGAAATATCCATTAATCATATAATAAATTAAAATGTCAAAATAAATCATATACAGAAAAAATAAAGAATATGAAACATATAATTATGAATTTTTATATAAGTAAAAAATTTAATATCAAAAATAAGAACATAAATTGTTCTTAATCGTTTATATAATTTAAAAAAAAAAAAACTAGAAAAATAAACTTTGAAAGCTGATAATAATATGTTTGCCCAAAATGTGCTTTAATATTTAAAAAATTTGTCTGATTGGTAAAATCTCTGCAATAAATTTATATACAGAATAAAACACTGTAAGGGGAAAGATGTGATGTAAATTTTTATATAAGAAAACAATCATATAATTTTATCACATGAAGAGCAATTGAGCACTGGCTTTGCAACTTAAGATATGGATTGTGAAGAATTTATTTAGCTGCAATAGAAAAAAAATATAAAATTTAAAAAAGAAAAGCCAAACTTCATTTTTCTTCTTTAAATTAATTATTTCATACAAATGCTCATTTTTTTTTTAGAGAACTTTTCTTTCAAAAGAAGGCAGAGGACATAAACAGCATGATATATAACATTGATTGCTTAATAAATATTCATTGCTTTAATTAATGATTTTTATAATTCTCTTACAGCCATTGATCAATATCAGTTATGTAGAAATCCTGAAGAGAGCAGAAGATAATGAAACTTGATGTACTTGAGGAAAACATCATGTTTTCTAATCGTATATAAGCATCTGGATATCATTTAAAGGAATCTTAAATCTAATTCAGGCTTTCAATAATACTAAAAATAGAAGTTCCAAAAATCAGAAACACTGAAAACTTTCTTTAGAATAAATTAATATTTGAAAAGATCTGAAAAAATGAAGAAATTATTTTTAGTTGTTACTAAAAGAATATTTTGATTATAAATTATAAAAAATATTTTATTCTGGAATCAGATTTGTTATATGAACTTTGTTTTGAAACAAAAGAATAGGGAATTTGTTCAAAAGAAAATTAAATGTGAATTATTATATATTTTCATGCAATTTTTTTTATGATGATTTCTATGCCTGAGATTTCACTAATATTGTTTTTATCTTTGAAAACCTTTATCAAAGATTTTTTTGTTGCTTGAAATTGTAGTTTAATATGGGTGCCATTAAGAGAAGACATTTCTATTTAATTTCTTTACTCCAAACGAGCCAGAGGTATTCAATCGACTAACAAATGCATCATCTAGTTGCATTTTAATTTGGTATTTAAATCTCAGTTCAGAAATAAAGTAGTTATTTTTAGAAACAATAGTAGCCGTTTCTATAGAAACCATTAATCCTTGAAATGGTTAGATCACAGTCTTTAAATCCAGTCTGATTCTTTCTAAGACTTTCAGCAAAACTGCATCACTTTCAAGACTCTCGTCATTTTTATGAATATTTAGTAGAGATTTAAAATAGTATAGACTATTTTTTAAAACAAAATAATTTTTAAAAAATTCCAACAAAAATGGAAACTTAAAACGTATATTAAAAACCGATATATATATATGTTTCACAACCAAGATATTATGAAAAGTATTGTATTCTAAACAATAAAATTATATATGTTATGAGATGAATAATGGAGGAAAATGCATAATTTCTGTATTGTTATTACCAATATAAAGTAAAGCCAAACAGCTAATAAATATTTTAATGCATCATTGTTAGACATAAGATTAACAGATTTTAAAAAACAATCAACTAATAAATGGTTAGTAGAAATAAATATTTTTTTTTGTTTTGAAGAAAATTATAACTATTATTAATCATTTAAATAAAGCATCAAAACTATTTAAATATCCCAGAATATTATCCAGAATAAAACAAAAATATAATCATAATAATTATTCAATAGAAGTATCCATTAGACATTTATAAATGATTATAAAGCTTATCACTAATGGCTTTAGAAATTGAACTGAGATTTATATCTATCTTGTCTACTGTTTAATTTGATAATATAAATTACCCTAAGATAGATTAGGGCAATAGTAAAGTGGTGAATATGAGAATTGATGGTTCCTGGATTGAACTCAACCCAACTTCCTGAGTAAGTAACCATTTGATTATTTTTAATATAAATTTATTCACTGCCATGGGAAAATCAATATCAGTTGCAAAAATAAGAAATAGGAGATCTGAGCATGAGAACTCTTCATATCTTGGTTAAGATTTTGGAATAATTATTAAAAATATTCTTTAAACCCATTTATAATTGTTAAATATCCAAATAAATAAAATTCTAGCAAAGAAATCATTTCTAAGATGACTTAATAATATATGTTAATGCATACACAATTCCCAGACAAAAGTTTTTGGTTTATATATTCAAAAGCCACACCATATAGAAATGCCTTTTTGGTTACAAATGGTTTATTAAAAATTTATGATAGTAAATGCTAAAAGAATTATAGATAGCTTGTAAGATTTATATTACCAAAAATAATTAGAATGTCCACAGAAAGCTAAGAAGCCAGAGAGATTTCCTGAAATCTTGAAAATAAACATTTCATCAAAAATTATTTTAAAAATCTGTAAATTAACTATGTTAATGTATTTGCATAACCCCATTGCACTTGACTTTCCATAAAAATTGATGCAGAAATAATACATCTTTCATCTTTTTCTTGATTATTTATGTTAAACTAACCCATATCTATTATAACTATATCTATTATATCTTCTGAATTTCCCAGAATTTTACATGAAGAAGTGAGACATGCAATTACATTTATGAAAAAATGAAAGACTCCAGGTAATGATGGAATTATAATTAATATATTAAAAGAAGCAGGTGAAGAAATAGAATTTTTTTTTTTAGCAAAGTTATATACCAAATGTCTAAATAATAAAGTTATACCATGAGATGATTGGAAGAATGCAGTATTAATATTTTTAAAAAGTGATAAAGAAGTCATTAGAAATTACAAACCTATCAGCCTTTTATCAGTTTTATACAAAATCTTTACCAAGATAACTATAACTTGTCTACAGAGAACATTGGATTTTCACCAACCACGAGAACAAGCTGGATTTAAAAGTGGTTTTAGTACAGTAGACCATATCCAGGTATTAAGAGAAGTTATAGAAAGGACAAATGAATATGAATTGCCATTATGCTTTGGTTTTATAGATTATGAAAAGGCATTTGATTCTGTAAACATTTCTTCAGTTATTAAAGCATTGGATCATCAGGGTATAGATCCAGAATATTATCATATTTTAAAGAATATTTATAAAAATGCAACAGCAACAATTAGATTACATAATGATATTAGGAAAGTCAACATTGAGAAGGGTTTAAGACAGGGTGATTCCAGATCTCCAAAACTTTTTACAGCAGTGCTGCAAGAAGTATTTTGTGGATTAAAACGAGAAGCTAAAGAAATGTAAGTAAATGAAGCTTATTTAAGTCATTTAGATTTTACACATGATGTAGTTGTTTTTTCAAATAATGCTTTAAAGCTGCAGGAAATGTTGCAAGAGTTATCAGATGAAAGAGCAACAAGGGCTCTGAAAGCACTAAGTCTGTAAATCAGAATATATATACAAAATCCTACAAATTATTGCATAAAAAGTTTCACCACAATGCATCAGCATATTATTAATTAAAAAGACTAAAGTAATGTTTAATAGATTTTTTCAAAATATGAAAATAAAGATTGATTATGATGAGTTAGAAGAAGTTAACAGCTACAAATACCTTGGTCAGATTATTAATACAGATGGAAACATAATGGATGAAATTAATCATAGAATTAAACTTGGTTGGAGTGCTTTTGGTAGAAATAACTTGATACTAAAATGAAATATGCTTATGTGTTTGAAAAGGAAGGTTTTTAATAAATGTTTTACCAGTTCTGACTTATGAATCTGAGACTTGGACACTTAATAGAAAAGCAATGCAGTGACTTCAGACCACTCAAAGGATTATGGATGCATGTTGGGACTAACAAAAAGAGATTGAAAATGCAATATATGGGTAAGAGAAGAAACAGGTGTTACTGCTCATTGAAAAAATTAAAAGATTAAAGTGGAGTTGGGCTGGACATATTGCTAGAAAAGATGATAAAAGATGGACAATTAAAATCTTAAACTGGATTTTAAGAGATTGATTCTATGATAATAAGTAATCTTTAGAGACTAAAGAAAGTAAGATTTAAAATATAAAAGAGAAAGAACACCTACAAAAGTTAGTATTTGTAATAGAGAAGGTACTTTGCATTTGATAAACTAGCATGACAGTAGATTCTTTTTGGTCCAACACTACTTATTGATTATTTGCAGTTAACTCTCATTTCTGAAGACAACATTAATTCAGCAACCAACAATGACATATATAAAGATAAAAAATTACATTTTTAAAATGACCCCCAAACTTTCTATCTCAACAAACAGGATTTTTTTTATGTCCAGTTTAAATGTTACATTTATTGATGATGAAGGATTGAAAGCAGTTAAGTTAGTTGAATCCCATCTTTGTTTGTATATTTTTATTCTGTTTCCTTTATTATGGGTGCTTTTACAAATTATTAAAAATAATAATTTCAAAATGTTATTTATTCATTAAAAGATAAATACAAATTTGAAGAGGCTTTTTTAAAATGAATTAAGCAAATTTGAATACAAACTTACTCGAAATGCTAAAGTAGTGTGTTGTTCAAAGTGGAAATACATATACATAATTGATTGATTTTTTATGATGATCCCATTTGTTCTTTCTTTTGGTATCAGGTCTTAAAATAATTTTAATGAATACAGCACTATTGATTTAAGTCTTTTACTTCAAATAATATGGATAATCCATAAGTACTTATCAGATTAATAATTATCAAGCTATAATTTTGTATTTGTGTAAACTTTTCCATATTCTCCATTTAGTGCCACTTTTAAAAAACAAAAAAACATTTGCTACTTATTTACAAAATGTGATTTTTAAAACTTTAAAAAAATTCTTTTCATGATTTTTGCATAAAAAAGATGGATATTATACTAAATATTTTTTTTCAAGAAATGTTTTGCTCTATATGCAGGGCAGTTGTAAAATGATTATTATGATAATCACAAATTTCATTGATTAGATATTTTAAAAGCCATTTATATCTTTAATTATTTTTATCTGGTAAAAAATTAACAAATTTTCTTTATTCTCAAAAATTTTAACCACTACTAAAGGTCAAATACATCTATCAATTTTTATAAAGTTGCTTGATTGATCTTTTCATCCACTTTACATCATTTACATCAATACTTCATGGAACAATCATGTCTGAATATGTTACTAGAATAAATTGCAAGCAGATTCTAAAGAACCATTTAAAAATAAACTTGCAAATACTACTTCACCCATCAATGTCAATCTATCCTGTCTGATAAAGGATATATCCTAGTAACATATTTGGATGTGATTATTCCGTGAAGTATTCATAAACATTACACATTTGATCAACAGTAAAATTATTTATGTGTAATTAAAATTATTAGTATCATAACTCCAGTTTTATATTTTTATGAATTAATTTTATTGTTACATTTTATTAAATATGTAAATGGCTTTTAAAATGCCTAACTAATAAAAATCTATGATTATCAAACTGCATATTAACAACCATTTACATATTTTTTCCAATATCTTCAAGAGAGTGGTATTAGATACTCAAGCAAAATTCATATAGCTTTCATATGGGTTTATAAAAGTTGATATAGTTGATTTGTAATAAGATTAAAATTTATATTTGGGCTTAAAAGAAATGCAATAATTTCTAACTTAACAAAAAATCATTAAAAGCCATTTGTGATTTATTGAAAGATTGTTGTTTCAAATAAGCACTTTTTAAAAAGTATGGTGTTTATAAGTTTCTATAATATATGCTATGTATTTTGAATTCACTTCTTGAAGATAAGAGGTAATAGCAAATTATAAATTAAGCAACACTGTTTTGCTATTACTTATCATCTTCTTAACAAAATATATTCTAACATTCTAAATAATCTTTTTACACCATAAAAATGCAAGACACTATATATATATTATTTATACAATTTTAAACAAAAATATTGTTTTTATTTTATCTGTTTCAATAAACTTAATTCTGGCAGAAAAATATGTTTTTTCTATTACTGTTCTAAATATTATATATATTTTTTGTAATACTTCTGATGTTACATAAACAAAAGGTAAGAAAACATTAATAAAAATAGCATTAATAAATATACTATAGATTGATATTTTACCATGATAAATAAATTCCCAAGTAAGTGAACTTTCAATATAGTTTCTTTATATATATATATAATTGCTTTGTTTATTTCCAAGCAATATATATTTGCCATAAACTGGAGTTTGAATTTAAACTTGGAAAAATTTTCAGAATCCAATAAGCTTAGGATTTTTATTTCAGATAGCTTTATCTATAATTAACCCAGCTATTCATTCAATTATTGATCAGTAAATGGGTGCTAATCTATTCTTAACTAAAAAAATTTCAAATCTGAAATGAAACTTAACATTTTCCAGGTAAAAGAAGGGATTTCCAAGCAAGTCTATAATTTTTCTTATATATCTGGAGTATAAATGTTTCAAAGTAATCAGGGTTAATCAAATGAATATGTGCTGCCAATAAATTTGATACTATTCAGGGAGATATTATTTACCTAAAGATTCAGAAATCATAATTTAACCTTGTTTTAATTCAACATACATATACATATGCTTTACACAGTTTGAATGCTTCAGAAACAGATTTACCTAATTCAAAACAAAAGTTAATGTTAGCGCATTGTTCCATTGAGGGTTAAGGTCTGAAATACATCATCATATTTTATATCATAATCGTGATCCAGACATGCTAATGCATTAATTTTTTTTATTATTATTTCGTTAAGTAACACGTGTCAATTCAGATATAGAGCCATAAGAAGTTTGCAAAGACAGTCAGATTTCACTGGGGCACACTATATATACATTTAGAAGAAAGTCGTATATATATATTTACAACAAATAGACAAATCATAGCATTTTAATTTTTTTTCTATTGAAAAAAAATAATCAACAAATTTATTTATGAGAGCCGTATGACTTTAAAAAAAAAACATAAATTTTTCGAATTTTTATATATAAACATTTAACAAGTTTTGCCTTTATTAATAAGGTAAACATATTAAAAAATAATTTTTAAAAGAACATCATTATTAACTCAGTGAAGCATTTCTTAATGAGTCATTAAACTTAATATTATACTAATTGATTATAAAGTAAAACCTTTTAGTCTTTTTTAAAAGGCAAAAGATTTTTATAAGAAGTTTTAATTGAATTTATTTGCCTGTGTTCATATATAAATACACAAACATAATATTTTATATTCATATATTTTTGAATATAACTGTGTATTCATGTGTGTTAAGCATGATTTTCCAGACAACTTCAATGTTTAAAAATATATGCATTGATAACGGATCATTAATGGTAGATTAACATTTTTTATCTTCAAAACTTTCTCTTCCACACACAAGGAGGAAATGTGAAAAAGAAGGCATTATTTCACAGCTGAGTGGAAATAATTTGAATAGTCTTCCATAATCATTTTACCATCTAATTAAGAATAAATAGGTAGTCTTTTATCTGGAAGAAAAATCGTAAGCAATTGGAACCTGAAAAAAATTCAGATTTTACCTGGCCTGAATTTCAATCCAGGTCATGCAAATGAATGCTACAATTAAACCATGATGCTTTTCCATACATTCATTTTCAATCCTTATCAATACCCTGAAAGATGAAGGTTTCTTTCCAAATTTAATCTAGTTTCTTCTAAGCCTAACCTCTTTTCTTCACATACCCCAAGTCTTATACAATGTATCAAAACATCACATGTTCACCATTTCATATGCTTACACAAACTGTTAATAACAATAGCAAACTCTCCCTATAGTAGTGCACCAAGTGCAAGCCTTTGTCATCAATGGATGCATGAAGATTGGTGCATAAAATTTCTATCTACTGCCTACCCATCCAATATTTCCAGACTAAAAACTAGTCTGGGAATATTGAATGAGTAGGCACTAGATAGGGATTTTATGCATAAACCTTCCTGCATCTATTGATTACAAAGGCTTGCAATTGCCTTCCTGCATCCATTGATTATAAAGGCTTGTGCTTGTTGTTATTACTATAGGAGAGTTTGCTATTGATATTGTTTTTTACAATCTCTTAGGATAGAATCTAAAAATCTTTCCATTGTCATCTCTTCTAGCAATATCTCCAGTCCATATCTATTTCAGATCTTAATTTCTTTCAGTGATGTTAGTGATATTGTTATTTCTCTAATCCATACATTTTATCCCTTCCTGATATTCCTATTAAACATTAACTGTTTAATCAGAAGTTTCAGTTTTGCTTTTTTATTAAACATCACATTAAAACACATTTCTTTTTTTAAATTAATTTTATGAAAATTATTTCATTTAAGTTTAATTCCTTGATTAATTTTAACCATTATATTTCCATTTATATTAATAATTTGACCAAAGTATTTGTAGTTTTTAATATCTTTTAACTTATTGTTATCAGTCTTCATTTTTTTCCTTTTAAAAAATCATTAAATGTTACTTTAGTCTTTTAAACATTGAATTTTAATCATACTTTAGTGTTTTTACTCATTTGCAAAATCTAGATGACTTAAATAATCTTCATTTATTTTTCTACTCTTATATTTTCATTCTAATCTTCAAAATATCATCTTAAAAATTGCGGTAAAAAGTTTAGGAGATCTGCAATCACTTGTATTAATGTTAATTTTCTTAGTGTCACTATTTAATGTCTAATCAATTATTGCATTTTCATAAATATTCTTTGGAATTTGGAAAGATCTTGGATCTATGATTTAATCGTCCAAAATTTGATCCCTGCTTGTAATACTTGTTAAATTAAATGCCTTTTTGTCATATAAAAACCCAGGATAAAGTAGCAACTCATATTTAGTAGTCCTTATTTTTCAATTTTCTTTATATTTGTATTCTCTAAATAAATTGCAATGATCTCAGAAAAAAATATTATATAAAACTGATAGAAGACTGATATATCTATAATTTCTAATATATAAACTACTAAATTTTTATAATCATCTGGTATATCTTTATCATTTATATAGTTATTACATAACTTTATCAACAGTTTATTTATTCTTTTTTCTTTTACATATTGATAGTAATTTGATTATTTCATGAATTTTTTCTATTCTTATACTTTTAAATGCACATTCATTTCTTCATTAAAATACTTTGGATTCCAAAAGATATTATAATTTTAAAGGCTACTTTCTTTGCTTATTCTTTATTACTATGTAATTTTTTAGAACTTTTCAGTATATTTCATGTCATTTCTCTATTTATTACTAATAGTTTCATTGTTTCATCCTATTACTAAAACAAATTTCCTTTCAATATCAAGACATTGTATTATACTTTTGAGACTTTATTTGTATAATTGACCTTGTCAATTTCCTGTTATATTTCCTTATATTCTCATTAAGACTTTACAGAATTATAGATATTTGATTTTTATAAATGCATTATTTTCAGATGTTTCATAGTATTTTATTTTCATATTACTGCCTTACTCAATTGGAAATTCACTAATTAAATGCTGTTTGTTTTTTTCTGTCAACTAACTTGGTACAACCTTAATTATATTTTTATTATACTTTTTCAAATCTGAATCATCATCAGTCTTGAAAATTTTTTAAATAAATTGAAAATCCTAGCTAAATTTATTGAACTATCTCTAAAGACTAAATATATCAATTATTGATTGGTTTTTCTATATTTGCATTGACACATACCTTACCTCTTACCAATATTTATTTTCTATTAGTAAAAATATACTATGGTTCAACTCTGATATATTTCATATCCATTCTGATTTGACTTTTTTCTGTTTTTGAAAATTTCTTATGATGACATTTTTTAAAATTTCTGTCTTCATATTCAATTTTCTGAGCTTTCTTTTATCTTATGAGAATTTTGAAATTCTAGTATTAAAATCTCATGATAATTTAAAATGTTTTATCTTATCAAAAGCAGTCTGTCCAACTATATAACAAGTTGTTTCTTCATTAGCAAAATAAGAACTAAACTGAGAATAAACCTGAATTATCTGTATTTAATATCTTTCACTAAGGCAAATAACTATTTTTGTCAGTTTATTTTGTTAATGATTCCCATTCACTAGTTCAATTTTCAATATTTGTGCCTTTATAGTAAAGTACATGCCTAACTTATATCTAATAAAAAGTCATTTAATATTAGAAATATTTCTTATAATTTATCAATCTTCCTTCATAAAAATCATCATCAAATGTCAGCTGAGATTCATAACATAATAATTTTTAACTTTCTCTCCCTTCAATTGCCAATAGATGCTGCTTTTGCTATATTATTGTTTGCCATGATTTTAAATATGAAAAATAATGAGCATTTATATTATATATTCATGGATTTTCCATGCTTTCTAAACAATATTACTGTTTCAGTTCTCAGATATATAATGTTATCTGACATTTAATAAAAAAAAATGACAGTAATTTTGATCTTAAAAAATAAAAATCAGTAAATTTATACATCAGCTGATGCATGTTGGTCACCAGTTTATCTGTTCACTCACTATATAAATAATCACATACAAAGAATAGCTGCATTGAGTTTATGCCATTCATAAATATGTGATTATTTTGCTGCTGTTAAAAGCCCAATTCAGTCCTCTTCAGAACAAAGATTCTCTTAGTTGTTTTTTTTTTTTTAGAAATATAGATGTAACCTAATTCTCAAACTTCATTACGGTAGAACCTTAAAAACATGAATAAAATAAGATGTTATATGTTGGACTATATCCATCATTTATGAGTGAATTTGAATGTATAGAAATTTTTAAACTTTATTTAAACTTTCCAAATACAAACAACTTGTTAGTAATAACACACAAATAGACAATACAAGCACAGTGAGAATATTCGCTTAGAAGTTGAACTCACACCTTTATATACATTCAACATTCACTTGTAAATGATGGAAATAGTCCAACATATCACATCTTATAATATACCATCATTATAAATAAAATATTTGAAAAAATGATCTCTTTCTCCTTAAGCTGCATTTTTTTATTAGAATCGTTATTCTTTAGCATGTGTCTTCATTATTTATTAATTATTTATCAATATATGTTTACTACAATTTTATCTGCAAGTGCCAAATTTCTTGCAGAATATATCTAAAATATTATACATAAATTTAAAAAGGAATAGAATTGATTAATGATATCATGTGGTTATGTTTAATAAGAATACATAGTAATATTTAATTAAATTTATGTTTGAGCTAAAAAAAAAAAAATAATTTTTAGCTCAATAAAAGAATGTTTGAATACAAAACAATGTGGCCCTTATTAATTAAGTTAAAGTTTAGCTAAGGCAGGTTATGAAAGCACACTTTATCTGCTATCAGATGAAACAGAATAATATTCTTTTTATGCTCACTTTATTTATCACTCATCCCAGTCTATTAAAAGACAGTATACACTACGTGACATAGCAAGTGTTTGATATTGTGGTTTTATCATAGTTTAATATAGCATATGAAATCTATGCTAATTTTCTCTAGTCTTTGTTTTCCTTGTTAGAAATAAGACCAGAAACACTGCTCACTAGCAAGATATTCTACTTCTGAGTCAACTGTTTATCTCATTTTATCAGGATTTCAAAAATATGATTTAATGATAAATAATTTGTTATAAAAAAACTAAATAAAAAAAAGTCAATCCTATAACTGATACAGTATGTTTTAGCAATGACCTATATGCTTGATAGATGTATCAGATGCCATCTGCAATATGTGTAAAAAAATTAAAAAAATTCTGGCTTGAGAATTTCAAACTTTTATCACCTTTAATATATATATAGTTAGAGGGAATATATATATATGTATGCCTATGTGTGATTATCTTGGTTCAATGATTAATTGCCACGATCTCATTTTGTTAAGAATGAACTTTTTTATAATTAGTAAATCTTTTATTTCTTTCCTATAATTAAAAAGTGAAAAATCAAAATATATTTTTTTTAGATAGCTTAAAACTATGTTTAATTAAAGACTTAATTACAGAGATCTCTAGGATTTGAAGTTTTTCTAAAATATTAGGCACTTCTATCTTAAGCTTAACCTTACCCATTACTGCGAACTCTTAAAAAACTGAATGAAAGACAGAGTTTATGATTGAGGAGCTGCCAAGCTTTGATATTGATAAAACTCTTTTTAGTTGACCTCTTTTTTTTTTTTAAAGTTTAAATTAACAAGCAAATGACTATAATTTTTTTCTTAGAATAAAAATTATCAATTAAAAGAAAATCCAATGGCATTAGATCCACACAGAGATCTAATTAGTATATTTTATTCCCAGAATTTCTAAATGTATTAATAACTGAAAACAGGCTTATTATATACCTGTGTGTCTATATATGTAATATAGGGTATATGAGCACAGTTCAGATGACCCATCACTCTCCACTCTATCTAATATCACTGATACACTCAAGCACATATATGCTGAAAAGATAAATAATCACCAATATCTAATATCACTGATACACTCAAGCACATATATGCTGAAAAGATAAATAATCACCAATATACGTATTTCATGCTAAACCAGCAATCATCAGTTGATCCAGATTATCATCTCCCACACATATATACTATAAGTGCTCAGATATATATTAAGATAGACAATCTTCCTACTTTAATGGACAGGCTCCAATCTACTACACCCTCCAACTCTTCAACCATCCATCCAATTGAAAATCTGATGATAGAATGCTCAAAGGCCACCCTGAGGCCGAGATTCTTGTCACACCCATGTTGACCTAAAGTCAATCTGTTTTCAGTTATTACATTATAGAGATGTCTGCCCATCCTTGCACATGCATTAAATGGATTATGTCCTGTACATGTGGGGTTCAGATTGACTTTAGGTCAACATGGGTGTGACAAGAATCTCGGCCTCAGGGTGGCCTTTGAGCATTCCATCATCAGATTTTCAATTGGATGGATGGTTGAAGAGTTGGAGGGTGTAGTAGATTGGAGCCTGTCCATTAAAGTAGGAAGATTGTCTATCTTAATATATATCTGAGCACTTATAGTATATATGTGTGGGAGATGATAATCTGGACCAACTGATGATTGCTGGGTTAGCATGAAATACGTATATTGGTGATTATTTATCTTTTCAGCATATATGTGCTTGAGTGTATCAGTGATATTAGATAGAGTGGAGAGTGATGGGTCATCTGAAAGTCTGTGCTCATATACCCTATATTAAATGTATTAATGAAAAGTATTTGATATTAAAAATTGTTTTGTACAGGAGAGCAGGAGTCTATTTTATCATTGTTTATTTTTCAAAATTTGATTCAGAGAACAAATTTAATTTTTCTTGGAAAGTATTAAAAATAATAATATCTTCGTGTCTTAAAATGGGATGCTATTAGCAAATTTTGGTACATCATAAGGGCTGATTATCAAGAAGACTTTGTATGAATAGAAAAATCACTATAAAAGAACTTGATGGTTAAAAGACAGAATGTAAAAAAAAGTTCATATTTGATTAACATAAATTCTGATTATTGAATTTATCACAGAATAGGTTAAAATGATAATCATTAAAATAGATCTTATTCCCAAACATGTTAGTAAAAAATTTAATGTATATTCAAAAAAAATAGTCACTACTTCTTGTAAATTTTAATAGCACCCTAAAAGTGCCATTTTTGTATTATCAAATTTGTCATTTCACACAGACATTAGATTCTTTTAAAGTATGTGTTGTGGTTTCAAGTAAGTATAGCAAGGGAATCAAACTTGGGACCTTTGGATTTGTGGATATTTAAGGTAACATCCTTAACAAATTGGGCTATTCTGCCAAAGGCAGCAGTTCATATACTTAACTACAGTGTTTTCCTGATTTCTCCCCTTTTTTCTCAAGGGTAAGATTAATGAATGGTTTCCAAACATTATAAATTATCACAGTAAGTTGACTTGTGGAGTTATGTCTTGTCAAGTGAATAGGTAGCTTTTAAATTTTTTCTTTTCTACTCTTTGTCCAATATTTGATTTATATTAGATCATGAAAACAGTTCCACTTGTAATTACAACTACACATTGTCATTATCACAAACTTTCAGACAAACACTACAATTATATTTTTGTAGTTACTTGTAAAACTAACCATTTAGATTCCTAATACAACATGGAAAAAATCTTGCATTGCCAATCATCTTTTCTGAATATTTTTAAAAAAATCTTTCTGACTAAAATAGCCTTTTGAGATGCAAAAAATATTACTAATGGATTGGCTACAAGAAAAGTCACCACCACTTATCATTTAATAATAATCTTCCCAAATTCTCTTCAAATAGATAAAGTATGTACTTCACACATAGCCTCAATATTACAATTGATAACTACAGCAATTGGTACAAAATGCATAAAAAATTGTGTTCGGGACTGCAAGAAATGACAAATTTCCAGTGATGATGATTGTACTTATATGAATTAACTTTCATCAGAAAATTAAATATGCATATAGAAAAGACAAAATAAATTATGTTAAGATGATAAACATTTAAAAATTATCATTTCTTAGCCCAGGGGTAATGTTCAATCTTTTGGCATCTCCAGGCCACATTGGGAAAAAAAAGTTGTTTTAGATCACACATTAAATATTGAAATATTACTGAAGACTGATTATAAAAAAAAAGAAATCCATTCGTAAAAGTTCTTAAATAATAATCTTAATTATGCACCAACCCATTTGGAGAGTTTTTTAAAATTATCAAGCAGATTCTAAGTTTGTGATCACTAATATAGAAAATGAACATATCTAAATAATTAAACATTACTGATGGTTTTTTATTTTTTATTATAAAAGCAAAAGAAGGAAACATAAAACTAATTGGATATTTGACATTGTATTTGAGTGTGTACATAATTGATTTTAATCACACTGAGACACATAATCTCAAAGAAATCTAAATAATTAAAAAATTTATGATTTTGCATTGGGTCACATTTATAGACATACTGTGATGGATGTGCCCTTTGGGTCACAGATTTGGACACCTCTGACTTATGCCTTTATACAAAAAGTTAGCATGCATCCATGCATAATGTTAAATCAGTGAAATCAATTATCTTAAAGAATCAAATATGTAAACAAAAAATGTCAACAGACATCAGATTTAGGGTGATCAGCCTTCTATGAGAAGTTTTAAACCTAACTGATTTTTTTCTGGAAGAACATAATGTTTTGCCTGCATCCATTTAGTGATTATTCTTTATATGATCTGTGCTATTAAATAAATGGCTCAAAAATATCAAGCATTGCAAGATTTTGAACACAAAATAAGATCTGTATTTAACATTAGATTAAAAATAAAATATACAATTTAATAACCTAATTATAACCTTTTTGGCAGCACCTTGACTTAATAATTGCACACAAGAAAAATATTAAAAACTTTTTTAATGGTAGATTTAAAATTGTTTATAAAATTTAGCTGTTTTTTACATGTTTCTTTCTTTTATTAAAGCATTTTTATTTTGACGATAACTAAAAAAATAATTATTTTAAATATAAAAATTGTTGCTATTTATTTAATCTAAATTATAACATTATTATCATATATAGATGTATATTATAATAATATGTCTATTCTTAAGCCTATACATTAATATTAAAATTTTAAAAATGTTTACATTCATTATCTATTTTACTTTATGCGAAACTATTTATTCATTATTTATTTATCTATATTTTATTCACATATGGATTAATTAAATAATTTATATATATTTTTTCCTTTCATTTCAAAATGTTTATTCTCAAAGCATCACAAATTATAAATAAGTGTTTAAAAAAGAGAAGTTTGCTATAATTTAGATTTTAATTAATACAAGTTAAGTTATAATAGTTGTTTATGGAAAATTGATTGAAATTATTAATTAAGTCTTAGTCTTAATTGCCAAAAGCCTGTTATATTTAATTTTTATAAAGATCAAATGATTTATATTTTTTATTAATCTCTGGAAATTCTAAAACACTAACTTTAAATGTGGGTACAGTTATATCAAGATTTATATAAAAGCATGAAGAGATAACCTATTCTAGAACTCCTATAACAATATTATGTGAAATTACGAAATAAAAAATAATATCAAAAAAGGATAATATAAAATCAAAATTTCTTACTTGCAATTTAAATCAACAGATGATAATGTCAATCTTTAAAAATCTACATTTAGCATTCAAATAACAGGATGCACACTAAAACCTAAGTAGGAAAGGGTCAAATGCCTTATCCGTAGAAGTCTTGCCTACATTTGGTAATCATATTGTTCACATACATAGCCATCACTATTACAGAAGAATCCTGTCTATGAACTTTATTTCAAAATTTTGATAAGGAATGATATTCTATAAAATTCATTTCTAATAAATTGCAAGATTGGAAATTTATCCCATTATTAAATAGACTATGTTATCATAGATATACCAAATTCCTTGAGAGAAACTTGATTATGACTTTGAGAGACCAAATGAAAATTTTTAGAAAATTAACATCCTATAAGTTATAAAAATAATTGATTTAGTATGAAGAAATAACCATCTGGAATCCATTCACTATTCATATCAAGCTTCATTAATCATAGGATTTTTAATAAAGAACGCTTTTACACAAAACACTTTTAAAAAGACATTCTCCAAAATTTTATAAAACTTGGTATATTTTATTTTTTATTATGTATGCATATTTTCTTTTCTTTGTTCTGAAACTATCAGAGACAATATGTTTACTGTCCAGGTAAAATAACTTTAATAATATTACTTATTAATGTCTGTATGTGCACATACATTACAATGTATGAGTATATGAATGATTAGATAGTTATCACATATTATGTTTCTGTTGATTGGGAACAAACAAAAGGGTCTTACAAATGTATATAATTTAAATATTGTGAAATTATAGTATCCTTTTATTTGTTTCACTCAGCCAAAGATTTTATTTTGAATTCTATGGAAAGCTTTTATGTAACAACATTTATTTATAAAACTATTTGTAACAGCTCTCTAAGTTGAACACTATGAAATAATCAGAGCCATTAAATTATTAATGACATTTGTTTATTATTGTTTGTCAATAATGTAAATAAAAGTTGGATGGTTTTTCATTTTATAAGTTCATACTAGTTATTTTATACATTCGTTCATATCAATTTATAGTCACATGAACATTGCTGTTATTATCAATCCCATGAGGTCATTATTTATTTTTATTTTTAAGTATATTTGAAATGAATAAAATACTCTTTAACTTTAGATATATGTTTCTGCAGAACCTCATTTTCGGTTAATATTTACGACTGATGTTTTCATTCACTAAAATTTAGATAGAATATTAAGAGAATCTCAATGTATAAGTTTATACCATTGAAAACTGGCACTTGAACTTGACAACCCTTTTACCCATCCATACCATTGCAATTTGGAATATCTATTTTGCAGCTTGAAAATAAATGTAGTCTAAACAAGCTATTTTTTGACATGTGACTGATAAGTGAATTGTTTATGTAGTATATAAAATTTTATATCGTGATAATTTTTTTAAAAAATATACTCCTCTCAATAGGACAAAATAAATAGTTATATATTTTTTATTATTTTATTTTGAAAAAATAGAAATAGATAGGATTCTTTTGTATATGTATGTTACTAATTTTACTTACAGGCAGCAAAAGGAAAGAAGGTAGACCATGGACTACTATCTTATGGTAATATATTTATATTTAGTAAAAAAAAATATTAATAGATAATATTGTGTTTAACTAACAATCTAAAACTATGCATGAAACTAACCAAGATTTAATGGGCAGGTCTAATCTCAGTTTCCAATTTTTAACCTGATAAAGGAATTAGAGATGAAGTTAGAAGCAAGATTAGAAGTTAACTCTAAGAAATTAGAAGATTGGGATTTAACTCTATAGAATCTAAAGACAATTATGAGAAGTTAGAAGCCCTATTAGATGTTAACTCTAAAGAATGTAAAGACAATTATGAGAAATTAGAAGCAAAACTAGTCAAGTTGAAAATTTGACTTTAAGGGAGATAGTCTTGAAAGAAAAAATTGAGGAAATCAAAAGAAGAAGTTAGAATAAAAATCCATAAGATGAATAACAAACTCCAAGAATCTCAACAGGTATGTCAGGGATTCTAAAGACAAGTTATGGAAGAATTTAAAATTTTTAAGATAGGAATGGAATTTTCATTCCAAACATTATGCAAGGAATGGATGCAAAATTGGAATGTTGTTAAAGTTCAAAGAGATGAAATAATTAACTCCATGCAAGAGTATTGTTTACAAATTATTAATGAATTAAAAGATAAGGAATTAGTAGAAATATATGAAAAGATCCAAATGATATCTAGTGCAAATATAAATTAATTTTGGGAGATGCGATGCCAATTGGACAAAATTAATACTCGAATTAATGAAATGGATAAAAGAGTTACCAATGATGAATTGAAATGAATGGAAGGAAGAGAATGTCGTAATTTAATGAAACCAATAGAGACAGATTTAGAGATAGAGTTAAAATAAAGTATATAAGAGATAATGGTCAATGGAACAAAAATTCACAATTATCATGTGATGCAAATAAATAGAGATTTTAGTGATTAATGACAAAATAGAAAGGTTAAGGACAATAATACAAACTAGAAATATGTGTGTTGGTATGTTAAAAGAATAAGTAGGTGAACTCAATGCTCAAATTAACAAAGTAAAAGAAGGTAGATATAGTAATCATGAGTTGGAATGGGTAATGAATTGGATTTGTGAAAGCATTCCACAATCCATGGAGGCTGGCCTAGAACAAAAGAGGCCAGGAATTGAAGTCATAAGTGCTGAACTATCAGCTAACCTCATCTAAATAATGAATTAGATAAAATGAAAAGAAAAATAGAAAAGAATGTCAAGGTGAATTAAAGATTTAGGTAAACAATTACCAGCATGAGTTCTTAGAAATGCACAAAGAATTGGAAAGTAAAGCTATAAACGATGAAGAAATACCTACTAATGGTAGAACCAAATTTTAAAAAAAACTTTTTCCTTAGCCATATATTTCAACATGTCAAAAGAACAAAGCCCATTCACCATTATAAGTGATGAAAATGAAATTAAGATCAGAATTTTGAATATTAGTCACCCCAAAATCAGAGGTAGCATAAATTATCTGGAGGTTCAAGTTAATAAAATTAATGTATGGCCAAACAAACACAAAATATTTAAACTATAATGACTTAAATCTAAGAGACAAATTTTGCTCTTCAAATATTGTCAAACTAATGAATAAACATAAATATGACTACACATGGTCAACTAATAATGATAATTGTATTTGGAATTTAGGTAATATATTTACTTACCAGTGGCAAATACAAAGCAAACAATTCTACCATTTCAATGAATTCATTAACCTAGTTTACAAATACCCCGACTGGGTGAAATTAGAAAAAAAAAGAGCAAGTTGTGTAATTGAAAAATTAGTATCAAGGACCCATAACTTTAGTTATGTTATGTATTTAGGACCAATATTATTAAATAAAATTAAAGAGTAATCATCTTTATCCAAATCTGTTTTATCAACATCATCTAAAAAATATTTACTACAAATATCCAATAAGGATGAAGTTTAAAAGCACAATGCTTGTGTCAATAGTTCTCATTAATTTAAAAATTTAAGAGTACAAAATAAAAATCTTAATTACAAAGAAAGGATTCTACAATTCAGTAGCTCTCATGCACATGCTATCATTATGAATTAAGGTAATCAATGAAATGTAAATGAAAATCTAGTTGATAATCTGTAAGATTTATTCAGAAAGTACAAATTGGTATAATTTTTTTTACTTGGAATAAAGAAGTATAAACCTAAGAAAAAAAGTAGAACTAGGAGTCTCACCAAAAAAAAAAATTAAATAAAAAGACTAAAGCTATAATAAAGGTAGTAAACTTTTTTTTTCCTAAGTGATTACATTAATATTAAAATTTAAAAAATGTTTATGTTTGTTATCTACTTTATGCAAAACCATTTATTCATTATTTATCAATCACCAAGGATAGCAACACCATTAATAAAAATGAGTCTAGTACCTCTATATCAAAAAAATGTTGTTTATAACCCCTCCCTCCTCATTGGAATGCAAATCTTCCCTGCATAGATTCATTCTGATTCTTTTAATATTTGCATTCAACAATTATTTATGGAATGCAATTCCCTATCCTCTTCACTCTGCTATGATTGTATCATAAATACTTAGCATTAATAAATATTTCTTTTCATAATTTTAACCTGTTTTGTTGTTAAATGTTATAACATTTACTTTTCATTATATTATCATAATTTTACAGATTTTAGTATTTACAATTGTTTTCTACTTTCAAATCAGTAATAGAACAAGATAGGAGATATCGTTTTATGTTATGAAAAACAAAAACATCTTAACTATTTTAGAAATTGTCTCCAGTTTAATGTCTTTCCTAATTGCTGTCATATTAAAATTAGCAAATCTATTTTTCAATGAGATACGATTACTGTCATGCTTAAAACTATTCTATTAAAATTGATTATAAAAAAAAAACTTTCCAATGCATATAAAGCTGATAAGAAAAGAAAAGGCTATACAGCTCATTACTTTCCTATCACCACCTCTATCGTCACAAATTACAATAACATCGTTTCCAGGTTAAAAAATAAATTTTTCAAGAAATTCAATTTTCTAGCCTATAAACAAATGCATGCTTACTTTGATATGAATACCCCCCAAAACTGGGTCAACTTTTCAAGCATTGAACTTCCCAACAACCCTGTGTACGTTTTAAACTATAGTTCCAGATTTGTTGGAGGTAGCTGATGTGCTCCTGAAATGGAAATTATAGCTGATTTAGAGTCCAAATTTGAAAGTGACCTTGAAAATGAAATATTTATTGAAAAAGGGTTGAATGTTTTAAAACACCTCCCCTTATTATACAGTCACCAATGGTCTTGTAACATCCATTGTACTAGACAGTTTGTTATCTAATAAAACCTGGTCTGTCTCAAGGAAGACAAAGGTCACAGGCTAGTTCTATTAAACCATCAAGAGTTTGACTGTAAAATCAACCACTAACTTGCTGCATTGCATTTCTCTCAAAGTCAGAATTACAATCTGAAGATAAAAAAGAATCATTTCATATATTCTATTTTAAGAAAACGCCATGGCAAAACACTTTCTAGCCACAATTATTTTAAAACATAGCCTTCAGCAGCTGTAATTCCTTGAATGTTCACAAACAGTAAATTACATAAGGATAATCATTTACTCTGCCTGCTCCTCAATTTTGGCAGCTCCTAATATTACCATACCACTAAACTCATCACTTCATAGCTAATTGATAATCTTGAGTTTGATGCATACAGCTTGAAATCTTTATATGATTTCATTGAAAAAATTCATAATGTTACAGCTAAATTGCTTCTCTTAATGTTTAAAAAACTATACAGCTATGTCTCACTTACAATCCATTAACATCATAGAAATATTACTGCAGCAAATAAATTATAACATTCACAAAAAAACTTCATTATTGAAATTCTGAATTGGATCAGTGATGAAATCATAATCTCTATCAATCACAAAACTTACAAAATGAATTATGTTTAGACTATGGGGCTTCCTTTTAATAGAGTAGTATGTAACTTTTATCTTTCCAAGTTTGAATGCTTAATTGTTCTCAAATTTGCAAATCATTCCAACATCTGATAAATTTTAGGTATGTTGATGACACCTTTATATGTGCTAATTAAAACATTATTCACCAGATACATACTGAATTAACATCAACTATCTCTCTCATGTGGACCATTGATCCCAAAGAAGAAAACTTTATAATTTAAGGTTTTTTGACCTGTATATTACAAGACAGATCAATTCCCTGGACTACAGACTGATTTTAAAGCCATTCATCATCAAAGAAATTATAAACCCGAACTCCCAAACTCCCCACTCTCAAAAATTCACAGGCTCAAAAAATTTCCTTCATAGAAACTTTAAGCATTGAAAATTTGAGGCTGATCAGAAATAAAACATTGACCTATTCACCTGTGACCCTATCAACATTAGATACAATCACAAACACATTAATGCAGCAATATCTAATTTTTACAGGAAACTCTCTCATCTTATATCAGCTCTTGCTGATAATAAAAATGGTCTAGTCTTCTCTACATATCAAAGGTCACAAATAAGTTTTAAAATATTTGTTTCAATAAATATAATAATTCTTTCCATTCACCTCCATCACTTAATAAACTTAAATAATTCTAAAAATAGAATCCCAAAAGAGGCTTCACATCAAATCATTTAAAACATTAAATGCACTGAGGAAATCCATATCAACTTGGCCACCAGACTTTCTCAATACAATTATATATACAAATTTGCTAGGAAGGACACTAACTACTCCTCTTTTCCTTGACCATGAGATAATGTCTGATCATAGTTCTCCATGACTATATAGTCTATTCAGAATATGATTAGAAAGAGAAGAGTTAAGGAGACTTTATCAATTGCCAAGGATTCCAACATCATTAATAAAAAGGAGTCTAGCACTTCTATGTCTAGAAAATGGCATTTATAGTCCTTCTCTCCTCATTGACATGCAAATCTCCCCTGTATATATTCATTCTGATCCTTTTAATATTTAAATTTGATGTTATTTATGGAATACAATCCCCTATCCTCTTCACTCTACTATGATTATAATATCTGGTTGTATCAAAAGTATGTAGTATTAATAAATCTTTCTTTTCATAATTTTTACTGGTTTTGTTGTTAAATGTCATAACATTTACTTTTCATTACTATATTTTATTTGCATATGGATTAATTAAATGATTTTTTTTCTTTCACTTTGGAATGTTTATTCTCAAAGCATCCCAAATTATAAATAAATATTAAAAAAATAAAAGCTTGCTATAATTTAGACTTTAATTAATACAAGTTAAGATATAAGAGTTGTGTATGGCAATTTAATTGAAATTATTAATTAAGACTTAATTACTGAAAGCCCATTATATTTAATTTTTATAAAGATCAAATGATTTATATTTTTAATTAATCTCCAGAAATTCTAAAACACTAACTTTAAATGTCTATATAGGTATATCAAGATTTATATAAAAGCATGGTGAGAGAATCTATGCTAGAACTCTGTAACAATGTTATGTGAAGTTATAAGCCAAAAAATGATATATAAAAAAAGAAAAATATAGAATCAAAATTACTTAGAATTTAAATCAGCAGCTGTTATTGTCAGGTGTATTTCCTTTAAAAATCTACATTTGGCTTTAAATAGCAGGATGCACTGCTAAAAGTTAAGTAGAAAAGGGGTTAAATGTCTTGATCCTTCCAAGTCTTGCCTATATTTGATAATCATATTGTTCACATGCATTCAAAAGTTTAGCTGCCACCATTATAGAAGAATCCTATCTTTGAACTTTATTTTAAAATTTTGATGAGGAATGAAATTTCAACAAAATTCATTCTAAGAATTTACAAGATTAGAAATTTATTCCATTATAAAGTACACTATTTTACTATAGCTATACCAGAATTCCTTGTGGAAAGTTGTTTATGACTTCCAAACAACTTCCCGGGACAAAATGAAAATTTCTACAAAATTGCATTATTCTCAAGCTATAAAGACAATTGACTTAGTATGAAGAAATAACTGCCTGGAACCAATTCATTCAGTATTCGTTTAAACTTTGCTAATCACAGGTTTTTTAATAAAGAACTATTTTATGCAAAACACTTTTAAAATTAATAAACTTGATGTATTTTTATTATTTTTTATTATGCATGTATATTTTCTTTTTTTATTCTAGAACTTTCAGAGACTATGTTTACTGGCCAAGTTAAATAACTTTAATGTTACTTATTGATGCCTCTATGTGCACATATATTACATTGTGTGAGTGTATGAATGATTAGATAGTTATCACATATTATATTATTTATGTTTCCATTAATTGGGAACAAACTAAAGGATCTCATAGTTGTGTATAATTTAAGTACTTTGAAATTAGAGTACCTTTTGTTTGTTTCACTTACCCAAAGATTTTATTTTGAATTCTATGAAAAGTTTGTATGTAGCAACATTTATTTATAAAACTATTTGTGACAGCTCCATAAGTTGAATGCTGTAAAATAACCAGAGCCATTACATTATTAAAGACATTTATTTATTATTGTTTATTAGCAATGTAAATAAAAGTTAAATGGTTTTTCATTTTATAAGTTTATAGTAGTTATTTTATATACATTCACTCATATCAATTTATAGTCACATTAATATTGCTGCTATTATCAATTCCCTGAGATCATTATTTATTTTCATTTTTAAGTAAGTTAATAAAATACCCTTTAACTTTAGATATATATTATTGCAGAACCTTGTTTTCAGTTAATATTTAGGATTGATTTTATAGATTTTATAAACAGTAATTTCATTCAATAAAATTTAGATAGAATATTAAGAGAGGCTCAATGTGTAAGTTCATACCATTGAAAACTGACACATGAACTTAAAGGACATCCTTTTTACCCATCTGTACCATTACTATATATATATATCAAATTATATATCAATAATGTGTAATAATTGGAAAACTTCCAAGTGCTAGCTATATTAATGCAATAC
Organism: Epiperipatus broadwayi; assembly: GCA_028023455.1. Lineage (NCBI taxonomy): Eukaryota > Metazoa > Onychophora > Udeonychophora > Euonychophora > Peripatidae > Epiperipatus > Epiperipatus broadwayi. The sequence goes on along the minus strand of JAQFVV010000048.1, from coordinate 5,345,586 downwards.
TGATAAAAAATGTTTTCATTTTCAATTGTCATTCAGGTTCTTGTATGAGTACTAGATTTAACAATGATATTTATTATAATGAACTTCAATATAAATGCTAGCTATGTTTGGGATAAGGTTAATTTCATATATAGAAAAATAAATAAAGATAAACTAAATAAAAATAGAATTAAGTTCAATTTTGTTTTATTTATGTATTAAGGGGTATTATTTATATTAAAATAACTAATTAGACATAAACAAGAAAATAGATTTTAATGGAATGTGTTAAAGCAGATAAAAATAATAAACAATAATAAAAATCAGTCAAGCGTTGGTAGCCGAGAGGTCAGCGCAGCCGCCTTACAAGTAGCTGCTTGCAGACAGTTGTTGAGAGTTTGCGTCCCGGTCGATGCTTTGATATAGGGGGGAGGGGAGGGGAATTAAGTAATTTTTTATTAAATCAAATATTTTTTGTTATTATAAAATTATTTTAATTTTTATTTTATGTTTAATCCCAAATATGAAGAATAAATAAGCGATTGTATTTCCTTGAAAATAAGGCTTAACAAAAAATAAGCCATAGCATTATTTTTGAGGATGCTCCAAATATAAGCCCTAGTTAAGAGCGGCAGCCTGATAAATAGCTTTTGTATGCCCATGGAAACATACAAGGGATGTATTGAATTATAAAGTAAAATGAATATATAAATAAACAATATTATTACCATTAATGCTTTAAATAAATGGTAATATAAATTTTATGGTTCTTTTGTATTTTCCCTTTGACAGTTTGACAAATGTAATTCTGTTTGTATAGAGAAACAACTTATCTACCACAAGTCCATAAATAGGACAATCTATAATTTGATTTATGTATATTTAAGTACATATTTTTATTTCCATTTAATACATAAATTTAGAATGCTTTGATTTAGTTTTAGAGTTTCAGCAATATGTGGAAAGATTTTCAGATTTTGAAGAGCATACTTTTACAATGAAATTAGCTTTTGAAACACATCTGATTGATATCTCAAAAGCACCTATAAAACTACAAATAGAATTGAGTTGGGAGAAGATAATATTTTGAAATCTCTTTTTGATAGCACAAAAGATCCTATTGAAATATGGAAAAATGCAGTTGAATACCCATGTTTATGTTAACATGCATGCCATTTATTTTCCTGCTTTAGAAGTACCTAGTGCTGAAAATCAATATTTTTATATATGACACAAATTAAAAGCCATTTAAGATCACAGATAACTGATGCTCATTTAAAAAATCAACTTAAGTTATGAGTTATGAAGCTGGAACCAAATATTCAATTACTTGCAAGCAAGAAACAAGTGCATAAGTTTCATTAACTTACATTATTTTATAAATATAAAATAAAACAATTGTTACCAATTACCTAAATTTTTCATGTACTTATGTGCATTTCACACAAAATATTACTTTTTTTTGTATTTTTGTTTATTATACAGTAAATCCATAAAAATATAACAAATGATCATTTAAATAGAGTTTACTATGAGTACTAGTGTAAAACAATTTCAGAAAATTTGTGCGACCTTTTCACCACTGCTGAAGTTGAATGTAGCCTCCCATGGTAAAAAGATTCCCCACCTCTAGTCTAGCATAAAATAATTAATGTCCATTTACTGACCATGATTGACTGTGGATCATCTAATCTTCTTGACAAAAATTTTATTTGATTTGGATGTATACTTTTCATTGTAAGTATGGTAGGTGAATGCTTATTGATTTATTAATCATAAAGAGAAAGTAGATGCAATATTTAATATTATTTAAAGTTCTTATTTTTTATTTATTTATATATTTTATTTTAAAATGTATTCTGAAGATCACATTCATGTTTATTTTCCTTAAATTTTCAAATGTTGACATCTTAATGTGCAATATGTAATCTTATACTTGGAAATGAAAAGGAGATAGATGTTTATATCAATTTAAGATCTCTAAATGAATTAATAATATAATCTGTAATCAATGTTAATGAATAGATAGATAATAAATGTAGTTTTTGATTATGTTTAAAACATAAAAAGAGTAGCACATGTATGTATTTACATTATACATGGAATTATTTTTAAAAAAGGGCAGATCCTTTATTTAGGATATTTTTGAAAATTCTAGTAGTAAATATTCTAATAGATTATATTAAGTTTGATGTTCAATATAGCTTATTGACCATGTGTTCATGTATTTTTAAAAGTGAGCAGTTTTTTTTTAAAAAAATATTGACGTTATAAGTTATTAAAAAAAAGAGAGATTTTAAGAAATAAATATGTTGATGTATGCAATTTCTTATAATTAAAAAGACAGTGTTCTTATAAAGAAGAATTTATCTCAAGGTCCATGAATGTGTTTTTAATGTCAAAGAATATTATTACCACATGCAGATATAATAAAACATCAATATCATCCAGGTATAATGTTAGGTCTGTTTATTGTAATTTTAATGATTGTCCTCAATTGTTATGGCCATGTCATATATGAATAAAAATCACAATACAAAAAAAAATTAGGATTTAGAAATGTGCTCATAAAATCTGGATATTGAGAATGTATTTTCTTTTATGTAATGCTTTGTCATAATCAATAAACTTGAATTGTCTGAGCAAATTAATTAAATTATGTATGACTATAAATACCTTTTTTTATATCTTTCTTTACGTTTATTTTATATTTATTAATCATTCACAATATGAAGTAATCGATTTAAACAAGTAATTAAGAAAACTATATTTAAAAGAAGTTTTAAAAATAAATAAAATGTAATATTGCATAAATGAATAAGATTGTAAAGGTTGGCCTCCTCAACATGATCATAATGCCAAAAATCTCATATTATCTTCCATTCGTAAAAATGTCTAAACAGTTTCAAAATAAAATCAACCGATTATGTACCAAACTTCTCTGGAGAGGAAGGACAGTTGCTATTAGCTTGCGAGGCATCCAACGACCACGCAGGTTCAATGGACTGTCATTCCACTCAATACAAGCAATCATTTTACAGAAAACCCACAACACTCTACATAATCTGATCATCTCATGTGGATACTCCAACATTATTAAAAAAATTACACCGACAGATCATCCTCCGCCCTCTGCCAGTTCATGGATAGCCTCCCTAATAGACCACTTACAACTTTATAACCCAATAATGCCCTCTAACCTTAACAAAAAAATCACCTTATGGGAAGCATACAATATAATCAACTATAATCAACAACCCATTAAAACCAGCCTAAAAATAACCAACCAAAGACTCATTTCACACTTCAAAAGATGGAGTCTGGAACCCAAATTCCTTGACTTCATCATTAAAATAAATCTTAATTCGCTTCCCACGAATTGGTTCCTTTATCACCGAAGAGGTTTTAACAGCATTGATTCTATATGTGGTCTGTGTGCTCGTGAAGATGAAACCATAGACCATATTATACACCGGTGCCCAAGACTTAAAACACTGAAAGAGATAATTATAATTAATTCCAACATAAGACCTGATATGATTTTCTCACTTGAAAATGCCATTCATAATGGATTTTTTTCAATAATAAGGCTTTCTACCTTTGTCCTTTATTCCATATGGATAGTGAGATGCAAAACTCTCATGGAATTACCCCCGCCACAAATCATACCATTGTTTTATCAAACACTCAAAAAAATCAAGAAACGTGACCAGCTCCTGGCCTCCAGTAAAGTCTTTGATGACACCTGGTCTTTAACTGCTCTTTCATTTTCCTGATTATCAACTCCCACCTACCCAGCATTATAGAATAGGAAATTCTAAAAGAAAATATGCATGTTTATATTAAAAATGCTTATTCCATTAAACAAGTTCTTAGAATCTCATCACTATACCTAACCACATAAGAGTATAACAATTGTACTCTCATAACAAAATCTAGCCAGATGACAAATAGAACATTATACAATCATATTATTGTACAATTTATTCATTTATCTATCCTTTATTAGTATGTAATCACTATTTATTGTTAATAAAAAATTTTGTTGAAATGAACATACCAAATTTTACTAAAGACAAGAAATATAGATCTTTTTTTTCTTCAGAAATATGCAGTCTTTTATTTAAATTGGGACTTCTTTAAACATAATTGCAGCCTGTAGAACACGCCATATGAGTTTTATTACGCATAAAACAATTTTATAAAGAATTGCACAGATAATGGAAAATATATCAATATTTGTATTCTTTAATAATGCACTTTAGAAAGAAATGAAGAGCTAAATAAATATATCTTGACAAAGAAAATGAAAGCTTGCTTTGCAAATATACATCAGTAATCAAAAATGTATATCCCTTGGGCATTTCTCTTGTGGCATCACATTCATTGTTGTTTATAAAAGTATACTGTCTGGACAAGGCAATTTCCTTTTTTGTAAGGAATCCTTTCAGACAAATTTATCAGTCAGTCTACTAATATATTTATACAACTGGTTGACCTAATTTAATTAAAAAAGGTAAAACACGCTATACATATTGCCACACTGCAAGCTAGAGTAGTCAATGGATGCCAGAAGGCTTGTGGATAAAATCCCCATCTGGTGCCTACTCATCCAATATCCCCAGACTAGTTTCTGGCTTGTGGCCTTTGTCAGTGAAGAGCCTTGAATCTGAGAGCATTGCACTTAGATTTTAGATGGGGATGTTGGAAGAGTGGACACTAGATGGGGATTTTATGCACAAGCCTTCTGGCATCCATTGATTACTCTAGCTTGCAGTGTGGCAATATGTATAATGAGTTTTTGCCTGTTTTAATAACAGTTATAAGCAAGCATAAAAAATGGGGATCATGTGATGATTGACATAATAAAGAAATTTGCAAAATAATGGAATTTATTCACTTTGGAATACATGAAATTCTGTTGTTTACATCCACCTGCCAAGCTTTTTGTGGTGGAACTGATAGTAAAACTTGTTTTCTTCTTGTCTAACAGATTAGTAGTAATTCAAGACTTAAATACAGTCTCACTGGTTTTATTTTTAAAAATTAATTAATATTAGACTAATCTCCATGGGTATCTTAGAAATGAGTTCTAGAATCTGTTCTGAAAAATAAACTTGAGTTGTTGTTTTTTTTGTTTATCATAATATCACTTTTCTAAGAAAAATGCATCTAATACTCATGCTGTGTCTCTCTTTAGGCTGGCAGTTGATTCAGCCCAGAAGCTAGGTAAATATGGGTTAGTTATTGCTCAATTTGATATTCAAGCTGCCTTTAATTTGATATTGATTGTGAAGTTTGTACTGAGTTTAGTTCAAACTGTTAGTCATATGACCTACTATATTCATTAACCAATTTATTAGTAATTAGGGATATTCATGTGACATATAGCAGTACCATCATTTATATAAAAAAAATCAATTCTGAATAACGTGTTTCCTAATATAAAAGACCTTTCTGGGACATTTGTACAAGAATTAGAGCAAACAATTCCATACCTGGCATATATAGATGATATTGTTATCTATCATGTCTTTTGTTCACATCTTCCAGCTCTTGATAAGTTAGTTATTTTAAGCATTCATATATATTTCTTACAATAACTCCCCTCATATACACTTTAATGCAAATTTTTTTTTTAATATATGAAAATAAGGAATTATATTAAAACATTTTTTTGCATTAAAGTGCATATGAGGGGAGTTATTGTAAGCAATATATATATATATATATATATATATTTCTTATATATATATATATATATATATATATATATATATGAAGAAATGCAAAGAAAGTAAAGGAGAAGAATAAGAATATTTTAAGCATTTTTTAAACTAACATTTAGACCAATAAAATAATTGATATGGTTCCTATATATTAGCAGAGTGATTATTTCCAACTTATCTGGTATTCCTTATAATTTTTAGGATATTCATTCTATCTTTTGTCTAGATATAGTATCTAATATTTCAAAAGATTCTTTTAAAGAGCAATGAACTGTTAGTTGTTTCCTGTTTTTGGCATATCTTTTTATATTTGCAAATTTTTTTCTATATGATTGAATTTAAATCCATAGTGGACACTACATGCCTATTGTTTATTCCTCTTTAAAATTTGATCAGATATTGTATTCTCTCTGCTGAAAACTCTTCTGGAAAAAAATAGGGCTTCACTTTTTATGTATGTTGTTATTCAGAAAACGATTTATTTCTTCAATAGTTGAAGTATACATTTCAATGATATATTCAAATAAATCTCTATCTAGTCTTCCTTTCCTAATGCATGGTCAATACAACACCAGATAGAAATGGAAGTGAAAAGGCTATTGTTTGTGCTATTTGCAGAAAAAATATGTGTTAAATATTATTTTAATTTTAACAAAAAAAAATGCACATTGAAGAAATCTTTCCTGATATTTGAGCAAATGAAAGATCCTGTCCATGTCTGAACCTCTTTTGTTTTTATCTCTGAATAAATTTGATGATATAAGTAATATAGCACAGTGAAGCATTTTTATGAGAGGATTTGATGATAATTTTACTGTGGAGAACTTGTTGGTCTTGAGTCACTGCATGGAAAATCAAGAAAGCTAAAAACATATTTGACAAAGTAAAGTCATGTCCAGAAAATTTAGTTATATTCCACATTGAATAAAATCTTTAGTGCTTATGCTGATGAAATTCCACCAGGTAGCAGCAAAAATGCTAGAATTACAATTTTATTTGAAAACGTTTTAGATTGCTCTCTATTAAAATGTTGGGATTTATAATGTGAAAAAACTTTCAACTTGCAGGAAGCTATATTATCTTAATGGTTGTAAAATGCATCAATAACATTAGATCAAAAGAATTAAATATATGAAAATTCAGAGAGTGTATAATGACATATTTGATTTTGAATATAATTCTCCTTTGTAAAGTGCTCTGGTTTTCTAGAAGAAATTTTAAATAGATTTAAAAAGCTGAAAAATTCTATTCTAGATTTTTTTATAAAAAATGCTGCTTGTGAAAGGAGCTCTTTTACATAATAGCAGTCTTATGTGATGTGATTAGCCATTATAGTGATTTAAATCTGAAACTGCAAAGCAAGAACAAATTGTTTGTTAGTTTAGTAAATGATATTAATTCATTCAAAATAAACTTAAAACTATTCAGTTTTTAATTAGAAAATGAAAATTTGGCCCAGATTTTACACTTAAAAGAGCAAAGTAAATATGTTGAAGATAATGATAATTTTACAAAATATATTAAAATATCAAATTATTGCAAGAATCCTTTGAATATTATTTTCATGATTTTATTTGAAATGCATCATGATGTTACCTAGTAATATACAAATGGAAATTATTGATTTGAAGATAAATTTATTATTGAAAATAAAATTTGATGAACTTCTAATAATTACAAATGATATTGACATCGTTAAATTTCTGGCAATTATCCTATGAAGTTTCCAGAAGTAAGAAAATTTGTCTAGGTTATATTTGTCATTTTGGAACAAGATAAATATAAATAAGTATTTATATCTATAAATATTGATAAAAACAAAACAAGATCATGACTGACTAATTTAAATTTGAAAAATCTTCTGCTGCTTTCATTAATAAGACTTAAATACAAACAGTAAAATTCGGTGAAAGCAAAATATAAGCCCAATTAAAATAAATGCTATTTAAAGTTTAATTTTTTTCTATAAACATCATTATGTTATGAAAAAAATGCTAAACATTATTTATGAACATTGATATATTTAATACAAAAGTTGAATGGTAGCACATGAATTATATAATGTATTTGAATACCTGTTAAAAAATTGGTGTGTAGCTTGTAAATTATAGGTCAATTTTAGCTTGGTAAATTCTATATAAATAGGTCTTATAATCTTGTATTTATAATTTTACTCAATATAGTATTATTAAATAAATAAAAATTAATATTTTTATATTTTATTAACAAGGAGACCAAGTCTCATTTCCATATAATAAATCAAGTAAATAGTAACTCTATATACAACTAATTTTACAGTAATTATATCACTGCAGTGAAATATCCTATCTTTTAACTTATTAAAAGCAGCAGTAGCACATTGGAACCAATGCGGCACTAAAACATCTAAACTGCTTTTCTACTTAAAAAACTACCAATATATTTTTAAGCATTCACATTCTCAATCTGATAATCATAGAAGCTGAAAGTTATCAGAGATTTTTGTAAACTTTGGCTGATAAAGAATTTGAATTTTTTTAACCATTATTTACTAAATCTGTTTTTTATATGTAGCATTTAATACATTCTATAGAGATTGTCTTTTGAATTATTATATCTATCTTTGTTTGCTTTTATTGATCCATATTAAACATTCAACCTATAAATCTATGTAGCACCCTAATATCTGCTCATGAAACTGTTTATAAATAGTTTCAAAATAAAATTGAAGTTAGTACACCTTCTTGTTTAATATCAGTTTTCATTTTGTCTCAGATTTTTCAATTACAGTAATAACACTTTCTCTCATTTTATCATATAAAATTTATATAATATAAAGTTTAATAGACAAACAACTAATTTTAAATAGTTTCATAGACTTGATCAATTAATACCGCCTTGATTAAATCAATACAAATAATACTACATATCTATATAATTATTCCCTTGTTCATAACAATTTCTTTGCACATTTTTGGAAATAAGAATTATGTATATAATTCTTCTTGATTCTTTGATTCTTTAAAACTGGGTTTTTGATAACTATTTATCTATGACTGGAAGCAATCTATTCAACAAAATCTTTAAAAGTATCTTTGCTATAGTAATTGACAATAGTATTCCATGATAATTATAGAAGTCTTGTCTACCTCCTTTATTTTTAAAAATTGATTATTAGAAGAATTCTTAAGGACTAGATAGCCCAACTTTATGAGACTATATATTCCTAAAAAAATTCCAATGTTTTTGAAGCTAATAAATCTTCACTATATTTAAATTTTTTTTCTAGATATCTCATCAAGACTTAAAATTATTTCTATTTTTAAGATTACAAAGAATTATTTAAATTTCATTAAGCTTGATATCTTTGTTTAAATATAAATGAATATATAAAATGAATATATCATTAGAAGTCATTATCTTAATTCTTATACCATTATTCAAAAGATGATTAAAATAATTCCTCTATCTATTCAAAATATCATTTTCATTATACAAAAACATTTCATTTGTAACTTTAATAAAATCACATCATTTTTTAGACTCCTAAATGTTTTTAATGCTAAAAAACGATCTAAAGTGACTTAGATCAGAAAATGTCCTGTATATTCTTTCTAGTTTTAATTCACCAATCATTTTTAAATCTTCTTATTAGTTCTTAATCTTCTAGTCTTCAATGTCTTTTTGACTGTAAAGTTCCACATTCAATTTTTTATTCTATCAAGCAGAAATTTCAATATTGTTTTTGTATCATATCATTAATAATATGATCATTGTCAGGGAACTAGTTATAATTATGGTTTCTAGAGAATCAAACAATAGATATATTTGCATCCATAATACACTTCAGATAATTCCATGTCTCAAATAACATGACAATCTTGAATATCCACATCAGCAATTTTAATGTTTAATAGTTATTGAAATTTTGCATGTAGATGTTTCTAAAAAATGAACATTATTTTTTATAAATATGATAGAAATAAAACATTTTAAAATACAACTATCATTTCAATGTAAAAACATACTAGTCTATGATCATTTTCAAAACATACTCTTGTTTTTATGCAATATCAATTGCTTTTTCAGTTTACTTCCTAACTATAATATTGTCTATTAGATGGCATTGTTTGAGCATGAATGCATCAATGTTCTTTTATAGAGATTTTTCTACCTAAACAAAATATTTGCAATAGTTAATCTATGTGTTGTGCAAAAATTTAATAACAGCTGACCACTTGAATTTATGGCATGAATACCATTATTTTTTACAACTTTTGACCAAAGTTTATTGTGCAAGGAATAAAACTTTTCTTTCCCTGAACTCTCTGCACCTAATGATAACAATATGCACTAATAAAAGGAGCACAATGTACCACTGTACAAACTAAGTTTTAAATCCATTAATTTTTTGTTGTTACATTTAAGATCTCTCAGATTGAAATGTACTAATTTTGATCTTGTAGCAAATCCTACATGATATCGTTTCTTTTACTGGTTGATCTATCCTTCCAAAACCTTTATAGACAAGTTTAACTAAGATTATCTATGTCAATATTAATCTTTCTTTGTCTGAAAGTTTGTAATGATGTTATATTATAAGATGTGATATGTTGGACTATTTCCATCATTTATGAGTGAATGTTTTGAATGTATAGAAAATTTTAAACTTTATTTAAACTTTCCAAATACAAACAAACTTGTTAGTAATAACACACAAATAGGCAATACAGATTAGTAATTACACAATGTTTCGAGTAGTATTATTCTCTACTCTTCTTCAGGTGTTGCTGGCCTATATGCACAGTGACAATATTCACTTAGAAGTCGAACTCACACCTTTAGATTCTTGAATATTGAATTTAAGGCAAATGCTCTACCAACTGAGCTATTCTGTCAAAGTACTATTCTTGTCTTAAATAATTTGCATCAAGTAAAAATTTTATATTCCATTTTATTTAAAACAAAAAAAAAAGATTTAAAATCTGTATATTTAATAATGACTTTGTCTTTACTTCCATTAACACTATTGATTTTATAATTATTTCTATCACTTTAATAAGGGCTCTGCCAGGTTTGACAACTTAGAATGTATAAAACAGTTCATTTTAGATTATCTTTTAATAGATGTCTTTAGTTTCCATAATAAGTCTGAATTTATATCTATTTAAATATTATTAATTATTTTATTGATAAGAAATTAGATTGAAATTTAAAATTACAAATTACCATATAAAAGATTAAAAACCAAGAATGACACTTTATGTAAAAATAGTTCATTTTATTATGGCATACAAATTTAGAAAAATGTTAGTTGACAAAAAGAGAATCTATACTCTTTTGTAGACATATTGATGAAATAATCTTTTATTTTTTTATTTATATAATTACTAAACAGTAAATGCCTAAATATATACTTTTTTGCTGAGTTGAAATTCCTGTCTCAAATCCAGTTTTCAACTTGGCTTATAAGTGATTATATTATTTTGAGCAAAGATCATAACTAAGAACTTCCAGTCTACTAAACTTGTTCTCGTCATTGTCTTCTCAGCATTCAAGGGCTTGAACTAAAAAAATGTAAAAGAAAAATAGAATCAAAATTGCTGTATATGTAGTTGAAGGATAGAAATGTGGTTTCATAATCTTACTATAACAGCATAGAAAGATATGTAAAAGGATAAGACACCCATTGTAAACAGGATTTACATTAACTTGACTAAAGACAATGAAGAAGGATAGACAAAAAATAACATTGTATTGGAAACAATATTTTCTCTTTGATAAACCTACATTTTACGCTGCAAGAAGGTAGAATGTAGTCTTGATTAGCAATTTTATTTTGGCTATTCACAATTAACTTTCATATCTAAAGGTCATTTCCTTATCTGCCACTTATAATCTGAGTACAATGATAGTTTGCACATTCAAATAACTACAGAAAATAATCAGTAAGTCTTGCGTTGTTAGCCGAGAGGTATCGCAGCCGCCATGCAAGCAAGTAGTTGTTTGCAGACGGTTGTGGGTTCACGTCCCGGCCGATGCTATGACATATGAAAAAAATAATAATAATAATCAATGAGTTTGCCTTAGTAATAAACATCAAAACAATGAATAACAAATCTTTAGAATAAAATGGTTCTAAGAAAGTAATAAAATTTTTAATTAATTGCAAATTGTTCAGGGAATCACATTAAATTTGAGTACCAAAGTGGCCAGTTGAGCAAAGTATTTCAATACAATTAACCAAACTGCTTTTTTATTATTATCATCATCAATTGGTATAGATAAAAAACATAACTCTTCATCAAGTCAGGAATGAAATGAATATTTTCAAAAAAACCTATTTGTAATATTTCTCAAACAATTAATTTCAAACTGAGAAATTCATACTTTCTTAACTAGCAAGCAGTTAAATGAGGATTAAAGTATTATAATAGGAAACAGGGTCAGTGCTATAATGTAAAACTTTTTTAAGCAAAAAAAGTTTTTGATGCAATGATTTAACTAAAAATTAAACCCTTAGACCTAGAAGAACTTATAATAATTACAGTTTATAAAGGACAAAAATTCAAGATATTGATATTACACATATACATACAACAATCTTTTATTGCATATGTATATATACATTCATATAAAAAATAATAGACAATCACAAGAAAACAATATTATTTTTTATATAACGATTATAAAGACATTTTTAAAATTATTATTACAGTATTGTAAATTTTTCTGGCTTTTAGCCAACTATAAATATTACATAACAAAAACGTTAATGCTTTGTTAAAAAACACTGCTTTATGTTTTTACTACACTAACTAAAAATATCTTATCAGGTATGAAATTATTGTTATATTTAATGTATGTAGAACTTGATAATGAAGTGCAGTGTGCATGTTCCAAATGTGCATAATAATAAAGAATTATTGTTTACTTCATACCATTATGTTAATCTTTATTATTCAAAGGAAAATAACTGTAATAAGAATTTTTTTACAAACCCTACAATCTTCAAATGCAATCAAAAATGTCTTTTTTACACTTATTACATAAATAACTATATTAGATATTTCATATATTTATATTTTATATACATCTATATATATATTTACATTTTATTATTATTACTATTATTTAAAACTCAATTTGACATTTATCTTTAACTGGTTCTTTTGTACAGTACATGACCTAGTATATCTTACAATCAGTTCTGTTAGAAAATTAACTTTAGAAGCTATCATACACTATGATAAAAAATAACTATCGGATACAGACTTTAGTCTGATAGATATATCTACAATAGCTGATGAATCTAAAAGAATAACATGACATGAAGGTTAGAGAGATAATGATTAAATGTTTTAATTAAATAATAATAGTTGGTTAAGTTAGTAAGTTGAAAATGATTTCAATGTTTTTGCCAAAAAAGTTAAAAACTGGAGATCTTTAACTTTTAGAAAAAAACATTGATATCATCATTATCATTTTTAACCATCATCAGTCCACTGCAAGATGAAGATCTCTCCAAGTTTAATCCATTTTCTCTGATCTCTAGTCTCTCTTCTCCAAATCAACTCCCACACTTCCTTATTTCATTCATCCATCTCACATGCGATCTCTTTCTAGATTTTTTACAATTTCTTGGAATCCAGTTTAAGATTTTAACTGTCCACCTACTATCATCTCTTTTAGCAATTTTATAGTCCAACTCCACTTCAGTCTCTTAATTTTTTTCAATAATGTCAGTAATACCTGTTTGTTTTCTTACCCATGTGTTTTGTTTTCAATCTCCTCTAGTTACTCCTAACATGCATCTTTCCATACTTCATTGAGTGGTCTGAAATCTCTGTGTTGCTCTTCTGTTATGTATCCAAGTCTTAAAACCATAACTAAGAACTGGTAAAACTCATTTATTAAAAACCTTTTTCTAACAAATAGACATATTTCATTTTGATATTAAATTATTTCTATCAAAAACACTCTAAACAAGTTTAATTCTATGATTAATTTCATCCATTATATTTCCATCCATAGTAATAATCTGACCAAAGCATTTGTAGTTGCTAACTTCTTTTAATGCATCATTATTAATCTTTATTTTCATCTTTTGAACAAATCCATTGAACATTCATTACTTTAGTCTTTTTAATGTTTATCTTTAGTCTTACTTTCATCTGATAACTCTTGCAACATTTCCAGAAGCTCTGAAGCATTATTTGCAAAAACAATTACATAATGTTCAAAATCTAGATGACTTAAATTCTCCATTTATTTTTATTTCTTTAGCTTTTCAGTTTAATCCACAAAATATTTCTTGCAGTACTGCTATAATAAGTTTTGGAGATATTGAGTCACCCTGTCATACACCCTTCTTAATGTTAATCTTCCTAGTTTCCTTATGTAATCTAATTGTTCCTGTTGCATCTTTAAATATTCTTCAGAATATGACAATATCCTGGAACTTTATCTTGATAATTCAATGCTTTAATCGCTTAAGAAATATTTATAGAATCAAATGCCTTTTCATAATCTATAAAGCCAAAGCACAATGCAACACATATTCATTGGTTCTTTCTATAATTTCTCTCAATACTTGGATATAATAAACTGTACTAAAACCACTTTTAAATACAGCTTGTTATTTTGGTTGGTTGAAATCCAAAGTTGTCTGTATATGAGTTATAATTATCTTGGTAAAAATTTGATATAAAACTGATAAAAGACTGATAGGTTTGTAATTTCTAATATCTTCTTTATCAACTGTTTTAAATATTAATATTGCATTCTTCCAATCATCTGGTGCATATTTATCATTTAGATATTGTGCCGGTCAAAATCGTGTATTCATTCAATAAGACGAATAATCTGAGCAAAAGTACCTTGAATCCAACCATGCACAAGATATATATGTCAGGACAAGGATGAATCCTAACCTATTTGCCTAAACTATTGCCTCTCTGACTAATGGATAACATTTGTGATGACACTAGCAGTGCTTGGTTTTATTCTGTCCCAGCTGGAGGTCATGGTTCACATAGAGACTCAAAATTATAAAAGGGTTTATATAAAAATCAATGATTTAATGGATTCTGACGATTGCAGAACGGTACAGATATGGCAACATTATAAAGAAGTAAATTTAAATCAAGGAAATATTTAAATAAATAGATTATTTAACCTTAGAGATTGGGAGTGATGACAAACTAAGCTTATTTAAAATAACAACATTATAGGAATTTATTAAGGAATTTAGTACAAAATAAGTTAAGACTTTGTTTATACAACTTGGTGATTTTATTTAATTCGTTTTGATGCGGCTTTCACAAACAATGTAAAAGTTTATTAATTGGTCTGCCAAAACCAATCAGCAATAAAATATTATTAGCCCTTTTAAAAGATTATAAATAAATCTATTTTATATATATTACAAGATATGAAAGATGTGCATTTAAAATACTATTACATTTAAAATCATTTGTATATAATGAGTGTGGGAAGCAAAATAGTTCTTAAATAAATAATTGACAATTATACAGTCAGATTTCATTAATTAACGAAATTGGTTTGTGAAGGACGTGCCACCACAGCAGAGAGCCTTTCAGGTTTGCTATATAAAGATATAAAATGATAAAGAAGGCAGTATGCTATTATAGATTACAACAAAATAAATGACGTCTGTTATGAACCTCTGGGTGGTTTTACTAAAGAAAATTTCCTAGTAAATACAACTAGATGATGAGAAATGCTACCCCTCCAGCCAAACATGTCTCTAAATAATCATAATAATATTTTGATGTGCATATACATCTTAATGGCAATGCTCGAAAAGATCCCTTGGTATGAACTACGTCTATTTTGAGGGAGTGTAAAAGGTTGGACTGGTCAGGTTCCAAAGGTCCTAAGAGGTGATTAGCAAAGCAAAATAATAATAATAAGTGATTGGTTGTAGCTATAAATACATAATGCCTCAGACATATATAAATAGATAGTATATCACTAACAAAATTATTAAATGAATTCCTGATTAAAATAATCAGTTCCCTGACGTCGATAGAAAGTCCCCACAAACCTTAGTCCACTAATGAATGAATCATAAATATAATATATATATTAAAAAAAAAGAATTAACTAAAATATAAATTGTTTTCCACACTTCACAAATATTTCATTTATTAATAAGTTCTTAAATAGTTTATCAAAGATTACAAAATAAGACTGTTTTTAATTAACATAGACGGGCATTAAATATCAAACTAATAAATTGTAAATCATAATTTTAATATTTTCTGACAAATAAAATATATGTATGAAATATATATACTGATAAAATTCTATGATAAATTTTACTTAATTGATTCACTAAAATTATTTATTCTTTCAGAAATAATTACAGGGCTATTTTAAATTGGAGGTAATAGTAAGATACTTTTAAAATAATTTCAATCATTCAAATAAATTTATATATGATGTACAAAACTAAATGAGCTTTCTATTAATTAATTTACGGTAAGTAAGTCACTTGTAATGATTTTTAAGTTTAAAAAAAAATAACAGGGGAAGGATTTAAAGTTAATAGCTCATTGAATTTTGTATTTGCAATTTCAGTAAGTCAAATAATCTAAACAAACTGACAAAAATTAATTTAATTTGCCACATCAAAATAATGTAAGATTTTATAAGAATTGATATTTTAAATTGAATAAAATTAAAAGACACATTTTAAACCAAGCCATATAAACATTACACAAATATAAAATATAAATTAATATAGATTTTGAAAACAAGTAAAATAAAATCAATGGCTTGCGGCGAATTGGACGTTACCTCAGAATCAATCAGTTAATACAGGCAGTTAATACAGTCAGATCATTTCAGGCTTCCTCGACACAGACAGTCTCTGGGTAGATGTCTAAAGCACTGGAAAGGCATGGATGGGCTGGTGAAACAGACCTCTAAGCAAACGACTGATCTTTTCACCTCGTCATTACTTTAGGCACAATATATATATATAGATTAATCACTTCTCTTCAGTAAACTCAATCATACTCCCTAATCAAATTTTCCACTATTTAGGTGTTCTGGTCTTATCTACAGGATTCAATCTATACTGAGCACCAATTGTAATTGCTCTAAGCAGTACTCTGAGGTTGGTGCCTGCTTTGGAGGGAAATCTATAATCCTACATGCCCCAAGGGTTGATTTCCTAATTACAAAAACAACAACAAGCATATTAAGTTTATCAGTCATTGTACTAACAAAATCTATTTAATTAAGGTTTAGATTAACAAAAATGTAGATTTTATTCAGAAAAATTTTAGGAATTTGGTACAATGACTTTCACATTTAATATTTGATTAAAACTTAAGTAGAAATTTACAAAATATAATTGATCCTTTAATGTACATTTATCAAAAGATAAATATAAAATGTTA
Organism: Epiperipatus broadwayi; assembly: GCA_028023455.1. Classification (NCBI taxonomy): domain Eukaryota; kingdom Metazoa; phylum Onychophora; class Udeonychophora; order Euonychophora; family Peripatidae; genus Epiperipatus; species Epiperipatus broadwayi. The sequence continues at coordinate 5,328,467 of JAQFVV010000048.1, read as the reverse complement.
CCAACTGATTAATTTAAGAAAAATGAACTTTAATGAAGATTTTAAAATATTTGTAACATTTTATAGATATCTAGGATTCAATTACATATAAATACCAATTTAATAAAATAAACATAATATAGTTTTACAAATATTATAAAATAAAACTATTATAAAAGGTTAGTTAATCATAAAATACAAATTAATTAGATACAAGATTACAATATTGTTTATAATTATACTACCACCAATTATAGGGTAGGTGTCAGTTATTATAAAAGGTTGGGTTCAAACCCACACTAGTGCTGATGACATTGGCACTAGGTGAAGCAGAAATATGTACTATATTTTCAGCTTCATATCCCTCAACTTAGAAAAAAAACAAAAAAAATATTTTACTTGGGTGTCCAGTGACAATAGAGGCTGACCAAGGTTTATTATATTATTATTGGAAAGGTAACTGTGTTGAGATCTGCAAGCCTTTAGTTTCTTCTAAATTTATTACTCTGCTGAAATTACAATTCTTAAACTGTCATCTTATTAAACGATTTATTTTCTTAGCAATTCTTTCTTATCTTCCTCATTCTACTAACTTTAGTCTTCTTACTTCATTTAGTTATTATTAAATAATAGTCCTTAGACAAGATTTATATATCAACAGTCCAGCAATGTAATCAATATGTATTTCAGTGATATGGGGTCATACACAAAGGGTCTCACATTTTGAAAATAATTTAGACTTCCCCTGGATCTGGAGGTATGTCATGATATGGTTTTAAATGGGCAGCATTAAAAGTCTCTTTTTGTTCATTAAAAATTTCTTTGCTTATTCCATCATCAGCTAGGATGAAGGCACTATTTTTATGTTTTCGATGCTTATCTTTGTGTTTTTTCTCTTCTTTCTTGCTCTGCTGTTTATCCTGTTCTTTATCTCGATCTTTCATCATATTGTGTGTTATTTCTCTGATTATTTCTGAAAGCCGTTTCTCTCTTCCTTTAATCATTTCCAAATCACTATTCAATTCTTGTATATTATCTTTTGCAACATCATCTTTCAATGTTTCTAATGGAATTTCCTTTTTATTTGAATTTCCTATTACATTATCATTTATTTTGGGAATTTCTGAGATAGGTTTATCTTCTAACACACTTATTTTGTATTCCTTTTCATTTACTTCAGTGTCTATAGACTTCTCAAAGTTCTCAACTATTCTTTGTTGTTCAACAGATTCTGCCATGATTTCTACATCAGGTTTCATCTTTTCCATGTTTTCTGTATTGATTTCAGCATCTATTGTAGTCTCTGAATAGATTTTTACTTTTTTTGGTATCTCCATATTAATATTACAATTAACAATATTTACAACATTAATTTTAGACTCTTCCATAATTTCAACCTTGATTTTAGACTCTTTCATAATTTTTAAATCAATTTTAGTAAATAATATTTATTTTCAAAGCGCAGATGATTTGAAATTAACTTACGAGAGAGTGCAAGTCTCTCAGCGTTTGTGATTATTAATAGCCAATCAGATCGTAAATACTGGGACAACGATTTAACAAGAAAAGAGTGGTAACCACTCTTAACTTTACTTGTCTGTCTATATATCCAAGCCAGTCCAAAGTACTTATATCTGAAAGTGTGAATATTAAATACCTTCACACACTACTCACTGACTTCAAATTACAAACATACAGCATGAAATCTTTAGATTCACTATGCAGTAGATTATCGATGTTATGAATTGCAGAAATATATGTAAATAATATTTATTTTCAAAGCGCAGATGATTTGAAATTAACTTACGAGAGTGCAAGTCTCTCAGCGCTTGTGATTATTAATAGCCAATTAGATCGTAAATACTGGGACAACGATTTAACAAGAAAAGAGTTGTAACCACTCTTTCCCTACTTGACGCTCTTCCGATCCAAGCCAGTCCAAAGTACTTATATCTGAAAGTGTGAATATTAAATACCTTCACACACTACTCACTGACTTCAAATTACAAACATACAGCATGAAATCTTTAGATTCACTATGCAGTAGATTATCGATGTTATGAATTGCAGAAATATATGTAAATAATATTTATTTTCAAAGCGCAGATGATTTGAAATTAACTTACGAGAGAGTGCAAGTCTCTCAGCGCTTGTGATTATTAATAGCCAATCAGATCATAAATACTGGGACAACGATTTAACAAGAAAAGAGTGGTAACCACTCTTAACTTTACTTGTCTGTCTATATATCCAAGCCAGTCCAAAGTACTTATATCTGAAAGTGTGAATATTAAATACCTTCACACACTACTCACTGACTTCAAATTACAAACATAAATCGTTGTCCCAGTATTTACGATCTGATTGGCTATTAATAATCACAAGCGCTGAGAGACTTGCACTCTCTCGTAAGTTAATTTCAAATCATCTGCGCTTTGAAAATAAATATTATTTACATATATTTCTGCAATTCATAACATCGATAATCTACTGCATAGTGAATCTAAAGATTTCATGCTGTATGTTTGTAATTTGAAGTCAGTGAGTAGTGTGTGAAGGTATTTAATATTCACACTTTCAGATATAAGTACTTTGGACTGGCTTGGATATATAGACAGACAAGTAAAGTTAAGAGTGGTTACCACTCTTTTCTTGTTAAATCGTTGTCCCAGTATTTACGATCTGATTGGCTATTAATAATCACAAGCGCTGAGAGACTTGCACTCTCTCGTAAGTTAATTTCAAATCATCTGCGCTTTGAAAATAAATATTATTTACATATATTTCTGCAATTCATAACATCGATAATCTACTGCATAGTGAATCTAAAGATTTCATGCTGTATGTTTGTAATTTGAAGTCAGTGATAACGTTGTGAAGGTATTTAATATTCACACTTTCAGATATAAGTACTTTGGACTGGCTTGGATATATAGACAGACAAGTAAAGTTAAGAGTGGTTACCACTCTTTTCTTGTTAAATCGTTGTCCCAGTATTTACGATCTGATTGGCTATTAATAATCACAAGCGCTGAGAGACTTGCACTCTCTCGTAAGTTAATTTCAAATCATCTGCGCTTTGAAAATAAATATTATTTACATATATTTCTGCAATTCATAACATCGATAATCTACTGCATAGTGAATCTAAAGATTTCATGCTGTATGTTTGTAATTTGAAGTCAGTGAGTAGTGTGTGAAGGTATTTAATATTCACACTTTCAGATATAAGTACTTTGGACTGGCTTGGATATATAGACAGACAAGTAAAGTTAAGAGTGGTTACCACTCTTTTCTTGTTAAATCGTTGTCCCAGTATTTACGATCTGATTGGCTATTAATAATCACAAGCGCTGAGAGACTTGCACTCTCTCGTAAGTTAATTTCAAATCAATTTTAGATTTTATTAAATCAGCTTGCAACTCATAAGCAGTCTTTGCATCCATTTTAAATTCTGTTACTGTATTTGATACTATTGCAGTCTTAGCTTCTGTATCTACTGCTTCTTCTTTTGCAATTTTAAAGATATATTCCACAATTAGAAGTTTTCCTGAAGGTGAACTGACAACTTCAATAAGATCCTTTGTAATTTCGATTTCTTCCTTTTTAACACTTTCAAGTTTTGCTGGATATTCAACTGGTGATTCTTTTAAAATATCTTTGGCTGGAAGTTCTAAAGTTTTTTTAACTTGGTTTAATTCAACAATATTCTCTGTATCTCTTTCTGTTTTAAAATGTTCTTCCACTACAAGATCCTTTTCAATCATTTCTGACATTTTTTGAATATCAACTTGTAACATTTCTTCTTCTACACCCTCTGAATCAATTTTTTGCTCAAACAGTTTAGGTATAATAATATCAGCTTCTTCCTTTGTAATTATATCTCTTGCTGGTTTTGTCTCTGGCTTTGGTTCAATAGATTCAGCAACTTCTTCTGCACTTACTACTTCTTTAGGTGAAATTACAATTTCGGTTATTTCTTCTCGAGATTCTATTTGTGGGGGCAGTTCTTCACCATCTTTAATCATTTTTGTAGATTGTTCCCACTTATTCTTCTTCATCTCTGTCCTTTGGTATAATTTTTTTATTTCTTGTATAGTTCTCTTCGCCCTAATTCGGCTTGACTCCCCATTAATTTGGATCATCCTCATCATACTCTGGAGCATTGCAATCACATTTTCATCTTTGCCTGGAAATACTTGGGCTGGTTTCATGTCATGGATGAGTGTAAAGTGATCCTTTACAGTGACTTCTAAAATTTGTTCCTCCATGTTTTCTTCTTTCACTGGGATACTGGCATCAACATCTTCACTTTCTTTTTCTTCTAGGCTGTTATCCATTTGGATTTCAAAAAGTTTGACACAATAGCAGTAATAATGCTGATCTTAGAATTCAAAGTTATTTTACTGGAACTATGGCTCACTGAAACTTTAATACAATCTTGAATGACTAGAACGTAAACGTATTTTATCTTGGAATTTATATAATCACTAATTTGAACGTTTACTTCTCTTACTCTGTCCTCTCTTCTCATCATGCTTTACTGACTGTGTCTTTTCTGACCTGCCATACTAAGTTTCTGTCTGTTTTAAGCTGGACATTTAAATAATTGTTTCAACTTCAATAAAAAAAACTTTACTTTATCATGAGAATGACTGATTTGTTTTTTGTTTTTTTTTTATTCTAGTTGGTCACCCTTGGTCATTCCTTGCCTCTGAAATGGACTTAAAAAAATCATTATTTTCAAAATTTAATACATATTCTTGTTGTTATGAATATTACATTGCTTACAATTTTATTACTTATTACACCAGTTATAAAATTCTTCACTCTCCAAATCTCTTATATATCAAAAAAAAATTTGTTGCCTAGAATTACCACGGTTCTTTATTTATTTATTTATTTTTGAACTTGATAATGAATTTATAATGGTAATAGGTACTCTATTCCCTACACCAGGGTGCCAGTTATCAAGATTAGCAATAATATAACACTTACAGATAGCTCTACTATATATAAAAACAGGTATATATATATTAAAAAATATATGTACTTTTATTGATTGTTAACACAGTATGCCCATATGAATAAACATTAAATACATCTTGTTACTACCTTTTACACATAAGGCTTATGGATGTAGAAAACAAATTCATGTGTGCATGTAAAACCAGATACAAAAAAAAAAATTCTACATATGGTTGTAATGCATGGGTTTCAAAACTTTTACAAAATATATATATATGGTTGAAAAACCAGGCACCACAGCTAGCAAAAACTTTTACATTTATAGTTATAATCTTTGTATTAAAAAAAAAAACTTTTCGCACAAATGGTAGTAAAACACAGTCTTTGGTTTTGGTTCATAAAAAAAAAAACTTTACATCACTTTGACCTTACTTTATGATTTATTTTACATAGTTTGAGTTTGGTATAAATCTATCATTAAGCGAAAACATTTTCCTAAACTTAAGGGCACATACATAAATTATTACATGTCACTATGGATTCAAACTCAGGTGAACTAAACCAACCTTTAAATATATTGGTCCGAATATATACAACTGTATCTATGAAATATCATTTGGGGATATGAATATTTGTTCAACTGTCAAATCCAGAAAAAAAAATTGTACATCTATATATTGGGAAAAAGTTTTTCAAGCTTTTATGCTTGAGATCCAATACAACTTTTCCACACATATGTGTTCCCAAGAAAATATATAGTAATGCAATACATATAATATTTTCAAACACATCTGTTCCTACACATCGCACATACACACCTATGTACATATATACGCAGTGCTACATATACAAGTACATAGATTTTACACACACATACATCCATTACATAATACTATACACTATTGGACAAGAGAAAAAAACTTTGGAGAAAAAGTTGAAAAAAAAAAAAATCCATACACGTCTCAAATTCTTTATACTTTGCTTTAAAATAATCACAACATTATATACACAATTAACAAGAAAAAAAATTTTCTATACAAATATTTCCGTTCTTATCAAACATGGGAGAAAAGTAGAAAAAAAAAAAAAATTCTACATAACAAAACTCTGGAAGTAAAAAAAAAACTTACATATACATTAATATAGTAGTTCAAACTACTTTCATATTTTATACAATCTATTTAACCATATGAGTTTTTACTTTTAATTAATCTGTTTATCAAAAAAAAAAAATTACAGACTATGGATGGAAAACATGGTATTCCTCTTTAATTTATTAACAAAACAATCAATATGATAAAACTAAATCATTTTATATTCTGGAAAATTATGTATATATTAAATTATATATAGTAAATTATACACATATAGCTAATGAATTATTTAGGGTGTGGGAATAATTACAGGCTCCACGAGTGGGCATCCAAACTCGGAAAAAAAAAATGCAGCCTCTGTGCCGGTCAAAATTGTGTATTCATTCAACAAGACCAATAATCCGAGCAAAAGTACCTTGAATCCAATCATGCACAAGATACATATGTCAGGACAAGGATGAATCCTAACCTATTTGCCTAAACTATTGCCTCTCTGACTAATGGATAACGTTTGTGATGACACTAGAAGTGCTTGGTTTTATTCCATCCCAGCTGGAGGTCATGGTTCACATAGAGACTCAAAATTATAAAAGGGTTTATATGAAAATCAATGATTTAATGGATTCTGACAATTGCAGAACAGTACAGGTATGATTTGATCGATTACTAATGGTTTGAACCATAATAATGATAATTCTTTATGGCAACATTATAAAAAAGTGAATTTAAATCAAGGAAATATTTAAATAAATAGATTAATTAACCTTAGAGATTGGGAGTGATGACAAACAAAGCTTATTTAAAATAACAATATTATAGGAATTTATTAAGGAATGTAGTACAAAATAAGTTAAGTCTTTGTTTATACAACTTGGTGATTTTATTTAATTTGTTTTGATGCGGCTTTCACAAACAATGTAAAAGTTTGTTAATTGGTCGGCCAAAACCAATCAGCAATAAAATATTATTAGCCCTTTTAAAAGATTATAAATAAATCTATTTTATATATATTACAAGATATGAAAGATGTGCATTTAAAATACTATTACATTTAAAATCATTTGTATATAATGAGTGTGGGAAGCAAAATAGTTCTTAAATAAATAATTGACAATTATACAGTCAGATTTAATTAATTAACGAAATTGGTTTGTGAAGAACGTGCCACCACGGCAGAGAGCCTTTCAGGTTTGCTATATAAAGATATAAAATGATAAAGAAGGCAGTATGCTATTATAGATTACAACAAAATAAATGAGGTCTGTTATGAATCTCTGGGTGGCTTTACTAAAAAAAATTTCCTAGTAAATACAACTAGATGATGAGAAATGCTAGCCCTCCAGCCAAACATGTCTCTAAATAATCATAATAATATTTTGATGTGCATATACATCTTAATGGCAATGCTCGAAAAGATCCCTTGGTATGAACTATGTCTACTTTGAGGGAGTGTAAAAGGTTGGACTGGTCAGGTTCCGAAGGTCCTAAGAGGTGATTAGCAAAGCAAAATAATAATAATAAGTGATTGGTTGTAGCTATAAATACATAATGCCTCAGACATATATAAATAGATAGTGTATCACTAACAAAATTATTAAATGAATTCCTGATTAAAATAATCAGTTCCCTGACGTCGATAGAAAGTCCCCACAAACCTTAGTCCACTAATGAATGAATCATAAATATAATATATATATTAAAAAAAAGAATTAACTAAAATATAAATTAAACAGAGCAAAACTCTCCATACAGTATTGCCACCTGTGCTAAACAGAGTAATCAATGGATGCCAGAAGGCTTGTGCATAAAATCCCTATCTAATGCCTACTCATCCAATATCCCCAGACTAGTTTCTGGCTTGTGGCCTTCGTCAGTGAGGAGCTTTGGATCTGAGAGCACTGCATCTAGATCTTAGGATCTAATGCAACCCTCTAGCAACCACCTTTTATCTCTACTTAACTACAAAACTATGAGAATGAAATTGAAAACACAAGAAATATTTTCAATCCAAGCTCAATAGCTTATATAGTCATATGGGTCTGAACTCAGTTCAGCACCCATACATTTTGGTGTCTTTGGCTCTTTTACAACCATAGCCACCACTATCCTATTAGGCAGGATTGGTGTTAAACCATTAAGCATCACATGATCGCATTTCCTATACTAGCACATTAATTGTTGATAAACAGAGCAAAACTCTCCATACAGTATTGCCACCTGTGCTAAACAGAGTAATCAATGGATGCCAGAAGGCTTGTGCATAAAATCCCTATCTAATGCCTACTCATCCAATATCCCCATGAGTTGGCATTAGATAGGGATTTTATGCACAAGCCTTCTGGCATCCATTGATTACTCTGTTTAGCACAGGTGGCAATACTGTATGGAGAGTTTTGCTCTGTTTATCAACAATTAATGTGCTAGTATAAGAAATATGATCATGTGATGCTTAATGGTTTAACACCAATCCTGCCTAATAGGATAGTGGTGGCTATGGTTGTAAAAGAGCCAAAGACACCAAAAGGTATGGGTGCTGAACTGAGTTCAGACCCATATGACTATATAAGCTATTGAGCTTGGATTGAAAATATTTTTTGTGTTTTCAATTTCATTCTCATAGTTTTGTAGTTAAGTAGAGATAAAAGGTGGTTGCTAGAGGGTTGCATTAGATCCTAAGATCTAGATGCAGTGCTCTCAGATCCAAAGCTCCTCACTGACGAAGGCCAAAAGCCAGAAACTAGTCTGGGGATATTGGATGAGTAGGCATTAGATAGGGATTTTATGCACAAGCCTTCTGGCATCCATTGATTACTCTGTTTAGCACAGGTGGCAATACTGTATGGAGAGTTTTGCTCTGTTTATCAACAATTAATGTGCTAGTATAGGAAATGTGATCATGTGATGCTTAATGGTTTAAAATATAAATTGTTTTCCACACTTCACAAATATTTCATTTATTAATAAGTTCTTAAATAGTTTATCAAAGATTACAAAATAAGACTGTTTTTAATTAACATAGACGGGCATTAAATATCAAACTAATAAATTGTAAATCATAATTTTAATATTTTCTGACAAATAAAATATATGTATGAAATATATATACTGATAAAATTCTATGATAAATTTTACTTAATTGATTCACTAAAATTATTTATTCTTTCAAAAATAATTACAGGGCTATTTTAAATTGGAGATAATAGTAAGATACTTTTAAAATAATTTCAATCATTCAAATAAATTTATATATGATGTACAAAATTAAATGAGCTTTCTATTAATTAATTTACAGGAAGTAAGTCTCTTGTAATGATTTTTAAGTTTTAAAAAAAATAACAGGGGAAGGATTTAAAGTTAATAGCTCGTTGAATTTTGTATTTGGCAATTTCAGTAAGTCAAATAATCTAAACAAACAGACAAAAAATAATTTAATTTGCCGCATCAAAATAATGTAAGATTTTATAAGAATTGATATTTTAAATTGAATAAAATTAAAAGACGCATTTTAAACCAAGCTGTATAAACATTACACAGATATAATATATAAATTAATATAGATTTTGAAAACAAGTAAAATAAAATCAATGGCTTGCGGCGAATTGGACGTTACCTCAGAATCAATCGGTTAATACAGGCAGTTAATACAGTCAGATCATTTCAGGCTTCCTCGACACAGACAGTCTCTGGCTAGATGTCTAAAGCACTGGAAAGGCATGGATGGGCTGGTGAAACAGACCTCTGAGAAGCAAATGACCGATCTTTTCACCCCATCATTTCTTTAGGCACGATATATATAGATTAATCACTTCTCTTCAGTAAACTCAATAATAATCCCTAATCAAATTTTCCACTATTTATGTGTTCTGGTCTTATCTACAGGATTCAATCTATACTGACCACCAATTGTAATTGCTCTAAGCAGTACTCTAAGGTTGGTGCCTGCTTTGGAGGGAAATCTATAATCCTACATGCCCCAAGGGTTGATTTCCTAATTACAAAAACAACAACAAGTATATTAAGTTTATCAGTCATTGTACTAACAAAATCTATTTATTTAAGGTTTAGATTAACAAAAATGTAGATTTTATTCAGAAAAATTTTAGGAATTTGGTACAATGACTTTCACATTTAATATTTTATTAAAACTTAAGTAGAAATTTACAAAATATAATTGATCCTTTAATGTACATTTATCAAAAGGTAAATATAAAATGTTACCAACTGATTAATTTAAGAAAAATGAACTTTAATGAAGATTTTAAAATATTTGTAACATTTTATAGATATCTAGGATTCAATTACATATAAATACCAATTTAATAAAATAAACATAATATAGTTTTACAAATATTATAAAATAAATAAACTATTATAAAAGGTTAGTTAATCATAAAATACAAATTAATTAGATACAAGATTACAATATTGCTTATAATTATACGACCACCAATAATGGGGTAGGTGTCAGTTATTATAAAAGGTTGGGTTCAAATCCACACTAGTGCTGATGACATTGGCACTAGGTGAAGCAGAAATATGTACTATATTTCCAGCTTCAATATTTAGTATATAACTTTGTCAAAATTTTTCTATTTCCTCATCTGTTTTTTTAAGATATCGATTTTATATAAGGGGATGTAAAATGATTTTTTGACTACAAGTCATAAGGCATAAAACCCCTAGTTCTTGTTATTACGTATAATAATTACTGTAACTTTTTGAAAACATATAACTTTTATATATATAAATAGCCACATTTATAAGCATAATAAGGAAGTAAATACAGTAATAAAAAAACTAATTACAAACATTAGTGAATACTGTTTATTAATATTCATTGCAAGAATTAATGCTATTATATGTTGTTCTTGTTTGTGTTTTTTAATTGATCATGGTCATTTCCTTTAATAAAATATATTATTAATCTGAATTTAAATAAAACATAAAAATAGGAGAGGAGAGTGAAAAAAGTCGAAGAAATATTTTGCTTACATCTTTAAAACCAAAAAATCAAAAATATACAGTTAGATTTATTCTTGTATTTTAAATAAAACTTTTTTATTTCAAAGCTAAAACTTTTCGCCAAGTTTCAGCACCCGTTCAATCCTTTAAATCGTTAACGAGCAAATCACGAGTCAAGTTTAGACTAGAAATTACACAGTCAGAAATATTCTGTTAAAATAAAATACTTTTGACAGATCGCTCCATTTACATCTGTTTTCTTTCCAGTCAATGGACCGATATAACAAAAATAGACATTCTTATTACAAGCTAATCCAAAGTACGGACGTAAACCCCCTCCTTTTTTTTCATAAGTATTTTTCATTCATGCCGTTTATTTTGTTTTAAGGACATTAAACATTTCACAAAATTAATTTTTTTTTTTTTTTGTTAACTGGATATATAAATAGATAGATTTACAGACGGATAAAATGGATTTATCGCCAAAAGTATTGGCAAACAAATTAAGTCTGCTTGTGGAGAAATGGGTAATAGGGAAGAATTTAAAGTAAAAAATAAACAATACCAAATGAATAGATAGCAAATATTTAATATAATATTAAACTTAAATATATATACTATAACTGCACGGAGTTCATACACACTAATATACAAGCCCAGTGAAGCACAAAATCACATTTATGGTTCTGTTTTTTTTTTAAAATATAAATGTAGAGTTTTAATCTCCGATATTGCTATAAATATATAGTTGTAAGTAAATACACATAAAACATAAAGTTATCAATATATTACAGAAATTTAGCAGTGCAAAAATTTGAGATATAAGTAGCCCCAAAAATCGAAGAGTTTTATCCGCCATGATGACTAGTTTTAGTGTCTTCTCGGACTGAAAATTTCTATAGCTACCTTTAGGCTGTTGGCTGTCACAAAAACAATTTGCTCTTTTCTTTTTTTTTTTTAAGAAATCATTTTGAAATATATTTACAATGTTTATGCTGGATAAAAAATATGCAGGCGGATCCTCAAATTTTAGTTACTCCATTGATGTGGAAATATATGCGTGTATAAAAAAAAAAAAGTAACGGGTAATTACTTTAAAAAAAAAAACCCACACGTACATCTACACTGCATTGTGTTTTAAGATTTCAACTAAAAAAAAAAAATAGATTTGTTACCTAGCAAAAAGTTTCTAAACAAAAAAATCTAGAAGCGATAGATTTCCATAGTTGTCCGCCTGAATGTAAGTAGCATCATTATAAATCATCAGATCTCAAAACAGAATGAATTTATTTTATTTTTGATATAATTATACAGCTATTAAACCCATTCATTCACAAATACATGTCTATACATTACACGATTCACACACGCATGCATACACACACATATAAATAAAAGCAATTTCTTTAAAAATTTAAGTAATTTAATAATATCAATTAAATTTAAAATAATTTAATTCGGGTGTTTAGCAAACGGGAATATAAATAAATAGAGCATTATTTCAAATATTGGCTCAAACTCTTGAGTCTCGTCTTTTGTTTACTTTCATTCAAATTTCAGTTTGATAAAAGTAAATAAACAAACGTGGAGAAATTCAACCAAAATCATTCAGAACCTTCTCATATTTTTCAAAATAAAAATTACATTTCTAATCTTTCATTATTAAAAAGTTCAGATTAAAAAGATTAAAAAAAATTATAATCTTACCTGACTTTCCTACACTAGGACTCCCTAAAACTACTAGACGGCTATCTGGGTTCTTCATTGGCTTTGGAGAGTGATTCACTGTTTTATCTGTTACCTTCATAAAAACGATCCAAAGTAGATAAAAATTATAGTTTATGTCAAAAGTACGATTAAAAAATTTCACTTACAGAGTTAATAATATTCCGGCAAGAAAATTAGTGTACGTATTCCGATTGAACTTACTACGAATTTTTTCTTAGTTTTTTTTTTTAAAAAAGTTTATTTGCAATTTTAACACTTCTCCAAAACATTAATTACTAATATCTTATAATTATAATTCGGAATTTGAAAGTATGGCAATAGCTACATTTCTTAAAATAATGTAACTTACGACGGATCAAATTGGAAGCTTCTGGGCTTCCCTTCTGAGGACGGCGCTCTGCTAAATGAACATTCATTGAAACAGCTGAAATTCTTCCATCTATCATCCACCACCCCCTTTCTCAGATTTTCTTTACTTGTCAAGATTAACCAATAGAATTCTATTTTTATTTGCAGATCACACGTGTTCTGCTTTCAAAACATAAGGAAGTATGCATATCCAATAAGCGATTTGCTCGTGTGGAACCTGTTACTGTGTATAATACTAAATTATGAATTTATAACTAGCCCCCCTTCCCCGCTTATCTTATATATATAAAAAGAATAGGTAATATTTTTAGACAAACAGTTCATAATTAACATGTTTTATATTTGTTTGTTTGCTTTACACGAACAAGCAAATTTGTATACTATATATGTAACAGCGTAGTATGACTTAGAGATTAGTTTACTTGTTGCTTGTACTTAAATTATGTATATTTGTGTAACTCATTCGGTATAAAAAAGAAATCTGAATGATGAATTATTTATTTCTAAGTCAACACAATATATGCAAAAAAATATTACCCTACATCTTATTAGCAAGGACCCGTCAATACTCCTGTTAATAGATATTATTGATGTAATACATATAATTTTATGTTTTTCTTTTGGACTATTGATATAATTGAAATATTATTCTGTTTACATCGTATTTATCTTGCTATGACGTCATAACGGTCAACATTGTTTCTATGCCCTATGAATTTTATAATTGAGCATGTATTGGTCTGTCCTCTGGACAGGCAAAAACATCGGAGCCCCCCCCCCCCGCCCATTTCAGGCATAGAAACAATGTTGACCGTCATGATGTCATAGCGAGGTAACTACAAATGGATTTTTTTTTTATGACTTAAAAAGGATATAGATAATAAATTGTTGTCCTAATTTAAATATTAATCAAACAATAATATAGATGTATACACATATAGAAACTATGATTAGTTACCCTTATTGAAACAAGGTTTCAAGCTGCTATATTTAATTAAAATGTATAGAAGCTGTTTGAATGCAGCTTTCAGGATGTTCTTTTTATGATAATATTGCCTTGGATAATACATTTAACAAGAGCTTATCATGGGCCACAATTGGCAACTATCTTTAAGACTTTTTTTTTTTTTCAAAATAGTATTTAGTAACATTGTAACTATATTTTTATTATTTCATCGATTTTGTCAAAATCCAACTTTATCAAATACTGTTTTATTTATTTAAAAAAAATATTTTTGCTTTAAGGAAAAAAAATTACTACGAGAGAGGAAAAAGTCTTAGCTCTATGCTATGAATCTATAGATATCAGTCCTATAATTAGTCTCAGAAAAACTCTTAATGTCATTATTAATAGATTAAGACTAACGTAAATAATGAGGCATAGACAGTATTATCAATTTGGCATGTTGTAAAAAAGATAAAAAAACTTTTTTATCCGGGAAACCAAATATCTCATGGATCAGTATAGCAAGGAAAAAAAAATCAAGATATTATTTATTTAAAAATACTTTCAATATATATTTTAACACCTTGACTTTGGTTTCTTTACTTTTCAAATATCTTAATATATTGTCTTAAACTAAGGAAAACTAGTTATTAATGAAAGTACTTGCAAAAAAAATAACTAAATATATATATTACAACTTAATTATTTATACTAACTGTATATATTTTATTATTTAAGAAGTTTTGACATTTTTTCATAAGGTATTCATTTTCCAATCAATTTTATCAAGTAAAGATGCTGCTTATTTGTGGAATCTATTAGAGGTGAGAACTAAAGAACATAATGCAATTAATAGACAAGATGATAAATCTGTTTTATACATTCACCACTTAACATATAATTAGAAGGAATTTGAACTCAGACTTTCATGCTCCCTATAGCTATCCAGTCCATTTATATAGCCAATACACATGGCCACATACATGTGAAAAAGATAAGTGATCTCCAATATATATATATATATTTTGTGTTGAACCAGCACTCATCAGTTGGTCACAGACATATATAATCAGTGCTCAGTTTATATTAAGGTAGCAACTCTTCAAATTTTAATGGACAGGCTTCAATCTTCTCCACCCTCCAACTCTTCAATCAAGAAGATTAAAGTCTGATCATTAAAATTTGAAGAGTTGCTATCTTAATATAAACTGAGCACTGATTATATATATGTGTGTGTGGGAGATGATGATCTGGACCAACTGATGAGTGCTGATTCAGCACAAAATATGTATATTGAAGACCATTTATCTCTTTCACATGTATGTGGTCATGTGTATCAGTTGTATAAGATGGAATGAATAGCTGTAGGGAGCTTGAAAGTCTGAGTTCAAATTCCTTCTAATTACATTAAGTTCAATGTACTTTTATTTAAATATTATTTAACATAAAAAACATTGTGCTATATAAAATAATTGACTTATTAACATATGTACATAAAATAGATGCTACAAAAAATATTAAACCTTTAAATTACATTAAGTATTCAAAAAGAAGATAAATATATAAAATATTATATAAAGCATAACTTAAATAATAGATGGATATTTATAAAATTTCAATAAATTTTGTTAATAACTAGTCAATTAAAAATGAATGAAAAATTATATAAGGTAGTATATATAAAGTTGCATAGGATGTGTTTTATTTATTCTGTATATTATTATGTTATATAGTCAATTATTTGAAATTTTATTGAATCTCTGTATCATAATTTCATTCTATTTTATTCATGTTTTATTTTATTATTGTTGCTTTATTCCATCATAGAACACTAAATAACATTTTATCTGCAATAATTAGTTAAAATGGATGCTTAGCATTTGAAAAGGACACACAATCATGTGCAAAAAAGAATTTCTGTGTATAATTATTATTAACATATATATATATAGCTGTTGTATATTATGCATTTACCATTAATTATAATTAATGAGAATGTATGATAGAATAATTCCATCTCTCAAAATTTTTTACAGTAATTTTGTAGGAAATATTTTGTGAATTAAAATGGAAACATAAAAGAATTAAAATAAATGGAGATTATTTAATTTATATAGATTAAATGAGAATAATAGCTTATAATTTAGAATAATTCTTCTTGACAATATAATAAAGTATATTGTACATATCAGAAACATGTTTTCAATATAAGAGATGGCTATAGGCTCACTATTGTCACTCTAGCCATAAATACTACTCCATCTTCACTTAAAGTCTGGCTTTGCTGTGATCATGACACATTTGTCATATGGTTACATAGTGAAGCATTAATTATAAATATTCTGAACACTTTCAATGACATATCTTTTTCAATTAAATTCAGAATAAAATTAAAACAAAAACTGTTATTCTTATATCTTATGACATAAGTCCCTCATGGCAAAATCACTACAACAGTCTCTATAACCCTTTCTCCTCCCCTACACATGAAAATACTGAGCTTATTTATCCAATTGTGACAAAATCTCAAAAATTGAGCTATCCTATCACTAAGAAATAGAGCAAAAAGATTTTGTTCAAGAATTGGTAATTAGAAAAAAGATATTGTAGTATATTCATACATAACAGAGATATGTATAATATCAAAACAGATTTCCCAGAACCATAGCACACTGTGAGGAATCCTAATTTCTAGAAAATTTAAGCTTAAAATGCTGAAAAACAAATACTGCATCTACAAAATAATATGTGAATGCTGATGGACATATATGAAGGAAACCAATCACACTATTGAAAAATTTTAAAGAAGCACAAAATAATGATTAAAAAGAAATATATATATATATAGAGTATCATAGTAATGAACATATGTTCAATTGGTAAAAGAAAAGATAATGATATTACATAGAGAAAACAAAAAGAAGACAATTTAAAGGTGTTCCCATGGTGTAGTAAATAACATCCATAAGCTAATCACATATGATAGTCCATAATATTTGACAGCCATTCTTCAATAATAATAAAAAATGAAGATATCGGAAAGATGCTACTAACCTTATTACTTTTAACAAAATAACCTAGTTGATTAAACTATCATCTTAAACTCAATACTCATGAATCCAAAGATCAGTTTAATTATTATATTAGTACTATCATTGGTCAGGCCAGCAACATCTGAAAAAGAGAGGAAAATAATACCATTCAAAATTATCATTATGTGCTATAATATTAGTAGTTGACTATACTAAAATGCTTAAATAAAGTTTGAACTTTTCTAAATAATAATAATAAATAAATAAAAAACATTTAACAATTGCAACTAGTTGATAGAATTAACCCAACATACAATTGCAAATAAAATGCTAGCATCAAATTTTTTTTAACAAACAGAAAGATATAAAAACATATTTATTATGCAAATTGTGTGCTCATTCTTCTTACAAATATATATATATGTATTAACTTCTACAGTGTTTCTATGGCTAAAAACTATGTGGCTAACTCCCACTCAAGCATTACAGTTTCTTGCCAGCTTACATTGCTTCTTATGTTACTCATTCTTGGTCTTATAATTGGGATATCTTTTTTTTCTACTATAAGAGCATTTAATTCAAACCCATTATGATGAACCCAGAGGAATTTAAATTGTTGTAAAATTTGTTACTTTTTGTTTAACTCGCTTGTACTTCTACTATATGTGTATTTAATCCAATATTAATAAATTGTGTAGTAATAGGAGTTAGATAAATGTAACATGTTTTTTTTAATATAGGATTTTTATAAAACAAGGAAATTCATTTTTTAATCTGACAATTAAAAGCTTCTAGGAATTTAATTGCCTGTATAAGGTGCTTTTAATTTTGAACGTATTATAAACGTTTGTTGCAAATTACAAACGGTTAGTTGCAACAAATATATAGAGAAATAATATTTTATATATTTTTCTTTGTTTCAGCAGGATACCATAAAATTGGAATCTGCCATTTAAATTAATTAAGTGAACCTTTTCCTGTTTTATGAATTTAGTTTTTTTAATCACTGCATACAATTGCTACTTTAAAATGTTATGATTTTTAATGAAAATTGCGGGAATAGTCTGAATGTGAAATACTGATTATCGTTCTAAAATTATTTAATGCTTCGTACTTAAATAATATACAATATAAATCTTTTTGAAGGTTAAATTGGCATTTACTTTTATAGTTTTTTTTTTTTGTTTGCATGAAACTAGTGTTTCATTACGTATTATTAACAAACTTCATGCCATTAGTTATATAGTATATATTGAAATTCGCGATTTTGATCTTTGTTGAGATCGAGTTTCATTTACTATTTGTCTTTGGAAGAGTGGGTCTGTAACTGAGCATTTTATAAACTAAAAGCGTAAATGAAAATTGGAATATAATATTGTTGGACTGTGCTAAGCACACACATTATAAGAGATGGAGTATATTTATGATAGGGGATTGTTGAGAATTTTCAGACTTCAATTAAGACTGTCTAATTCAAAATAGTTTAAATATATATAATAGTGTAACCAAGGTTAAAGTATAGGTTATAGGATGCATCAAGAGCCAATGCCCAAGCCCAGGAATAAAAAATCTTGATAAGCCCATAAAATAAACAAACAAATAAAATAATTATTTTTATGCTTTTCAATTTATTAATACAAAAAACAAAATTAACAATATCTGATTGGGAAAATAAAATTGTGAATACACAACTTATAATAATATATCAGCAATTAGTATCGACTTTTTACAAAAAAAAACTATTTAAAATTATGAATCCTAGAGGTCATGACTCAAAACTATTTTATTTTCCCTTGATCTTTTTTCTCAAAAGACCTGACTGCATCTATGGTTGAGATTCTTTTTTAAATAGCTTATTGTTATTTTGTTTTGTATAGTATTTAAATTATTTATAGTGTTGTTAAGGCATTTCTATTATTATTTTTTTTATACTATTTGCATGACTGGTTGGTTGTTCTCTTTAGCTTATTTTGCTGACCACATTTGACAACATTTATATCCATAAATGCTATATTAAAACTCAATTCACCAAGTCAGTGGATATGAATATATATTTTAGATGGGATTTGAACCCAGACTTTCAAGTTCCATTCAGTCATTCACTCTATCCTACATAACGGATACACATGACCACATACATGTGAAAAAGATAAATGATCCCCAATATATGTATTTTATGCGACCATTGCAGAGCTATTTCTTATAATATTATGAAGGAAAACACTTTAATCTCTTTCTGTTAGTTCATTATTATTTAAATAAAATATAAAGATACTTTATAATAGTTTCCTTGAAACTGGATTTATTCATAGTTCACAATTTAAAATTTCAGTTCATAACAGTTTTATGAAATATAAGCAAACATTAAATTCTGGGTAATATAAAAGACATACATTAGTATTATTTTACTGCAAGTATAAAAAAAATTCAAAACACTAATTAATATCGTATCTAAAGTTTTCCAAAAAAAAAAAAATTTAAAAGAATCATACAAATATTGCAAATTAAATCTAAATAAAATGGCATTAATTTATCGGAAGTGCTAATACGATGAAATAATTGATATTTTTTTAAAAAATCGGCATTTTATAACAGAAATATTTAAATGGCATAATTTTATATAGTTGTTAAAAATATAGATTTAAAAATCTTAGGGTGTTTAAATTACAGTTACTATTCTTGGATAATATTTATATAGTAAAAGTGATTTATGAATGTGTGTGTGTGCAAATTCAATACTCTTTAGTGATCAAAGTCAATAGCCTTTACTATGAAGACTTGATTGACATCACCATCTATTATCCACTCTTTATTTAAATTTGTAATAGATATTTATGGAGGAGAGTGATCGAGTGGATTACTATTACTAATGCAAATATTGAAAATACGGTGAGAAAGTTAATGCTTTTTTGGCACATAAAATATTGATTAGATAAGAAAAATTAATGAATATCAATGCATGACAATAAATTAAAAGTTAAACTTCAATCGACACAAAATGATACAAAGAATAGAAATAATAATTGTCAAAACTCATATCTGGCAATGTAATCAGTAGCAAGAATAAAACTGTATCATATTATACCAAAGATAAAATAAGATTAAACTGACCACATCAAATTTAAGCCTAAAAAATAATTTTATTGGTAGTTTTTCAATGCTATAACAATATAATACTAATGATGATGGCAATAATAATAGAAAAAAAACTGTTAGAGGGCAGATCACTTAAAAGTCACTTCATTTTGGATAATATCTGCAAATTGTGACAATAAAAATATATATATTTATAAATATCTAAAAATTGAAATAAAGTGATTGATTTTCTAGAATTAGTGTATTTTGATCAAGTTTTAAATGCTTTTAAACTCAAAGATGTCATCTCAGTTAAACTCAACTTGTAATAAAGCAACTATTAGCTATATAAATAAAGAACTTCAGACATTTCATGCACAAAATCTAATAAAAACAAAATGAAAATAAGTAAAAATTGAAAAATTATTGCAAGTAGTTATAATAATAACCTAACCTCAACACCAAGACATGAAATAATAAAACTGAACATTCTTCCTAATAATTCTGAGCTATCCATAATAGATTCACAGGAGGATTGGTCCCAAAAAAAAATTCAAAACATAAGTGACAGATTCAATTCATTTATTCCAAGAAATATTTTTCAATCAAATGATTTTTTATAGATTGGTCTATTTTTTTTTTTGCAGTTATGGATAAAAATTGCTCACTGTATCGATTTCCCAAAGAATTATTCTATGACACATTGAATACTAATAATATGTGGAATTCAGTATGCCAAATAATTGAACACTTCAATTCAAGAGAATTTTTTAGAGAAGATTAAAGAGATAAATTTAAAAGAAAAATTCACACACTAGATAAATATACACTTCTCAAAGTTAATGAACACAGGGAAAACTAAATGCTTATTTGAATTATATAATCAATGACTTCAGTAAATTGATGTAACCATTTAGAATAGTAGTTTGTTTCCAAGTTGTCTACATGTCAGTTTCAGTCTAAGGCAATGCTTACAAATTCAAAATGAGATTTCATAAGGATATAAACACTAATGGCATTCAAATACAAGTGACAAATAAGAGACTACACTTCTATCAATAATTTGAAGTCTTAAGCCTCAATGCTTTCATTGTAAGGAATTTAGATATCCCAAACTTCATTATCAGCATTGTAATTTAATAGACACTACATTATACCATTGTCCTAAAAAGGATCCAATTATAAAATCTAAAGATTGTTTATAACATAGCAAACTCATATCAAGTTGAAAAAGAAAATAGTAACAACAGAAAGCATTGATTGAAAATAGTAACATTACATTAATTACACAAAAGAATAATTCAAACAAGATATACAATAAATGAATACCCAAGAGTTATTATTCTGAGAAACATTTATAGATCCACATTATAACATAAACTTTATGACCAGTGAATTTATTCAGAAACTTGCCTCAATATTAAGTTCATGACACCTAGAAAGACATAATATCCCCTTATTTGTTTAGGTGCACTTAAACCTATTAACAACTATACTACTTTCAATGTTATTTACTTTCTTATCTAAAGAAATATACTATATATATATGTTTTATATCCAATACTTCTTGTCCCATACAAAAAAGTGCATTGACAAACTTGCACCCTATTCAATGAGCTTTTTGGGAATTAAAAACAGAGGTCAAAGAGAAACTAGAACTATGTATATTCTCAACACTTTCAAAGGTGCAATTTGTAAAAAAAAAGGATCCATTAACAGGTCAAAATAGTATCTTTTTAGATCTATAAGACACAAGAAAAACAAAAATATAGCCTAATAGTAGTTCAACTACATCAAGTCAGTTTTAAATATTGTTGCAATTAACTTTCTCATTGATAAGTTGACAAATATCAAATATAACTTGATCAGTTTTATCATGAATCTACTATTGAATTGGGAGATACACATTACTCTGAATGAAAAATATTCAACTGTGTTTAACCCTCATTATTCAATACTTCAGGATTCTTCTCTAATCTCATATTTTTCTTATTACATATACAGACACTTTAATCAGAAGCATTGAAAAAAATTTATCTGGAATATATATATATGTTTCAGAAATGAAAGATATTCAATGTATAACCTACATGGAAAACATTTCAATTTTTATTACTTCCAAAAACTAATTCCTATCTTGATTGGTATCTTAAATAAATATATCAACAAATATAAATGACAATTTAACATGACCAAATCATACACTTGGTTTATATAAACAGGAAAAGTCACAAACAATACTTCAAAAAATTTCTAGTCATTTTTTAGGTTTTTCTTTTCATGTCAGTAGCTCAGGAATGCAATCAGCAATACAAGAAAAGTGAAAGTGAAAATTGAACATCTGATCGAATTCTCTTGGAAAATGTTTAATCTCCTAATCATGGCAAGAATAACATACTATACTAAAGCTTTTTCAATGTATGTCTATACTACGTGCAGAAATTACTTTGAGGTAAAAAATAGTTTCTATTTCAATTAAACAACTACAATGATCTATTACAAAATGGCTCAGGTCAACATTCAATATATGTCTTTCAAACTTCTAAAACCATGAACTTAATATCATTGTTTGCAAATTTTCTCACATTTAAAAATTGTATTCAAGATTACATTCACAGACAAGCATCTCTGATCACAGGTGACTAGAAATATCCCCCTTGCTCACTGCAAGCTATTGATAACTTAACTTGCTGCCAATCTGATAACAAGTTTCATTACAGGAATGACTAATCTCTATTACATATCAATGAACAATCTATGCTAAACATAAATAAAAAGCAGTTAACATATGAATTCAAATACCGATCCCATGAATCAAAATATTTTGACTTTTTAATAAAATTAAACATACAAATATTATCAACCCTATACTTTTACAAATATAAAAGCTCTGTATAAATATAGATTCTCAAGGTGGGTTTTGTTATAAAGACACAGAAAACACAAATCATATTTATTTTTGATTGTCAAATTTTTGAGAATATATATGCAGCAATTTCAAATCTATTGCATAGTCCTAATATCAACATACAATTCATATTTCAAGTGTTACAATCAGAATATTCTCTAATATTTGGGCATCCACATTCTTATCTATGCTGTGATGCACCAGACATATTTTTTTAATACAATAATATTTTTAGGAGACATTTAAATACCTTCTGGAATACATTAGAATCCATTGGAACAAGGAATGAAAAAATTTCACCACCTTGTCTTATGTCAGTGTTTAATCTTTAATTCTAAAAAGCAAAAACAAAAATGAGCTACTAATTATTACCTTGTTTTTTATTAATGTAAACATGTAAAATATATGATTATATGTAACTTCTCCTACTATAAATGTAATCTTCCTACAAGTTCGATTATTATCCCATGTATGTGGTAAAAAATTTCAGTGTAATATTCGATCTATAAATTCTTTGAATCATTATCATAATAATAATAATAATAACAACAACAATAACAACGATAATAATAATAACAATAACACCAATAATAATAATAATAACACATTGCCACTAGAGGACGAATGACTTAAGTTTTCCGTGCACATTGTTCTAAAAAACAGGTATTTTCAAATAAGATTAAATTAGTTTTTTTTTCATTGTAACGTGGAATATTTATTATTTAAGGAATTTTAGACCAGTTGAGGCAATATATTTGTCTAATAATCACTGCAATCCATTGTAAGTGCAGGCAATTACTTGTGCCTCAACCCAAGATGACAGCGTCATGCAATGTCACATGTAGCAATTTAAAGTTGACCTATGCAAGCATAATGAAGCAAACAAAGCTTAATCAGAATAAGCCAATGCATAGCAAGCAAATGCTTAATACAAATGAAACAAGAATAAACTGAGATTTCATAAATCGACCATTGATGTTTTAATCTAGATATTTTAACACTTGAGTCAAATAAAAATAACAGATTGCAGGAAGCATGGATAGAAGAGAGCCTAAGTTATATACGTGATAAATTTAATGTGATGATACCAAATCAACTATTTTATTCATTCAATAAATTTTTTACAGATTGATCTACTGTTCTAGTAATAATAGATTTAAATTGCTCTTTGTTCATATTTCCAAAAGATCTATTATACAGCAAAATACAAAAGCATAACATGTGGGACACAATTTGCAGGATCGCAGATCATCCAAACCCAAGGTACATCATATTAGAATTTTTTTTCATGAAGAACAAAGAAATAGATTTAATAGATCAATAGGTACTCTGGGTAGATATGCATTAGTAAAGATCAATCGAGAAAGAGAGAACATTATTTCAGGCCATGTAAAAACACTTAACTATAACATTAATGACTTTCAGAGATTAATGGTTCCATTTGGAATTAATATTTTTTCAACCAGTGTTTTTAAAAGATACCCTTTTTCAACCAGTGTTTTTAAAAGATACCCCTGTACCAATTTATGGAAATAGCTTTGAATTTAAAGTTATATTAAACAAATATATAAATGCAACACAAATATCATCGCAAATCTCTGATCAAGAGGCAATGTTACTTATATCGATTTGAAGCTTAAAGCCTCAATGTTTTTATTATAAAGAATGTGGACACACCATTAATAACTGCCCAAAATTTCTGTATCCACAATGCAATATGGGTAGCTACTTCAATGCATCAATGCCCTAGATCAATCGGTCAGGCACGAGAAGACATGGATGTGTTGGAATTGCAAAGTAAAACAAAGTAAGTTCTGATGTGGACAATACAGACCTTTGCTTGGTTACTTTAAACATAGATGAAATAGAAAATAATTATGAGC
Source organism: Epiperipatus broadwayi (assembly GCA_028023455.1). NCBI lineage: Eukaryota > Metazoa > Onychophora > Udeonychophora > Euonychophora > Peripatidae > Epiperipatus > Epiperipatus broadwayi. The sequence continues at coordinate 5,303,523 of JAQFVV010000048.1, read as the reverse complement.
CAGTACAGATTTCTAAAAATGCTGATAACAAAATGTTGAATGATACTGTAATTTTCTTACCCTGCACCAACTAACAAAGCAATTGAACTCATAGTTGATACTATGCAAGAATTGAGTTATTCAATGCCATCTCAGACAAATAGTGGGTCAAATGATAGCATGGACCAGGTCATACTCGCAAAAAGATGCGGAAAAAAAAGAACCTTGATTTTTCTGAGAGTGAAGATGACACAAGACTTTCAATGGAAAAAAATAAAAGAGTAAAAGTAATATCTCAAGATACAGAAAATGAAATTGAATTTTTATTATCCGAAAAATACATTTTAGATTAGGTAGGTATAAGGGGTCATTGTAATATTTTAAATGAGATCACTACTTCGCTACTAGAGGGGATTCCAGTACCAGAACGAGATCATAGCATACAAAAAAATAATACAAATTTATATTAATAAATAATATTTTTTGCATTTGTAATTTTTCACTCTAATTAATACTGTGTGTTTGCTTAATAGGTAGTGTTTATTATAGTGACTATTTAGGTAAAAGTGTGTTCGATATATATATAGTTATTGGTAGTAATAATTTAAATATTTAAATCGATTATGAAAATAAATATTAAACCTTTTAATATTAGGGGGCTTAATTAGGTTGAAAAATTACTACAACTGTCTAAATGGTGTGATTTAGTTCAACCTCACATTCTAGGTCTGTTGGAGACGAAGATATATACTAGTTCTAAGATTGACCCAGCTGATTATTTTATTAATAAAGGTTTCTCTATTTTTTCAAAAACCTCCTCTGTGCCATCAGCAGGGATGGGTACCTTAATTATATACACATGCCCATTTAAATCTTTCAAAATATTGTATATAGACTCTCATATGATGATAATTACGTTTCATCATAATGCAATCATCTTAAATATAATTTTTATGTACATTCCCCAGGTCCTATTATTATTAACAGATTAATATTAAAAATTAATATAATTCTTGCAGCCACTCCATACCCTGTTCCAGGAGATTTCAATATGTCATATGACAATTTTGTAAATAAATGGCTCCATAGGCTGAGTTTTCCTTTAATGAGTGAAGAAGGCTATTTACCAAATAATTCAATATCATTCAATAATGGTAGGCATAGATCTCTAATAGACCTAGATGCACTATAATATTAGTATTAAATTAAAAAACTCTGCTATCTCAAATTATCTAGCCTCTATTGTTACATTGGATATAGATATGACACATAAGGCTATGATTCATACAAACAATACAATAAGATTACTTTTGCCTAACTGCACTACTGAATTATTATATTCTGAAATATATATATATATAGCTTTATACAAAATTAAAAACCATAAATTATATCCTGTACAAGCCTGGTTAGCATTCATAAATGTTGTCTCATATACAATAGATCATATTAAACACAATAAATCTCCTCTTTCAAGATTGCTTACCTTGGCTGATGATATCCATAAATGAATTAGTAATGTGAACAATTCTGAAGTTGAACAGAACTATCTGAAAGCACTGAGAGAATCATATAAGGCTACATGTGTCAAACTGAAGGAATATTTATCAATTAAAAAAAGTAAACTATATCTTAGAAAGCCACATACATGGTCAAGAAATTATATATGGCGGGCATTAGACCAATCACCAGTAATAAGAGTGCGCATGGCAATGAAAATTAACAGAGCAATAGTGTCGGGAAATAATATGTTAGTTCCATTGTAAGAACACTTTAAAAATAAGCTCCAAAGTTGCAACCAGTTCAATCCTGAGGTACAATTCCTTGGAGAACCAGAAAAAGAAATAGAATTCAAACCAAATGAAGTCACTCAAAAACTGGCTATAATCTCAGACTCAAAATATCCTGAAAATCATGGAATTCCTAGGTTTGTATTTAACCACTTAAGTCAGCACACTGCAAAATATTTATCTTATCTAGAAAACTATTTATCTAAAGATGTGTATCAGAAAAATGATGTATATCCCATATCATTAGTATCTTTTATTAAAAAAACAAGAAGCAGTACATGAATTAGGAAATCTGCATCCTATATCCATGAGTCCTCTTGGAATAAAAATTTTAGAAGCAATACTAAAAGATAAATTAGAGCCATATCTCCTACCCAAATTAGAAAAAGCTCAATTTGCAAAAAAGGGTCTTCTACAGGACAGAAAGCCTTTTTGTTCAAGACTGTCATAGATTCTGTAAGGAATAATAAGAAATATAGTCCTTTGGTTGTTCAACTGGATATTAAGTCTGCTTTTGATATGGTTCTGGTTGACTTGCTAATTGATATTTTAATAACTTCAGGCATACCTAAAGCACTGCTTTATTTACTCACAAATTTATTATTAAATAGATCCATGTCACATTAAATGAAAATTATTCTCAGCCATTTACAATTCCACAAGGATCACCATTAAGTGCACTGCTATTGACTACATACATTAATCCCCTGTAAAAAAATTAAGCAAGAATTATCTGGGATATATGTATCTGATTTAAATGAAAACATCTCGTGAGTTGCATACATGGATGATGTTACAGAGTTCCTGGCATCTAAAAAACAATATCCCATATTACTAAAAATATTAAATGAATATAGTGGAGAGTACAGATTAGATTTCAATATAGACAAATCATCTGCATGGTCAATTTATACAGGTAATACTTTGAACACACTTTAAAGGAAAGCCTAATCCATTTCTTGGTTTTCCATTTTATTTAAGTAATTTAAAAATGCACAATACAATACAAAACAAACTTAATAGTAAAATTGAAAAAATCATATATTCTTTATCTAAGTTATACTTATCTCTATATTCAAAATCATCATTGATTAATATGTTAATTATAATTAGAATTTCATATTATTCACCTATCATAATATTTACTAAAGCGTTTACAACATATGTATATTCCTAATGTAGAAAGCTTATCTGAGGTAGATGGATAGTAAACATTTCACTGAGATGCCTTCAATGTTGACTAGCAGCCAATGGATTGGGTTTACACAATATTAATGTATTTATGGTCCAAAAGACACAATCTAATATCCTCATGCTCAGAGATATTTTCACAGCTGAATAACAATGAAAATTATACCAAAAGATAACTCCCCTCCAGGTAATGGATACTGGAAACATCTCATATTGACAGTCACATCCATTTTTAATTTTTCTTTTTTCCCACCTATGATTAAATTTAAATAGTGGAAGGTCCACTCAATGTTGCATATTTCTCCTGAAGATCTGGTAAATTCATCAATTCTCAAACTTAACAACAAACTTTTAATTCAGAAATTTAAATTTTGGATGTTAGAGCCAAAATATTGTGATTTTCTTATTAAAGTAAACCTTGAGTCCCTGCCTATCTTGCATTTCTATAGACATAAAAGGCAATGTATGAATGTAGATAATCAATGTAATCTGTGTTATAAAAATGTAGAAACACAGGCTCACATTTTTTTTAATGTCCATGTTTTAATAATATAAGATCTCCCATTCCTGAGTTTTTCAATAAAGCCAACCTCAATGTAGAGATCTCTTTTTAATGACTTTACTTTAGGCATTTTTGCAAATATTAGAGCATGCACCTTCATTCTATATGCATGGTGGTGTCCTAGGTGCATCTTTATGTATAATAATAACTCTAGAAGGCATCCTAATACCTTCTGGAATAAATTAGAAACAATCAAAGCAAGAGATAGGAAGATAATCCCTGTTAGTACATTTCATGTCATTTGGTCTCTTTTATAACTGTATGTGAGGTCTCAACTCAATACACCTAGCTCTGAATGATAAAAGAGCAGAAAAAAATTAGAATGTTTGAATATATTGTTTGCATAGTTTTTTCCATTGTAATAGATTTGTACATATTATTGTTGCTTTTTTACTTATGTTAAACATGTAACAATTAATATTGTTATACCATATCATCTATGTAACAGAATCATTGTTTTGTTTGTTTGTATGTTTTTTTATTTTGTTATTTTTTGTTGGCACTAAATAACCAAATTGTGTAAACATATAAAAATAATCAATGTAACTAATCTATGATCATTTGTAACTCAATAATGTTTCTATTTTTATTAATGTAGCTAAATAATCAGATATATGTAAAATATTAATGTACATCTTGTGATTCAATGTAATGAAATGTTTGAAAGTTTAATAAAGTGCTTTGAAAATTAATAATAATAATAGTATAGTAGTAGTAGTAGTAGCAACAATAATAATAATAATAACAACAACAACAACAACAACAACAATAATAATAATAATAATAATAATAATAATAATAATAATAATAATAATAATAATAATAATAATAATAATAACAACAACAACAACAACAACAACAACAACAAACAGAAAATAAAATAAGTAAAAGAAATTTGAATGGATTAGAAAATGTGAGGGATATAAGTATCTAGACATGAAACTTAACAAAGAATATCAACAGATGAAGTTTTAGGTAGAAAAATCTATAGCAATGATAAATACAATATTATGGATTTGTAATATATCAAAAATCAATAAATGATGAATATATGACACAATAGTGGAAAATGTCATTACGTAATGAAAGTGAGATCTGGCAGTTAAAGAAATGAACAGAGAGAAAAATGACAATTACAGAAATGGATCACTATGAAGTTCTGTGGCAATGCCAAAGAGAAAATGAAGTAATAAATAATTTGAAAAATAATGAATAATGGATACACTATACAAAATGAAATCAGAACAAATCAATTAAGATGATATGTATATAAATTCAAAATGTCTCAGAAAAGATTATCAAAAGAAATAATCAACTGAACACCTTGAGAAATAAGAAAAAGATTATGTCTAAAAAAAAGAAAAAAGAATGAATATAAGAAAAAATTAAAGAAAGAGAATTGTGGTAAGATTTATTAATTAAAAAAAGCAATGTGGTATTTGAGAATTAGAAGTTTTTATAGAACATTATAAATCTATAACAAGAAGATAAACCAAATTATAAAGTTTTGCAACCCTAATTGTATTTATAATAAAAATAATGCAATAGTTAAATAAAATGTTACTACAGCAAACTTCTGTAGTTTACTCCCAAAATTACATTGAAATATTCATGCTATTACTTTTGAAATTTGATTTTTGAACCACTTCATAGTAATAAAAACAAAGAAGGCAAAATAATTATTGTCAGCCATAAGTAGCTACTAAGACTTATGAATATAACTATAAATACATTTTACAGCATTTGGTATTTAACATGAAATCTAGAGATCAAACAATGCTTAATGGGTTTCTATTTTTGTATGTCTGTATATGAAAACAAAGAAACAATATTTCATTTTGAATATTATGTTTCAAAGATTCTTCAAATCAGATTTAGGAGTATTCCTTTCAATTTATATATTTATTTGTTGTTCAGTTGTTTAGTTTTTTTTTTTAATAATCACTTCTCATAAATTTTTTAAATAAAAACATTCAAATTATAAACAATAACTGAAAAAATCCACATTTCATAGTAAAATTCTAAACATTAGAAGTAACTAACACTTGAGATATGCCTCTATACACAAAATACAATCAATAATGAACAAATCTTGTTGTTTGTAGCAATACCTATAATTAGACATATTACTATGCTTTTCAACCAAAGATGATGATGATAGAGAATTTAAATTATAAAAATTTAACATTGCAGATGCAATAAAAAGATGATCCTACAAAGTAACTCTAACTATAATGATTACAAAATGATACTAAAAACAATTTTTATATTAACACTATATATTGCAAAGATGTAAAAAATATACAACAATGTAACATTATTTTCTATTACATAGAATATTATGACAGTGGCAAAAAGTATTTGATCAGTTATTTCTTCTCATCATTCTATGACATGAAATGTCACATCTGTCTGAACTCAAAAGAAATAAAGTTGTACATTTCTTAATTAAATAGAGTATTGGTATTAAAACTACAAAAGTGTTTAATATTTCAAGATTAATAGTTTTAAAAATGATTATTACATTTATTAAAAATAGAATAAACCTCGAGATTTACAGTCAAAAACTTCAAACCTCAAAATATATCTACATACTGAAGAGTCCGCCAAAAGAATTTATCATGAGATTCAGAATATTTATGACTGAGCTGCAATTTTAAACCCATTTTTTTCTGATGTAAATGATATGATAATGAGAGTTTTGAAATCACACACACACAAATATGTCATTGCATTGTAATGAAATTATTACAATTTCAACATTAATCCAGAGTGGAGAGAATTGATTAATAAACAAACTTTTTGGTGCAGTTTAGAACCTTGATAGAACAGGCAATTGGATAGAGTTGTTGCATTTGACCCAAGTCTTGGATATTCAAATGACACACATTAGTTTTTAGCAATTAATTACATTACTATGTATAAATCACTACAGATGCAGCAGATTATTTGAATATTTTGAGAGAGCAGAATCATTTTATGGCACCCCCCCCCTTGAATCTCAAATCCATGCAACCCACACAGACAAATATTGTATTGAGGAACGTTATGATCGCTTCTCCAAAATTCTGATTTTATTATTATTAAATCTTAAACAATGAATGGAAATAGTTATATTTAAGATTTTTGCACTTGATGAATTGTTTACTATTCTATTAATAACTTATTATATAATTCTATTTCATTATAGATTACAAAAAGTTCTCAATATATATGGTTCACCATTGGCTGCATTGCTTTTTGCAATATATATAGATCCTCTAGTAAAAGATATAGAAGGTAAATTTACAGGTATATATTTACCGCATCTTGGAGTGAAGGTAGGAGTTGTTGCCTTTATTGATTTAATAATAATTTTTCAAAATGCCTACAACATCCAAGTTGTTATGAGCATACTCAATAAATTTCAAGAACAAATTGGATCTTGTGTTCAACTGGCAAATTCTGTCGCATGGCAATTGGCCACAGAGGAAAAAATGCCCTGTAAATTCCTTGCCACACCGACAGATTTTCTAGGAATACCATTATATAACTCAAACACCTCAATTAACAGATATTTAAATTAATTAATTATAGAAAATATAGCCACAAGGATAAACAATTTCTCATCATTAAAACTTTATGAAGTTACAAGGACTAGAGTGTTTAATGCTATAACAATGGGTATATTGAACTATTACACCCCATGGATTGACCTCTATAACACAACAAGTAAGATCTATATAATGGCAAAGAAATGGGAAGGGCAACAAGTCTAGTTTCAATCTCAACATTACAGTTACCTATTAATAAGGGAGGTCTCAATTTAATTGACCTAAAAGAATATATTATGTTTATCAAAGTTAAGACATATATAAATGTCATTAAAGATAAGTGATTTGATCCTCCACTGATTAAAGTTAACATCTACCATGAAATAGGGAAAGAAAGGAGATCCTTTTTTGCTAACCTGTGGATAGCATACAGGGATTTATAGGACAATCTAGATTTGATTAGTTTGGAAGGGGTTAAATATAGAGAGATAAAAAATCAGGGAAGTAATGCATGTAGTATAGAAGAATTTTTACCTGGATTAAATATAAATAATATATTGAAGAAATTACAACAGATATGTGCACCACAATCATACATTAGGTTTACGTTTAGGTTCCTAAACAGGCTCCTTCCTACTAAGGCCCTGCTGAATAGTAGGCTCCATATGAACTTGGAACCAATATGCATGTTATGTAAAATAAAGGAAGATAGCTTATTGCACTTATTTGAGGAGTGTAAGGCCCTCTAGCACATTAGAAATAAAGTGTTTCATAAACCAATAATAAACTTAAATAAAATAGTAAAAAGAAACTTTGTGAACTTTAATCCACATAATACATTGGCAATAATACATACATTGAAAACAATATGGTCCATAAGATGTAATGCGATCTTTGATAATAAAAAGTATAACTGGTTGAAAAAACTAGATAAAGATTGGACCAAATACTTTAATCAATGCCTAAGATATCTACTGAAGAAAATTATGGTCAAAATATGGTGTGGATGTATGCCGATACTATGCGAAGTGTGGGATTGATAATCTAAATCAAAATGTTTATAGAAGACCTGGATATATAGTGATGTTCTCTGCATTTGCATAGCGTAGTATTTTAAAGTAGAGTGAAATAATTATTATGTATATCTGATAGTTAAACCATGTGGTTTATTTGTAAAAAGTGTATATAAAATTTGTGTTATTAATAAAGAATAAAATAATAAATTATTTATCAAATAAAAGTATTTTGTCGGTTGGCATTACATTGTCCAATCTCCATGTGTGCTCATGCGTAATATAATTGAAAGTAACCTAATGTTAAAAATCTGAATTTCTAAATTAGACAGTATTCATATTAATAAAATATTACAGCTACATAATAACATCCCTAAATTATTAGCGATAGTTTGCCATTTATTCTATAATTTTAGAGCTAATAATATATATATGTTATAGATTCACATTTAATATCGCAAATAAATCAAAATGATTTTTTTTTCTATTCACGTTTTCACTATATGAGCATCTTAAGTAAAAAATAACAGTTATGCATTTCAAAGATGTAAGATTTTGTAATTAATTAAAAATTTTAATGACCAAGGTGTTTTATAAATCCTTGTATATGAATATTAAATTACATTGTGAGTATTTTACAAACAAATAAAAAACATTATTATAATTACGTTTTTTAAATGCAAATTCTCGTTTATTTCACAAACGCGATATATTTTAAAATAATTTAAAAGGAAGTTTGCAATCACAAATCTATTTATCTATCAGTTTCTTCTTTTTTTAATATAACTTGCCCTCTTAGAAATTCATTAATTAATTAGTATTATTTAATTTATTACATATAATGAAGTTTATTTCCAAGTTCAAAATTTACATCAATATAACAGAAGAGTTAAAATATATATCTTTATATATTTATTTAAATAGAGCTAGAGAGTACTTGTAATATTTAATATATTGAAAATTGATGCAAAAAAAAAAGGGGGGGGGGAGAAAAAGAGAGAGATGCTAAAGTTCAAATAGATATTCTATAAGACAGTTCAAATGTTTAACTAAAGTTTATGTTTCTCAGATTTCAAATGTAATAAAATTAAATTGGCCATTAACATTTGGTATTTTGTTAAAAATCTATAAAAAGAAGCTAATTTACAAGTAAAGGCATATAATAGTATATAACTAAAACAATTTAATAAGCATATAACAATCGATATAAACAAGTATTGGTGAAAAAAAGTTGATTGTACAGAGAAACAGTAAGTTTTGTCCATACCAAATATTTTTCTGCTACTATAAATAATATTGAAATATATTTTAGTTTGTGATTAGAAATATTGGTTTAAATCTGCATTATCAGAGTTGGCCAGTTTGCATTTTATATAGCATCTTATATCTTATTTAAGTAATGAGATAAAGAGATTGCTTCAATATAGGGTCTGACTAAGAGTGTATTCTACAAGAGAAATAACATGTTGACTGATCAAAAACTTGGTGCAATTTCAATACAACAGTTTTTTTTCGTTTCCAATTTGTGTTCTTTATTTCATTCTTTTTCACTTTTTTTAAATTTTTTTAGTCTAGTTGTTTTCAGTCATATATATTGATGTAGAGCTCTATCTTCAATTTATCTCTCATTTTGTTTTTTGCAGTATATATAACAATTGTCTTGTGCATATTTTTTCCTCTACTTTTTGTCTGAAGGATTTATGAATATGTAAAACTGCAAAAGCCTTGATTATTATAAAAACAATGATGAGAATAGGTTTAAAAGAGTGGATGCCTTTTGTTGTGGTCTTTCAGAAGACAGTATAATCAATAATTGGTCGTTTGAAATTGGATTTGTTCAATTATTTCATTCTGCAAATACATGCATGTTTGAGCAGCCTTATTTAGATTTTTTCCTATGCCCTACCAAAAGGGAAGGTCTTAAGAATGTAATCTAAAATGATCTCTCACAAGATTGCATATTAAAATGATATAATAATTATAATATCAATAATAATAACACTGATTTTGTTGGAAGAATGGAGATCATCAAGTGTAAAAATATTCATTGCATGGTATTATATTTGTTGTGAATTTTTAAACTGTATCTTTTCCCATTAGAATTTCTATATATATCAATGTAAAAATGATATTAAATTTTCTTTTATACAATGATGTCTGAGAACATTTTTTTCATTACCTACACTACAATATTATAATCAGGAAGTTCAAAGAAAGTAGTGCTATTACATTAATACTCTTAAATAACTTTTTTTTTCAGAGACTTTATATAATTTTTGACAGAATCATTAAATTATGGCCAATGTTTTATTGGAAATAGTATTGGTTTTGTGAACTCAAGGGATCAATTCCATTACTTTTAGTGCTTGAATTTTTTATACACTCCTGGTCAATAAAATCATTTCATAATTATTATCATTAAAGGATTTGTCATGATTAACTTTTTGCACAATAAATAAATTAAATATCATAAAAAATTTTAAACATAAAAATCACAATAAAACTATTTGATGCATCTTCTAAATGGCCCAGATAGATGGAAATATGTCTATAAAATAAATCCTTATTGGTAAAAAAAAAAAAAGTTCATTAAAAATAACTATTTTTCATACTAAATTTTATCAGCTATCTAACATTAAAATGTCAAATTTGACTTTTTAAGTTTATCACGATACTAAGACATGAAATTTAAGAAATGTGTTGTAAAGAGAATAAATCTTTTTGTAGGTTCATTAAAAAAGAACTTTGGCGATTTCCTTGTTAATAATTGTTGAATTAATGATGTGATTAAAAGAATGTTTTCTCTATTGGTAAGTATATATACTTCATGAGAAATATGTGAATTTAAAGGCAAAAGTTTTTACCATTGAAAAGAAGACTTCAAATATAATTAATTGATGGATTGAACTACAAATTATATATATATATTATAATGGTATTTAATATGTTCAAATTAATGGTTATAAGCAGACCTTCTAAAAAAATGTTACTGGTTTATTAATATAACAAATATTAATTATTATTATTATTATTATTGTTGTTGTTGTTGTTATAGATACATATAATGTTATGCAAGTGATATTAAATTATTAATAATATTGCCTTATAAAATGAATTATTAAATTCATCCAAGATGTCTACTCAAACATATTTAACAAATATAACATTTTTGTAAATATGAATCAAAGTTGTTTTTTTAAATCATAATTCCCATTTAGATATGAAACTCTCAAGCATGCTAATGTAATTTTAAAAGAACTGCATATAAAATAAAAAGACATAACACTAAAATAATAATAATAATAATAAGGATGAATTATTTAAAATAGTATTAGTATAGTAGTATATGATTTAAAATTACACTGAATAATAATAGAAAGTTTTAGCATTATATTTAAATATATATGTGTGTGCACAAATGATTCTAATTCTTAAATATATTTTAACTTTGAAATACTTAAGTAAATTTATAAGTATAATTATTGGTAGTAAAATATTAAGTATAATGAGAACTTAAAATTAAAAAGTAAAATCATTTAATTTAAATATCTATAACATAGATATTTGTTTTGTAAAAAATAATAATAGTATGTATTTTAATTTTATTAATTCATGTAATAATGGGTTCAAAATATTTTAAATACATTATTTCATAATATTAAATGATTTCATTCTATAAAATTAATACACTAAAATGTTAAAACTTAAATGACACCATTTTCTAAAAATTCTGGTAGATTTTTCTGTAAAAAGTCAAAGCAAAGGAGAATTTTGATAGAAGATATTGAGCTCATTGATCACATGATGCAAATCTATAAATAGAATTACCTGTTTAAAATTGTTTAGTATTTCTTATTAACTGATTGTAACCATATTATATTGTGCTTAATTTAAAATTAATCATATTGACATCTTACACTTCAACAAACGTAAAGTACATAAAGCTGATAAACATTTGCCTTAATGATAAATGTTCCTTGAAACTGTCCTGAAATGGAGAAATAAACATCTAACTACATTTATCATCTTATGATGGATTTTTAAAAGAAACACTAAAAACTTGGATTTAGATCTGGAAATTTAAATTATATGGGAATGCTACTTTATTCACTTATTTTCAAAAAGTTTACTTGATAAAGTTTCCTGAATCAGCATCAGTGTGTTGAATGATTATTCATTAAATACGAATATAACTACTTAATTTTTATCTTCATCTGGATACTAATAAGCTATTGGATATTCATTGTTTTAAAATATAAATTCTAATCAATGAATTCTATCTTCATCTCTATAAACACTTATATTTTATAATTATTTATTAAATGTAAATCTAACTACTAAATTTTATCTTCATCTGGACAACAACTTATAATACTGGATATTCATCATTAAAAATTAATTTAAACCAGTGAATTTACCGTCTCCTGGATAAACACTTTTACTGTGGATGATTGCTATCAAAAATGAAATTTTAACTAATGGATTGAGTCTTCATAGATAATTTAAGAAAAACTGTAATTTGTGAATATGATCCTTCAAAGATTAATAAATATTTTCCACACCTGGGAAATAAAGTGACTTGTTACTTTGCAATAATTTATATTCACCCATATTGGATGTTGTTTAAAAGGCTCAAACTTTGTTACCAATTATATGATATATGAATTAAATTATGTTTCTTTTATCTATTAGGATTTATATCCAAATGTCAAAAGATTTGTCACTTTCAAATATTTTGAAAAGTTGCATCAAAATAAATATTCTGAATGCTTTAAAAGACTGAATTTATTTTAAATTATGAGAAATATATTATATTTCTCAGTTGCATTTAAGTGTTATAATAGTTATATTTCTCTTTGGCAGTGAAAGTTCTCATGAGAAGGAAATATAATAAAAGAAATATAGGTTGTATATTTAATTTATGAGTACTATTTAGTATAAGGGGTGTATTATCTATTCTTTGTATTTTGGAGATTGGTTGTTAATGTTTAAAGATAATTAATAACTATTTATGGTTAAGTCCTAGTATTTGACATTTTATAGGTTTTATTGGTCTGCTAATTTAATCTGATTTTTCTCTAATTAAAGATAACAAATAGTTGAGATATTTTATAGATATTACCCTTCTTGTTTATTCCCCTAGGTACTTCCTAGAATTTATAAAGATTCTATTGTATATTTAATTACACTTGTGATATTTATACTAGTATTAATATTGTTGTTCAGTTGAGTGAAGCTTCTAACAAATTATATTCCTGTTATATTTATAAAATGAGTTTGATTAGTCTTTTATAAAATACCATCAATACCTCTTGGGATTAGGGTAATTAAAACTATAACTAAAATAAAAATATTATAAGTTGAGTTAATATTTACTAATTTATGAAGTAGCTAAATTTATAAATCAGATACCTAGAAAAAAAAAAACAAATCTTATTTAATTGAAGATGCAATAAAACATTCTTTATCTCAATGATTATTTATAATTAAGTCTTTTAATTAGTGCATAAAGTGTTTCATTTTACATCACTTTGAGATACACCACACATTCAGTAAGTAATAAATTAGTAGATCATTTTCTTAATTAAAACATAATAAGAATATTGATGCTAAGTTATGGAGAAATTATTATTATTGTATTCATTTAAATATTTTATGTTGTTATTAATAAATTAATTTTTTGTTAATTACTTGAACTTTGTTGTTAATTAGTTAATCTCATCATCTACTAATTTTATAAATAATATAGTCATATGATTTTATAATTATTATTGCTATTTAAATTACACTGCTTCATAAGAAGGTTGTACATCAATTTATACACTAAGACTATCTTTATTTTAATATTTAGTTTACAAGATATGAATTAAATACAACAAAATACCTTATGCTATTTAAACATATTAAGGATAATAATTTACAATGTTAAAAATTAAAATTTCAGAAATAGTATTTATTACATTTGAATATTAGAACACTGAGTTAATTTTAATCAAATTTATGTAATACAGTAGCTTAGAATAAACTTGTTAACCAGACATACAAATATCATAAGATTTATTTATTCTTTTAAAATCTGTAATCATATTTTGAGACATAGTAAAAGCCTGAGATATTAGTATTATTAAAAATAAATATACATTTGTAGAGTGTTTTTTTTTAAATAATTATTTATTTATTATCCAGAATCTCATAAAGCATTAATCCTAGTGTTAAATATGAGAGAGTTGAACTGAAACTCTGATTTTATTGGATAGATTGCTCATTACTTCATATTTTTGTCACTATCCAATTTTATTACATTATATATATATATATATATATATATATATATATATATATATATATATATATATATATATATATCAATTTTGATTATTTGATCTTTTTTTGTATGGTAGAGAATAATATATTTATCTAAAAAATAATATTACCATCATATTAAATCAATGGATGTCATATTTTTATCTGATAACAATAATATTTCAAATAAATTGGAAAAAATTATGATAGCTTTTTAAATAATAATACATGATTTAAATGACTGCTTTAAAAAAATGTATCAATCTAGTCAATAATCTAAAAAATGAAATGTCTACAAGAGCTGATAAAATACTTGGAGAAATTTTGAAATATGTTTGTTTCAAAACTATTTAATTTTTTAAAGAAATATATAATTTCACTAGATGTCATCTGATCTTAAGAAAGGTACTACTCTTCTAATTTGTAAAAATAAAAATGATAGAAAATAATATAATAATTTATCATAAAATATCATTGATATCCATTGCCATAAAAATGTTTTCAAGGATTTTATTCAATATATTGAATCCAATTGTAAATGAATAGTTACCATAAACTCAAAGTGATTTAAAGAATCAAAAAGCATTATTGACATAGTTTTTGTTTTCAGAAAAATGCAAAAAAAGGATTGTGAGCAAAAGTGTGACACATACTTATTAATTATTGATGTGATCAATGACATTGATTTAGTTAATTGAATCGTTTGAATTCGTTTTTGAAATTATCCCAGTTGTACACAAGGATTATTTATTCTCTGCAGTATTTATCCAATGGAATAAGAAAAGAGAATATCAAACATTTAAAGTGTATTATGATATGCTAGCTTTAATTTTGGTTTTTTTATTTTTATGATCGTGATCTTTAGAAATATTCATAGTTGTTCAAAGAAGTAGTCGTAAAATAGGTAAATATTTAGTGATTAAACTTTTAATTTGAACACATTTAAAACAAAATGAGAACTTAGTCTTTTTTAGCTTTTATATTTACAGTATGGGATGATTGTGAAATTCTTGCAATTTCAAGTTATAATCTTTGGAAAGTTTTTGGCATTTCAAGTGCAACTGTAAAAACTTTCATCTGATAATTAAGAGTTTTAAAAAAATATTGGAAGAAAAAATCTGCAACTTTTAATTTGAACAATAATCAATTTAACAATCGTTAATGAATTTAAATATCTTCCTTCCTTTTTAGAAAAAAACATGGTTATAGATATTTGGATTCTCGTGTGCTGTTCCTATAGTAATAAGTTGAAAGATAAAATAATTCAACAAATTTATTATTTGATAAAATAACATGGATCTCTATAGTAAGATATTACAAAGGCATCAAAAAAATTTCACATAAAATAAGATTGGAATACATCGGCAAGGTTACAAGAAAGTGTTGAAGATTTTGAATTCTTTTTAAAAAAATTCTGCAGAAATTCAAAAACAACATTATAATATTCTAAATACATAGACATATTTGAAGTTCAATGATTGATTTATATATTATCACAAACATATTTATATTTTTGTTTCTCTCTTTCTTTTTTCCAGAATATTGGTTTATGAATGATTGTTAATAATATATATATATATATATATATTGAAATGAATGTTATCACAGACATATGATGTTTTATAAATCATATTTTGGGGAGCAACCATGTTTAATAAAATAAAAGTGAGATACTGACATTTTGACAAAATAACATTTATCTTCAACTGGGTGAATCGTGGAGTTGTAGCAAAGATAATTGTATTAATTGGTTGTTGAATAGATTGACTTAAATTTAGTAGTTTTTCTAACATATAATATATATAAACAACTACTTACAGATATATAAAAGATTAGTTTGATATAGTAGTAGTACATGATTTTTTTCTAATTGCTGCAGTAAATGTAATGTCAGTGTCTCGTGTAGTAAACAATAGAATAGCAGTAAAAAAATAATTAAATGGTTTATTGCTTGACAATTCAAAACAAGTTTAATAACCAGAAGTGTCAGACCCAGAGCTGTGATTCATGTACCTTAAGTTTCAGAATTTATTACTCTACCATTGAACTAAACCACATAAGATTGGATAGCAGTGATGACGTAGATATTTATTTATTGCTTTATTATGTGAAAATTTAAAATTTTGAGTTGCAAATTAATATCAAAATCATCTTTAAATAATAAAGCAATGTAATATTTGTGAAACAAAACCTAATTGATTGAATTGCAGACAAGCTTATTTATTCCATTAAGCAATGAAACTATTTTTAAAATAATAGACTAGTGATTGCAATATAACAGAGATCAAATGAATACTCAAAGCATAAAGTCTTTTAACCCACACAGACAGAGATTATATTATTTATAATGATGATGCAACTTTTTAAAAGAAATCCAACAGTTTTGCCATGGTAATTTCTGGATATTAGCTTACTTTATCTGCTGCTATTTCTAGTCTCTCAATTTAAAATTTATTGTACTATATGATACTAATGTATAGAATTCTAGAAAAATGTCCACCTCAGGATTGTTTGTAGAATATTCAAAGTATTTTTTAAAATGTCATGTTATATATGACTTGCTTTATTGATTATTATAATTTTACCTTTATGGCTTTGGCTATGCTGAGGCTATTAATATTTGGTGGATCTGAATTTGGTTTAATCCCATATAGCTATTTAAGTTTGATAGCTGGAGTAAAAGACATTTGCATGTTCAAAAACTTCTGAATTTTTACTTAAAGATTATGTATGAAATAAGTGCTGGGTTTTGAGTGGATATTTTAGATCTAGTGTCTGGATATTCTAGCTCCTCACTGAGGTGAGCCCTAAACTTAAAACCAATTGGTCTGGGGATAAGAATGTTCTGGATAGAGATTTTAAATATTTTCTCTTACCACACTTATCAATTAAGAACTTGTTTGAGCTATTGATATGCTCTCTGTATTACATTTTTGTAAATACAAGCTTATAAAAACAATGTCACATTATATATGACTTGCTTTATTGATTATTATAATTTTACCTTTATGACTTTGGCTATTAATATATGTTAGATCTGAATTTGGTTCAGTCTCATATAGCTATTTATGTTTGATAGCTGGAGTAAAAGACATTTTCATATCCGAAAACTTCAGAGTTTCTACTTAAATATTATGTATGAAATAAGTGCTCAGTTTTTAGTTGATATTTTAGATCTAGTGTCTGGATATTCTAGCTCCTCACTGAGGTGAGCCATAAGCTTGAAACCAATTGGTTTGGGGATAAGAATGTTCTGGATAGAGATTTTAAATATTTCCTCTTATTGCATTTATCGATTAAGAGCTTGTTGGAGCTATTGGTACACTCTCTATATTACATTTTTGTAAATGCAAGCTTATAAAAACAATGTCACATTATATATGACTTGCTTTATTGATTATAATAAAAGAGATAGAAAGTACAGGTGCAATATTCTTTTCAAAATCCAGATAAATCTGACTGATAATACTGAAGCAAAAACAAAAATTAAATACATAACAAAGTGGTCCAACATAAGGTTAATTTAGTTTCTAGTTCAGAATAAAGTATTTTATGTAATGAGTATTATGTTTATTATCAATGAGAGAGAAAGAGAATATTATTTCTTTATATTTATTAATAAATGTTACTTAATTATAACCCTATGTGAAACATGATAATAATTCCTTTTTATACACATATAGGGCCATATTGTTATTAATTTACTAAATAATTTGTCATAAACAAAATCTAATACATTAAACTTTCTTGAAATACCTAAAAATATCGTTGAAATAATAAATATATTTCCCCCTACCCTAAATAATGTTTATTATTTAATTGCAAATTCCTGCAAGTAGACTGTATATTCTTTACATTATATTTATATCAGAAGTTACATGCATATAGAGCAAAGAGTATTATTGAAAGTGGTGGCATGTGATGATTACATTAATTATGATAATCTAACAAAATCCTTCATTTCAAAAAGTAGTTTATCATTACCAAGTCATACCTTCTCTCTAGTAATCTTCTAAAGCAGATAATTCATCACATGAAGTTGTCATAATCACAGGGACTTTGAAAAATCTGTCTTGACTGCTAGAATAGATAATAAATTATTTTGTCTAGTAAGACATATTGCTTCTTTTATTTCTATGACATGATCATATCCAGATAATTTTTGTTAGACAAACAATTTTGGGAAAAGGTTCTCCAATATTATAAATCTAAGATTGTCCATTGCAGAATAATCATTAATTGTTTTTTTCATCATTGAATGTATATTTTAAATAAATATTTCAATAATTTGTTAAGATAATTTAAGAGTATTTACATGCATATGCCATATAAGCCATTAACACATAATGTAATCCCCAGACCTATTTATAGTAGTAAGTGCTAAATGCTAATGTAATCATCTACTGAAATGAAGATAATGGAAATATAATAGCACAATATCAAACTTAGTGATTTGCTATTTTACTTATTCTATTTTAGTGAGAAAAGTGCAGCTTTTGTAATTATATGTTAAATATTAATTGTTAAATGTCTTTATTTAAAATTATCATATACATTCATAACACAAAGTTTTAAGTAGTATTATTTTTTTTCCTTTTCAGACATTGCTGACTGACCCAGTGCTAATAGTAGTTTAGGAATTAACCAGAGGTCTTTAGATTTTTAAATAATGAAATTATGATGTTTTAATCGACTCTTCTACTTGGTTACAGTATCACTTAATTTCAAGATCCTGGTTTGATCTCCATACTATGAGGGTTACTGTTCAGGCCAATAAAGCCAGAAGAAGAGAGAAGAATAATACTCCTCAACATTTTGTATTATATACCAACCTATATGCTATTACTAACAGTGGAATGTATTTGAAAGTTTAAACAAAATTTGAATTTAAAAAAAAAGATATTTAGCAATTAATATTAAATTAAATAATGCAAATAGTTCTGACTTATAATTATAAGCAAAAATGTCATAATCACAAACTTTTAGACAAACATAAATTGTAACTATTAAATTTATTAATAGCAAGTATCAATCTTAGTCATTTTTAAAATTTAATTACTTTATGTGAGACTAGCTCAACTATTATTTTAGAAATTTCAGTTTTGGGAATTATATTTTTTGAGATGCTTTGATAGATATAAAATCTGTACTCAATCAGCTACAAAAAATTGCCAATCACTATATGGAAAATAAATATTGCCAATCAAAAATAAGTTCTGTTTTGAAAAATAAAAAATCCACAAGTAAAAAACCATATGTTAGCAGTGTGAGTGCAAATTGTTTTCACGTACCTAACCACACAATAAGTTTAGAAATGCTGATTAACGATAACTTAAAGCTTACTTAATAATTTTAAATTTTGATTCTGTATTATATAAATTATATATGGATACTTATATATTTATAATTCAAACATAATGGAGCAATAAGTAATAAGAGAAAGAAATAATTAAATAAACTAACCTCATTCTGACAGAAGGCAAAATTAATATAGCTGCATCATCTAAAGGATTTATTTTTAGTAAATATAGATTTTTTTAAGCACCCTTTTGTCTCTGACAACTAAAAATGTTACATAACTGTTTTCAGGTTATTGCAGCTCTATATGTTGAAAAGGATTAGAATAATCAGTTGTATGATTTTTTTTGTTACTTAGCTATATTCTAATTGTTAATTTCTCTTATTACCAAATTAATATATTTAACAATCTCATCCAAGAATTACATTACATTTGCATTATTCACCAGTTATATCTTGATTCCTGATTTCTTTCATTATCAAATCAACAATATCATCTAGAGATGTCACTATGTATGCGATGTAGATCGTAATTGTAAATTAGTTAAAGCACACTGAAAAGGGCAAAAATTAATATTTTCTAGAAAGAGCTTTTTTCTGTGTGATGATTATTGTATATATTATAGCTGTTATATAAAGACATTTTATATTATATTGTTGATTTATTTAAATACATCTGTAGACTATATTATAACATTCAAATTACATTTTATAATACTTGTATTTCACAATACTTTTTTAAAAGTAAGAATAGATTCAACTTATTTACTGTACTTCTACCCTGACAGACATCATTGTGGTTGCCTGATTATGATGATTTATACCATAGCTTATCTCTTAAAGGTATTGTTATGAAATGGTATGCATTAACATTTTAAGTAGACATAATATTTTATTTTGACTTAATATAAAGATAAATTTCTAAATATTTTAGAGAATCCTAAAAAATACACTTTCCATGAAAACTTATTTCATATTAAAAATATAACGTTTTCTATATCTGGTTTCTGCTAAACTTATGGTATATAAATTACCCTATAAAAATATTTTTGTGTGATAGATATAAATAATTGGTGCAAATAAAATGAGAACGAATATATTTTGTCATTTTATTCCCTTTTATGAAAGTAGATATACATATCAATGGCATTCTTGTAGTCTCAAATACTGACTTCCAAAGATTATATAGTCTTGTAAAAATATGAGATGAATTTTTAGTCATTACTGAATAAATAATGTTTCCAATTTTTTTAGTCTGACTTTGTAACTTTGTAAATCGTAAGTATTGTAAAGAGTGATTTTATCAAATGATAATGGCAATAATTTATAGAGTCATGATAAAATTTGCAATTTCATTTAAAAATTTCAGTTTTGTAAATAAATTGCTAATCATTTTAAATAAATTTTATATAAAGTTTCCAAAATAATTTTGATCCAACAATAAAGTTTAATTTATTATTATCGGCAGACAATTACTATCAAGAGAATTTTGAAGTCAGAAAGCCTGTTTTCCAGCAATAACTTAATGTGCATGCAGATTAATAATATATGTAAATCATATTTAAAGTGATCTAATTTTTTCATACACAATAAACGATGAAATTTTATTAAATAGTAATTACTAAATATATATATAGAAAATGAATCTTGGAAAAATTATTTCAGTTACTTCTTTACTAAAATCATGTAAAATTATATATTAAATCAAATGTTTCATTTAATATAGTTCTTTTAGGTTAGACTTATTGTATAATATAAACATTTGATGATCCAAGATTTAAATCGTTGTGGTTGTAAAAAGACAGACAAGAGTATTGAATAAATTCTACATGAGAATACTGGTCAGACATTTATTAATATCAGATATAAGATAAACAGAAGTAATATATTGCTGCCAAATAAAATGTTAGTTGTATTTTATTTGTCACTGAGATACATAGTTCATTATGTAAATTACAACATACTTTTTTACAAAAGAGAAAAAAAATAACGACCTTAGAAATGTGATATATGTTATCTCTAACACTGATACAAATTTTATATTGAACCATTGTTAAATACAAAAATTGAATGAAATACTTATTTTTAGTTATATATTGAAATATTTTCATCATTTAGTTGAAATGTTAAAAGTTTTTAGAACAATTCCACCTTTATTTATACTTTTCTAAATACATTCAACTATTAATAATAACATAAATGTTAGTATGGAATCGAACATATTGAATAACATTATCTTCTCCTTTTCAATCTGCTACTGATCTGACCAGTGACAGCTATCATTAGAATTGATCTGGTGACTTTTAAATGTATTAGTATTAAATTCAACTCTGTCAAAGGATGGTGTTACCTTTTTCTCTTCTTCAAAGTGGTTGCTAGCCTGACAAGTGGCAGCTAGCAGAAGAATTGAATTAGTCTTTAATGTTGAATTTAAAGTTGCTCTAACCAACTAAACTATTCATCAAGGACTAGTTGATTAAAGAATGACCATAAATTCAGTATTCATTGTATTAATCTATATGTTAATACTAACCACTAAATGTAGTTAGAAAGATATAAATAAACATAAATTATTTTAAAAACATTTAACAATTCAGTTAGATGGTAGAAATAGTCTAAAATATAAGTGCAAGAAAAATGCCATCATACCTAATCTTCAGGTAATCATTATTTATTTACATGCCTATATCGTAAATTTAATTAAAGATGCCAAAGATGCTAAAGTTTCTCTAGGAAGATTTTTATAGACCTTATTTTTTTAAAAATCTTTCTATGCTATTAACAAATAAACTAGATGTTAGGGTTAATGCATAAAATAAAAATACAAAATTCTTCACTCAAAAAAATATCTAAAACAGTCTTTTCCATAGTAAGAGTAAATGTTGTTGAACGTCAACATACTGTAAGTGACAGTTTCTATTAGTAAACAAATAATTAATAATAAAAAAAAGCTAAATAAACTGTTTAACATGATTGGTGATCTTACCATAAACTCTCTCTACATAAACTCATACTGGTAATATAAATGAAAGATAAATTAAATGTCATATAATTATAAAAAATAATTAAGACCAATGCTATAGGAATATAATTTGTATCAATTATAAATATAAAGAATCTCTCACCGATAAAACCAATAATCTGATTGTGCACTCTTATACCGAGTACTCTACCGAAATAATCTGAATGTGATAATTAGTGTATTTGAAAAATAGTATATATATTAGTCCAATTTTTTTTTTTTGCTTGCAATAAATATGGCCATAAATAAAATATAAATTAATATAATATAAAGAAATAGACTTTATGTTTAACAGAAATTTTCCATCATAAGTTAATCTAATAAATATTTTCACAACATTATTTAGAATTTTCTAAAGATAAACATCTAAAAGTTTTGAGGATATTCACAAATTTCTTTATTTAAATAATTTGAAGCATCAACATGATAGATTGATAGACAACAACAGATCTATAACAATTGATTAAACTAAATGCTCCCCTTCTAACTTTCTCAATTATAAATTATCCAAAATTTCTTTTTCCACATTCTTAAGACATTCTATCCATTATTTGAAAAAGTCATCATCAAAAAGTTTTTATTATAACAATGAAATGACATTAGCATTTAGTTGAAAATTATTCTCTTCTTTCACATAAAAAGTTTATGTAGACATTTTTTGAGATAACCAATGTATAATTAGTTGCGATCCTGACCGATCCACGTGAAATTTGTAAATACTGTATACTTTTAATAATTTTGGAATCTATACTACCAACGTAATATAACTTAAATACCAAATAAAATGGTTTGTTGTTTTTTTTGCTACTGGTTATGGCATGGAAAAATTACTTAAAAACTTATTTAATATTTTTGTAATTCATTATTATTTCGGAAATAGATTTGAAATAAATTTTAATATGTCATTCCAAAGTAATAATAATAGAATTTGTACTCTGAATCTCTTTACCTCACTTCCCTTTTACAACATAGACATTTATTATTGTTATTGAGGGTCATGTAAATAACTGAGTTCAAACCCATATTTCAAAATAAAGTGCTGTAAGGTCTGCCATCCCTCAAAAATATATGTAAATGGAATATGTCCTGTATATGAGGGGTCAGATTGACTTGTGGTCAACATGGGTGGGATGAGAAAGTTGGCACTAAGGTGGGCTTTGAGTATTTCATCATCAGATTTTCAATGAAATGGATGACTGAAGAGCTGTAGTGTGGAGTGGTCTGAAATCTGTCCATTAAAGTATGAAGATTGACTACCTTAATATAAGCTGAGCATTGATTGTATATATGTGTGGAGATGATAATCTGGACCAACTGAAAAGTGCTGGTTTATCATGAAATACCTGTATTGGTGATTATTTATCTTTTCGACATGTGTGTGCATGGATGGTTGAGGGTCGTGTGAAAATCTGAGTTCAAACCCCCTATATATATCATTATTATTATTTAATTATCACTTTATATATATATGCGATTACAGAACGATAAAACTTGGAACCTGCATAAAATGATTTTTTTTTTAATTCAGCACTTTGTTTCTTTTATTCGCGTACTCTTTTAGTTTATTCATTAGTATTCACAGAAGGTATTACTTTTGCATAATGTTCGTCAAAGCATCATAAATGTTTAGCATGCTAACAGGTGAGTCACAACTTTTTACAGAATAATTTGTCTTTGGCTTTATTAAAAGAACTAGCCGACGAAAGGTAAAAAAAATAACAGTAATCTAAACTATGAAAAGGAATACGTCTAATAACTTCACAATATTTTCAATCTTATAATATTTTAATAAATAAATACTACGTATTATTAATAATAAATATTTAAATGAAGTTATGAAAATATATTAAGGTGAGGGGGGAAGGGATTAAGAAACGTTAACAGTGATTTAATAGGTTGGTTGAGTCATACCTTTTTGGCTTAATAATTCTTATCGGAATTCTACAAAGAAGCTTTTATTACCATTACTAAGCGATTACTACAATACTCGCACTTAGTCCAAACTTTGAAATGATAACATATGTGCATTTAAAAATTACAGTTTGTTTAATTTATTATCAGTAGTAAATATTACTAGAGCAGAAACATAAAAGTTCAAAAATAGGGCAATTTGCGGAATAAAATTATTAATTTTTTGATTACGTTATCACTTTATCTATTCCTATTATAGGTGTGCATAAATATATATTCATCTGACATTATATTCGTCGAAAGAGATCCAGTACAGGTTGGCATGTTACAAATGAAACAGTTCTAATTTTATAAAACATTCTTAGTAATAACTTCAAAATGCATCATTAATTAAAAATATGTCATTTTAGACTTGCAATCTTTACAATTTATAATTGTAAAAAGTTTAATAATTAAATATCATTCAATAAAGATAATTTTTAATGCATAAACTCTGCATCTCAAGTTTTATAGCTTCAGTCACGATAAGCTACAAAATTCGGACTCGGCTCCAGAAAGAAGGTATTTGATTGTATGATAAAATTAAAAAGACTTTATATTGTTTTGCCGATCAGCAATTTTCAGACTAAATTTTAAAATATAGCAATTATAAAAATTAAATCGCTAAACATCACATGATCAGCATTTCTTATAATGCTATTAAAACAGGCAAAACAATCCATACAGTAGTGCCACTCAGTGAAAGCTATAGTAATCAATGGATGCCAAAAGACTTGTAATAAAATCCCTATCTAGTGCCTACTCATCCAGTCTGGGGATAGAACAAGCCTTTGGTATCCATTGATTACTCTAGCTTGCATTGAGTGGCACTTTTACCTGTTTCAATTATAAAAATTATTGATGCTTTAGGGATAAGAAAAAAAGACATCAACCAAAAAATGTTAATAATCTGGTATTAAAAAAATCTAGATTCAAGAGCAGTTACATAGTAAATTCATCCATTTCTGCATTCTGTTCTATTCATTACTCCGTTCTTCGTTTCCATATATCTCTTTTCCTCTCTCATGTCATCCAAAAAAAAATCAATCTTCTCATTCCTTTCTTCTTATTTTCATTCACTATTCCATCAAAATATTCTTCAATAAACTATTCTTTTTTCTTAATATACGTCCATCCCAACTTCTTTTTCTATGTCTAATTTTCTCATTCTTTTTTTTTAATTTGCTCTTTCCAAAATTTTTTTATGTGTCATTTATCCAACTAATTTATTTTATTCTTCTCCATAATCACATCTCCAAGATCGTCAATGTCAATCTATTCCTATTTTTTTTATTCATTGTTCATGTTTCACAATTACATAATAACACACTTCACACAGTGCTTAATTGAATTTTTCCTTCTTACAGGCATAGTTAGCTCCATAAAATATTTTTTCTTAATAAATACCTCTTTGCCAATACTATTCTTCTCTTAACTTCACTTTTCCACCATCACTCAGTTAACTGTTCAAATATTTAAATTCATTCACTTGTTGAACTATATTATTATGAATATTAAGTAGTATTCATTTTGTAAATCCCTTCCTACCCATAAACACTTGGTTTTCTCAACATTTACCTTTATTCCATATTCTATACATTTTCCCTCCAATTTATTCAACATTTCTTAAGATTCTTTTTATATCTTCAGTTATAAGAGCTATATCATTTACAAATCTTATATATTTTAGTCTCTCTATATATATATTACATTAAGTTTAGTGTAGAAAATATACATGTATTTAAATATTATATATGTAGTTAACTTTTCTTAGATAAATTGTATTTAATTTAATTATAAGCACTGGGAGTGTTTAGATAAAAAAAAAAAAAGCTTAAATTTCAATGTTTGTTATAATATAATGCTAAGACACTTTTGATATCTTGATCTGATATCATGTTCATAATAATGACTGGTGGACAGGAGGATGGGAAGTATAAATATAATGTAAATTTACACAAATGAGTTAAATTGCCCAGTTTTTAGAGAGGGAGAAGCAGGATTCCTCTTTATTTATAGAATTAGGATTATTAACAATGTGCCATACCTCCTTTATTTTGTACTTAGAATCATTTCTCTTGATACACATGGCATTGGCTCGTGTAAATTCAAATGTATGACTGAGTTTGTTTTGATACTCCAGAAATATGGATTTTTGATCTGGATTGTGTTTAGCTCTTCTGTAAAGGTATTGATATTGGGAGCATCTTGTTGCTAGGCAGGTGCATGATTCTTTCAAGGTAGATCACATTGCAGCTGCTTTGATTGCAAGCAATCTTGTAAACAGTGTGGCGGTATGTTGGATAGGGAGTTTTCCTTTGGAACTGTTGATTAACCTATTGCAGGTAGTGGAGTGTGAAGGCTGATCCTATATAAATTCAAACATTTTATTTATATTTTTGGATACTTTAGGAATATAGGGAAGTAAAATACAGGGCTTGTTGTTAGGTGGTATAGGTCTAGTTTTGATCTTGTTGTAAAATTAGTTGATTTTAACTTGTATAAGTTAAAATTCCTATATAGAAATGTTGTCACCCTGGCATATTTGTGAAAGTAGAGAATTATGGATTTGAAATATATAGGTCTGATTTTTATGGGTTTGATTAACATTTTATATTTTAGTTGGGCACTCTCTCTTTGGATGTATATGTTGAGATATTTTATTAATTTAGAGAAGTCTTTCTGTTCTATGATCCAGGTTAATGCAGATTTCTCTTCAATCTCATGATTATGTTGTTAATTTGGAACTCTGGAACAATTATAAAGATGTCATCAATGTATCATGTATATATTATCCTAAGTGTATTTTCTAGATATTTAGGGAGTGCATTCATTTTGATATGATTCAGAACTATGCTGGATATTCCACTTTTTAGTAGTCCCATTGGCCAGCCATTTTCTATCATGTATTATCCTTTATTAAAGAGGGCATTTATATTTTGATCAATCCAATTTCAACAATCAATATTATCTTCTATAGTCTAAATATTTATCTAATAAGTCTTCTAAATAAGCATAGAAAAGCATTTAACATGATTCTTACTTAACTCCTCTTTCTATACTCACTTCTTCAGTTTCATTATTCTTCAATCTGATTCTTATTTTTGGTCCAATATCCATATTCCAAATCACTCTTATTTCAAAATACTCATTTCTTTTTCAAGAAGACCATAAATTTATTCCAGATTACTCTATCAAATGTTTTTTCCAAATCCACAAAACATATATTAATTCCTTTATCTTTTTCAATATATCTGTTTATAATTGTTTTAATAGTTATCAATAGCATTTCTGAGATTTTTTTTTCTTTGAAAACTAAATTGTTCTTTTTCAATATAATATTCTGCCTTCATTTTAAATTCTTTGAATTAAAATTCTTAATATTTTTGAAGCATGAGATAACAAACTTATTGTCTTGTATTCATATCTAACAGCTCTTTCCTTTTTAGAAATTGGAATCATTATAGTCCTCAAGAAATATTTGGACTAAACTCTACTATTATTTATCAAATTACCCTGTTCCATATATTGTATCAAATCTGACAGTTTTACCATTTTTTTAAATTCAATTTAATTATTCCTTGTTAATGTATCCATATCTTGCTCATCTACTTCAACATCTTCACTTCCAAGTTCATAATTAATTGCATTATGTTCTTGTCTTAACAAATATTAAAGATATTCTTTCCACCTTTTCAATATATCATTTTTCTCAGTTAATATTTTTCATTCTTAATAGTTATTTAACTATTTATTTTTATCATTAGTAACAGTTTTATATCTATCAAACACAAGATTATATTTTTTTGCCTGTTAAAGCACTTCTATCTGTTTACATTATTGTTTCAAACTTTTTTTGCTAAATATATTCATTATTAATTTTACTACATATTTTTTACCTATTGATATTTTTCATTCTTCCCTATACTTCCATCTCTTTTAATATACCTTGCATTATCCCAAATTATTTAGTTTTCTTTTATTGAATTGTTTCTATTGCATTTTTTGCCATTTTTAATATTCACTCTTTAGTCTTACTTCAATGTGAATCACTCTTATATTCCTCATTTTTGAATACTTCATTTATTTTCTTTTTACATGTGAAACTAAACCTTTCTTACTCTATTTGTATCAATTTATCAAACTTTTATCTTATATATCTTTCTCTCTTTTCATTTTTTAAAAATTCCACTTTAATTTAACCATAACAATATTATGATCAGAGTTTATATCAGCACTAGGTAAAACATGCATCATTCAATAATATTCTTATATCTATCCTATATTAGTATATAATCTATCTGATATCTTTTTCTATTATCTGTAGCTTTTCATGAATACAATTTTTTTGAATGATTTTTAAATGATTTGCAACCACAAATTTATTCACTTTGTAAAATTTTACAAGCTGACAACCTCATTCAATTTTCCAATACCCTAATTCTCAACAATATTTCCTTTCTAATAATTTCCCACAACAATACTCCAATCATGCAACAGCAATATACATGCATTTTTACCATTTCATTGTATTATTTTCTCCCTCTTTTCATATTGATTAATGGTTGGCATATAAGTTTGTAGAAATGCCAAATTTTTAGGACTTGCTCTTATCTTTATCAACTTAAGTCCATCACTACACAATCTATCTTTGCCACATTTCCCCAAAATTTTCTTTGCAACAACAATACCAACTTTATTTTCTGCTCTAACAATATTAGAATAATTATTCCCACTATTTACTTCTTCATACCTCTCCCATCTCACATCACATACTCCCATAACACCAATATTATTTACTTTAATTTCTTTTTCAAAACTTCCAATTTTCCAGCATTTCTCAATGATCTTACCTTCAAATTACTAACTGTTAATGTTTCTTTTTCTTTGATAAAATGACTCTATTATTTAACATCTTGAGATGAATGATTGAATTCATTCCAAGTTAGAAATGAAATCTGATAAAAAAACAATTTCAATTGAAAATTAACATTTAATGACAGACATTCATTAACAATGCAAAGAGTTGTCATATCATCACCCCCTCCTCAAAAAAAAAATTCCCAGAACTGTAACAAAACAAATCATTGCAAAGATTAATTTATTTATAAACACTCAGAGTTACATTAAACAATGCGGCATCAGTTTCAGAACATTTATATTATTATGAAGTTTTCATTTTAAAGTGATTTTTGATAAATATACTGTATAACATAAGCAGTAGAGGCACCACAAAAAAGAATTGATTAATCAATGATTGGAAGTTATATGTCATATAACTGAAAAAATCATTTTCTATACCTTTTCAACTACTAAATTGTACTGTAATGATTTGGAATAATATCATGTTATTCTTTCTGTCAAATCATTTCTCTACAGAATAAATCATAGCAGTAGATTATTTGAACATTGTGAAACTTCATGATTATTTTGTAACATGATATTATTATCAAGCAGCATATTATTGTTTCCAAAATGATACAGACTCATTTTATAGATCTTATGCATTCAAATATTAATTTCAAAAATGTATATATTGTGTTAGTCATTTTTCATATTTAATCATTCTCCTGTGAACTATTGTAAACAGAGGGAATAAATATTTTCCACTGGCATCCTTCAAAGAACTTTTTTTTCATAAAAAATTGTAGATACTGTTTTAAGTGTTATTCCACATACAGAATGCAAGCACTTCTTGATGTAAATAGTGGCCCTATACCATAGTAATAAAAACATCACAAGTATTTCATTATTTTATTCTGTTTATATATATATGCATTCAAAAGTGTTGACACAAAATAAGAATATAAAAATAATAAAGTATAGAAGTGAAAATATGTTTTATAAATAACTATAATAAACCATAGAAGTTATTTCAACTATTTTTGTAACCTTCTTCAAGTGAAAACCATTTCAATTTAAATTAAATTTTCAGTTGGCAAAGTTATGAAAATAATTGAAAGTGTTTCTGCAGTTTATTATAGTTATTTGTAAGATATATTGGCATTGTTATACTTTACTATTGTTATTACAACAATTATTTTATAATAGATATTTTATTTATTTATACATATATATCATTACCTTCTAAAGGCAATGTCTTGTCATTGCAGTCATATCATTCTATTTTCAGCAATTCATTTTTTATCTGCATATGAAAAGCATTCAATTTCACTGATCACATTTGAAATATTCAATATTTTTGATCTGCCTCTCAGTATTCTTAAAATTTTGTCTTTCAAATCATTTTGTAAAAACCTATCATGTCTTAAAATATGACCCTAAAAATTTAATCTTTGCCATTTTTATCACATTTCTCTTTTTATTGCAAATTCTATTCATATTTGATCATTAATATTTTTTTTCATCCAACTCATTCTAGTTAATCATCTCCAAAGCCATATTTATATTCCTTTCAATCTTTTTCTTTCTTATTTTCCCAAAAACTGTCTCACAACAATAAATCAATATACTCCAAATGAATATTTAATAAGTTTCATTCTATTTTTGGTATTGGTATTTTTATTTAGTAATAAGTTTTTTTATTTTGAAAAGCATATTTTACTAACAATATTCTTTTTTTAAATCTCAATAAGATAATTATTGTCATCACAAATCATACTACTCAGAAAACAAAATTCCCTTAACTTTTCTTAAATGTATATTATTTATTTGTACATCAATCAGCATTTTTATCTTCTGTCTGACTACAATCATCACTCTAGTTTTATTAACATTTATTTATCTTTAATTTAAAATATTCTGTAAGCATATTTCATATCTTAAGCATTTTATTAATTTTTTCCCCCTAAGTCTGCAAATAATGCTATATGATTGGTATAATGAATACAATAAATATGTTTACCATTAATTTGAATTCATTTACTTTTTTGTGTGTGTGTGATCTTTATTACGCTCTTGATAAATAAAAATAAGTAGTGTGATAATGGGCAGGATTGCCTCACACCTCTTTTTATATTAACATTAGTTTTGCAACTATTTATATCTATTTCTGTATTTTGACATTTATATATTAAAATTGGCCATTTATTTTTTCAATCAAGACCTATATTCTTTATCATTTTAAAACAACTGCCAATCCACTTTGTCAAAAGGCTTTTCCATATCAATAAAAAAAGCCACGTAAGATTTCTTATTCATTTCCAATCTTCCTTGCAAAGTCATTCTTATTGGCATTATTGCTTTTTTTGTTCCTTTCCCAAATCTAAAACCATATTGATTTTCATCCAAATTCTCATTAATTTTCTTTTGTATTCTATTTTTAATTATTATGAGTAAAATCTTTGAGGCATGAGATAATACAGCTATATTATATATATATAATTTCTACATTCATTTGCATTACTTTTTTTTGGAAAGACAATAGCTTTATAGTCATACAATCAGATGGTATTATATCTTTTTCATAACATCCTGTTATAACATCAAATAAATTATTTTTAATAACATCATTACATTTTTTTAAAACTTCAATTGAAATACTGTCCATACCAGATGCCTTATTACTTTTTATCTTAGTAATTATATAATTAAATTCTTCTTGTTATTACAGGATGACCTCATCAACTATATTTTTATCCTCTATATAATTTATCATATTTATATTTATTATTTCTTCTTTTTTATACAAATCTTCAAAATACTCTTTTAAATTATCACACATTTTATTGTTTTTAAAAAATATTCTTTACTTCTTTATTCTTAATAACATTACTAAATGTTTTTATTCATAATTCGACATTTTTATTCAACCTTATTTTTAGAGTATATATCTGTTAAACCTTTCAACATTTATGTTATTTTCAATATTTTCATTTATCATATTTATTCTTTTGTTCTCAATTCTGCAATTTGTTTTTAACTATTTTATATTGATTATAGTCTTTATATCTAACTTTATTCTCTTTTTTAATTAAATTCAATATTTCTTGAGTTGTACATGGTTTCTTAAATATCAATGCCATATTCTCAATATTTTAGTTGTATCTGCCTTTATATATGCTTTAATATTCTTCCCCATTGCACATTATCAATATCTATCATTGTGCATTCATCATTAAATTTCTTTGCTATGTCAGAATCTTCTAATTTACTTAAACATCATTTATTTTGAGCAGGCATAATTTTCCTCATAAATTTAGTGCTACATTTGGATAACCATGATTATATTGTAGTTTATTCCTATATCTTTGTTTAATTATAATACAATCAAATATCTTTTAAGATCTTCAGGAGCTTTTCGTGAATAAGATTTTCTCTTAGGCACATCATAAAATGTATTGAATATTACCATCTCATGCTTCATACAACATTCAATCAATCTTTTACCTCATGAATTCATATCATCTAAATCCAATCTATCCACATATCTTAGAATTCTTATTTACACCCATATATGCATTAAAATTACCCATCAAAATAATATTATCAATATCATTCACAAGCTATATTCTTATTCTAATCTTTTATAAATATTTTCAAATTCTTCATCATCAGTTTTAGTAGTAAGAAAATATACCTGTATTAATACTATACCTACTAGATATGCTTTCATCTTACTCATTAAAATTATATCACTTCTATAATAAGTGTTGAATACATTATTCACCCCTTTATCTCTTGATATAATGACAAAATCATTTCTTCTAAACTTGTCATCTCCACTATAAATTGTTCTAAATTCTTCTGATTTATAATCACCCTTACCCATCTATCAAGCTTCACAAATACCTAAAACATCCACCTTATATTTTATCATTGACTTCTTAACTTCTTTTAAATCAGGTTTCCATAATATCTTCACATTTTAGCTAATGATTATAAATGTATTACTTTCTTTATGAAGATTTTGCAAACTAGAGAGCTGAATGGCTTTACTTTTTCCACTCATGATGAATCTTGGTACATGAATTCCATAATCAATAAAATAACTATTTCTATGTATTCTTTTCATGAAGGACAAAAGAGTGCCATAATCCTCTATTAGCTCATCTGTCCTCTTAAGAAATCATTGGCTTGCTAGATAGGAAGTTCTTATGCTGCAAGAAACTCAGTCACCAGAACCTCTTCATAAAGCAAGATGTATTGTATGCAGGTGAAAATGGCTGTTGAATAGTAGAGGCTATAAATAGTATCTCATTCCTTACATTTAATATATATATTGAAATGAACAATCTATTATTCTTTTTTTTTTCTCTTTTAGACAAAAGGATATGAAAATTTGTTTAAAAAAGAGGAACTAAAATGACATTCAAGAAAAAACCTAAGTTTTGATATAAAATCAGTTTTTCTTTTCTTTTGACCAGACTGGGATATTACTTCAGTCAAATCTCACAGCACATCTACTTATGCTTTATGAATAAAAGGGAAGAACATTACTAACAGTTAGCTAGCACATAACCAGAGTAATCAATGGATGCCAGAAGGCTTGTGCATAAAATTCCTATCTAGTGCCTACTCATCCAATATCCCCAGACTAGTTTCTGGCTTGTGGCCTTCATCAGTGAGGAGCCTTGGATCTGAGAGCACTGCACCTAGATCTTAGGATCTAATGCAACCCTCCAGCAGCCACCTTTTATCTCTACTTCACTACAAAACTATGAGAATGAAATTGAAAACACAATAATATTTTCAATCTAAGCTCAATAGCTTATATAGTCATATGGTTCTGAACTCAATTCAGCACCCATACATTTTGGTGACTTTGGCTCTTTAAAAACCATAGCCACCGTTATCTTATTAGGCAGAATTGGTGTTAAACCACTATATGGAGAGTTTTTGCCTGTTTACTAACAGTTATGTGCTAGCAAGATGGTGATCATGTGTTGTTTAGTGGTTTAACCACAAAAATTATTAACCTTCTGTTGACAATTTTTATAGAGTTACTTGTGAGCAGTGCCATAGTCCAATTTAAAATCTTTTTAAGATTTTTCAAATATGTTCATAAACATTTTTATGATTTATTGGAAAATATATAAGTTATAACCCAGACATGCTTTAGACAGACTTCTCAGTTTCAACAATGAAATGAGGTTATGTTGTAGATATCTCTATAACAAATAAAATATTTCCCAGGAAGTTAAAGGGATATGCAGAAAAACATTCAGAACTGAAAACATGCAATTAATGAGAAGAGTCAAAATTTTTCTTTTAATTATTTAACTATGGGTTCTATTTTAATCAACTACTAATTTAATTTTCATTTGTTTGTTTACAACTTGGTACTTCCCAATGACTTTAAATCAAATGCAGAGTCATTCTTCTTTTTTTCTGTAGCAGTTCTTTTGCTCTAACAGCATTTATAAATCAATCTAATCAAATATAACTTTATGAAACTAATTTTCAAAAATACTAACTTATCACAATATTTTCCTCTTTAACTAACAAAAGATTTTCTCTTTTTATACAGTAATTAATATGGCAAAACCATACAGCTACTAATTAACAAATACCACAACAACTAACAATAGAATTTAGATTCTTATATTTTTTAAATTTTGTACTAAGAATTAATTGAGACCTTATATGGAAAGACGAAATCAAAATAACTTTTAGTTGTTTTCACTTGCAGACTACAAATTATTACTAACTTAGTTATTTAAGTAATCATAATAAAAATGTCTAAACAAACTTTTATTTTGTCTTGAGTTAGAACTAAAATTATAAAAACAAAAGTTAAATTTACACTTGCTTATAAAAAAATTAAGAAATATTATTCAAACATGCAAACCCAAATAATTTAATTTG
This sequence comes from Epiperipatus broadwayi, assembly GCA_028023455.1. NCBI lineage: Eukaryota > Metazoa > Onychophora > Udeonychophora > Euonychophora > Peripatidae > Epiperipatus > Epiperipatus broadwayi. The sequence continues at coordinate 5,268,115 of JAQFVV010000048.1, read as the reverse complement.
TTTGTGTATATATATGTATGATGTTCAAGCTTCATAATTTATATTAATGTTTAAATAAATTTAATTATAGCTAAATAATTTATTTCTTCAATCGTTTTCTTTCTAACTAACTTTAAATATATTACCCTACTCTTTCTCTGCCTTATTCCTATGAATGTGTGTCATGAAATATCCATTTATAAACATATGTAAATAAATAGAAATTTTCAGATATATAAAAATCTTGTGGAAGGAATTGAATTTTCACACCTGTGCTATTATAGTAAATTTACATGCACCGACCATTTAATAAGTGTTTTAAAAGCATAAGTGAATCACTTATGATTAGAGCTTATTCTTATTAAAACCAACACATACTGACCATGCTTAAAATCATATTATGAGCCTGATATTTCAATTGACAAATTATTTGTACAAATGTGATTTATATTAGAATAAACATATGTAAATAAATAATATGGCAATTTATGTGTGTGTATATATATATGTAAATCTTGTGGAAGGAAATGAATCTTCACACATATGCTATTGGATTGATATATTAAATTTTCATTATAATTTAATATTGTTAACTAATATAAAAAATAATATCGAAGAAAAAAATTAAGTTTATTAGCAAAGTCACAGTTACACAAAAATGTTGAGAAGCTATAAATTATAAAATGAAACTCTTCCAACTCATAATAAATCTTAAAATAAAAGACAAATTTATCCAGCATGAGTTACATTTTGACACCTATTAATTTGGCATATCAATATATTGTATTTTATAATTCAAATAATAATCAATAATAAAAAAAAAATTTATTATTAAACAAAATAATTTATTTAAGAAAAATAAAATAATAATGCTATAGTCAAAATTATTAATATTTAAATTAATTCATCAAAATCAACAAACACGTGTATGATCAACAATCTGAGACATTGCCAAAACAAACCAAATTATCCTTAATCTCAATACCTAGTAACACAGTAACTTATTCACTGAGCTGTCTCCTTGATTTTAAATCATTTTGTAATTTTTTTCAGATAGCCAAAGCAACGGAGACATTATCACTCATGTAAAACAAAAATGCAATAATAAAACTAAGCAATGGGTGAAATGCCTGTTAGGTATAAGCTTAACTCTCTACTATAATATTCTAAATAATGGCATAGAAACAACAAATGCTCGTGAAACTTTATATATAAAATATTTAAATATTAATTTATCATTATAGCCATATTATTTATAAAGGTATAAAGATTACCAGTGCTTACGAAAGTATTCACCACAAAAATGGAGTCATTATAAAATGAAGCCATAGGAAATTTAAAACTAGAATTAACCAACAATGTCAAGTTAAACATATCAATAATATCTCAGTCATCAATACATACAGTATTAGTCAAATCTCATATATATAAAATAAATATGATTACCATTTAAACAATCATTATTTAACATTATAAATATCATTAAATAATATGAATTATATATTTCATAATCTGTATTGAAATTTGACATCTATAAAAGAAAAATAACTATCATTTATTACATCTGTATTATTTTTAAACATTATATTTGAAAAGTTTTGAAAATATTATTTGCATATAGCTTTGATAATTCAACACATAGTGATCAGTACAATATTTAAGAATTGACAATTTGAAATAATTGATATCTGCATAATATTTACATGAAAAACAATTTATTATAAATTTAAAAATATCTAACATATTTATTACAATAGAAATTGTTAAATGTAAAATAAAATTTAAATACTATTACTTGTAATATAGAAGTTTCTTCTTCATTTCAAAATCCAGTTCATTTCTACCTACATGAAACTTTAAGACAAAGGTATCAATCTTTGTTTTACTGAACCATGCCAAGTTATCAGTAAAAATATTGTCTCACATCTATATGGCTTCACTTACATATAATAAAGCCTTACAAAAAATTACTAATAATTAAAATCATACTTTTATTAAATAATATTATATAATATTTAAATACAAGAATATTGTCTATACTGAACTTAATGTAATTAGAAGGGATTTGAACTCAGACTTTCAAGCTACCTGTAGCTATCCATTCCATTTTATACAACTGAAAAATATGGCCACATACATGTAAAAAAGATAAACGATCTCCAGTATTCATATTTTGTGCTGACCAACTCTCATCAGTTGGTTCAGATCATCATCTCCCACACACATATATAATTAGTGCTCAATTTATATTAAGATAACAAATGTTCAAACTTTAATGGACAGGCTTCAATATTATCCACCCTCCAACTTTTCAGACATCCATATCATTGAAAATTTAAAGATGGAAGGCTCAAAACCCTTGATGATGCATTGTTATACCTATGTTAACTTTAAATCACTCTGACCCCTTATGTATAGGACCTTAATATATCCATTAAAATACACAGAAGAGGGATGGGCAGAATACAAAATGAATATGTAATATTTAAATACAAGGTCCTATACATGAGAGGTCAGAGTGACTTAGTTATCATGAGTATGACAATAATATTGCCATCAGTGAGGGCTTTGAGCATTCCCCAACATTAGATTTTCAATGATATGGATGGCTGAAAAGTTGGAGGTGGAGAAGATTGAAGTCTGTTCATTAAAGTTTAAAGATTTTCTATTTAATATAAACTGAATACTGATTATAAGGGTAGGAGATGATGATCTGGACCAACTGCTGAGTACTGGTTCAGCACAAAATATGTATATTGGAGATCATTTATCTTTCTCACATGTATGTGGTCATATATATCAGTTGTATAAGATGAAGTGGATAGATGTAGGTAGCTTGAAAATCTGAGTTCAAATCCCTTCTGATTAATCAATATTATAATATAGATAATATTAATACATGAAACAAACATAAAGTCTTTCCTCTTTTTATTTGGTTAAATCTTGGATTTTATAATATTTTCTTAAATCTATGATTAAATTCCGATCATATAATTAACTCAAATTATATTAAATTCAATTCCAATTGTCAAATGACGATATCTAATATTCCTGTTTTTTCACTGAATAATAATAAAGATTCTATTATAATTATCACAAATTTATTACTAAACTAAATGTATTTTTCATGGTGTTCAAACTAATATTTAAGTATGACCGAAGGACTGACATTACATGTTATGTGTATTTTTCACAAGTGATAGTAACAATGTGATTTTACCATTTCAAATAATGGATTCTTTTTTGACTTAATTTCTTTCCAATATTTGAGTTTGTTTGATATATATATAATATTTTAAGCAATTACTATTTGATTTACATGATTTATGTAAGAAAGTATTTTTTAAATGGAAATTGTTGATAAATGATTATTAAAGGCATCTTTCAAGCTATAAGGAATCAACCTCTCTTTACATTTTTTACAATAAAATGTTAATCAAGCTTAAGATGGGAAAGTATATCTTCTTACATGGTCGAATATAAACTTGTCCTAAAATGTTATTAATATCATGTGTAAACATATGAAATGTTTGTCATGTGATGTTATGATGTTTTTATGTCATAAAGTGATAGTGATGAAGCATCATTACAAAATAAGAACTGAAAATAGTTGCATAATGACAGTAAAAAGAAAAGCAATAAACTTATAATTTTTTTTTTTAAATACTCTTTGGTTTAGTAAATCATATCCTTAAGATGTGTAACTCATATATTTAAATATCCATTTCTCTCATAAAGGATGACATTTGTAAGCCACTCTATCCATGTATAGAACATAAGTTGTTATCAGCATCACCACCTTTCATCCACTCAAATCATTAAATACATTATATAATATAAAATATTATTATTAAATAATTAAAAGCTACCTTTTGGTTAATTTTTGATAAACTTTAAAAATACATAATCTAGTAGTTATTTTTTTCATACAAATACATTTATGACTTATAGCATTCAGTATCTTGAACATGAAAATTATTTATTCTAATCATTACACATTTAATATTAACAAACATATAAAAATATACAAAACAATTACAATATTATTCAGAAAAAATATACAAAAAAGTCTATCAATGCCCTAATCTTAACTTTTATCTTCTCTAATTTTTGGAATTTTCTATTAAGGAATAATAAAATTCAATTATTATTTTTTTTATAGTTGATAAACATTGAATGTAATACATATTTATACTTTAAAGTAAATTATATATCCAAGGCAAAGGACTTAGTAAATATTAAAGAGTAATTGCATTTTTCTTTATTTTAACACATTTTCATATTTAGAGCGAGAAAGAAAAAATGGAGAGGATATTGTATTTACTTCTTCTTTCCTGAGATGGAAATTTTAAATGAGACATTCTCAAATACTGCAAAATTTATTGACCAAAATCACTCTTATATCATTATAATGTTTCCATTTAAGTTATTGTTCCAAAATAGTTTGGCAATAAATAATACTAACACAAGATTACCATTTTATTTTAGTTGTAACCAATATCATAATTTTAGAACATTTATTTTTGAAGATAATTATTTATATCACTTTCTAAAAATGTAATGCTGAATGTTATATCAATAAGAACCAAGAATTTGAAATTAAAATTCTTAATTGGTAATTGACAATTTATATTTTTGAAATACATTTAAATTCGTACAACAAGTTAACTAATAAACTGAATAGTTGTATCTCATTTGGCTTCTAAATTCTAATTATTGTTTGATCTTTTGTTTCCATGTGATTTTTGTTTCTAAAATAAATAAGTGAACACACTTGTATCTATTTTTAAAATAAAATTAAATGACAGAATTATTTTTAAAGATAAAAAGTATTTTTATGAAATGTAAGAATATGAATAGATGCAGATAATATTTATTTGTACTAAATGTTAAGATATTTAATTATTACAGAATTACACTATTTTAATTAAATTAATATTTAAAATAATTGCTTATTTTAATATAATTTTGTTGAAGCTATCAGTTTAGACTGTGGTAAACAAGATATTCTGTATCAATATTCTAAGAGTTATTAATCCATAATCAAATATTTTTATAATCTATAAATTTGCAGAGTTCAAAGGATTTTTCTTCTAAAGTCATTACCTAAGCAAGTTTAAAGCAAAAAGTAAAATATAGAAAATTATATAACCAATTTAACAAAAAAGTTACAATAAATAACTATTATACTAATAAATAAATAATTTTAATTGCAAAATAAAATGAAAAGTAAAATATAATGAAAACAAAAAACATGGATAGCCATCTAGAAAATGGCAAATATCAACATGTCTTTCAACAATATTAAATTCACTAGTAAATAATATCAAACATATAATTGTTTTGTTTTTTTCAGAATATTCTCAAATTGTGTAATCCTTCCAATGTAATAATTCAATGCATATGAAATTTACTGTCATAAATCTTTAGTCATTATTACAATGTACACTTATATCCCATGTAAATTTCATTTTTTAAAAAACATGAATATAATATACATGATATATCAAAAGCATGATAGGCAGTAATAAAGTTGAATATTTAAAAATCTATCTTTTCTGTTTGTGTCCATTAACAATTACATTCACACAGAAAAGGAAATAATTCATAGTTGAATTACAAAATATAAGAAAGTATATAAGTCATTGTATTGTTTCTCAAATGATTAAAATTGTTTGCACTGAGGGTAATAGCAATAAGAGAAAATCCTAAAAAAGTCTTGATTTATCATCAAGAAAGGTAACATTGTGAATAGGTGAACAAAATTATGAAGACAAGCATGCATTGGAACAAATAATAAATTATATTTGCAATGACTATGGCATGCAGCATTACATTGATAAAGATTTAAAATTTATTTATTCCACAGTTATAGTAGAATTTGGACATATTAACAATTATAAATATATTATTGCTTTCTATACTGATAAATCTTAAATATTTTCAATAATTAAATCATAAAAATAATCCACAAGCTCATAGTATAGAACATTTTACTCAGTAATCCATTGACTTAACTATGTTTGAGCCTATAAACTCATTTCAGACAGTAGCATAATAGTAATATATTTTTTATATATAATTAATGTAATATTTTTTTTTTAAAATGTAAAAGTTGCTATTTCACATAACTGCAATATTCACTGTTTTGAAATAAATAACAAAATACCAAACACATTATATAAGACCATAACAAATGTAAGACTGATTTTATCGATCTTACTCAACTTAATAATTAATAAATAATATTGTAAAATTACTGTCACCCTTGATTGCAAGTACACTTAATAGTCTTTATTGCTATCTGTTTTTGGTTACTACAGACAGTTTCTTCAGTGGGTTAAATCGCTTATATATGCTATATTAATTGTTATATATATATTAGATTAGTTATAATTATTAAAGTATAGAAAATCTAGAACTTTTGACCGTATTACATAACCATTTTTCTTAATGATTGATAAAACAAATCTTCACTATCATTTTATTTGAAAATGTTCTTCATGAAATGTCAGTTGATGAAAGATGCTTTGAAATTTTTCACTTAATTTCAAAATTTCGGATTTTGAATGTCTGATAGCTGCAGTTGAAGTTGAAAGTTTAAAAAAGAAAACAAAATAAATACAGTATTCTTATATATATATTCCTTAACTATTTCTTAAGATTTTTTTTTTTAAATAAGAAGTTTTTATTTAAATTTTAAAAATGACATACAGCTACAAAGAGAGAAAGAGAGTAGATATAATACAGTAAATAAATTCTTTTAAAAAATGTTATTCAGAAAATTTAGCAACGTTCGAACCTCAGAAATGATATAGTGAAGCTTTAGGTCAAGAATTAGTTCTAAACTATTATGAAGGTAAAATAACATTTAAAGAATTTATTGTAAGAAAAAGGCTTCGAAAATAACTCCTCATAGAAAGAAATAACATCAAGCTTAACAGTTATTAGATGGTGAGAGATTTAAATATCTTTTCATTTTTATTTTATCACTAGCTAAGAAAAACTATATATCTATTTATTGACTAATATTAGATGGTTCAAGTTGGCTAGCTAGAACCTGGAAAAAATCTAAGCCTGATTTAACTTTATAAAAATATGCTATTACATAGCCTAGATTTAAACTAGATCATAGGTATGATATACTAAAATACATCACAAGCTAAATGCTAATCAATTATTTTTACATATATATTTATATATTAATACAGCTTGCTTTTGCAAATCACATTTTTAAATTGTTATAAGGTATGTATATATTTAATTAAAATTCAGAATTAGTAAAAGTCAGTAGCTAATCTATAAAGATAAAAGGGTAATGTGTTAATGCTTTGTGTTAAATATAAACTTGTAGTATTTAGTTCAGTAGTGATATAAAAAAAAATTGAAACATAAAGATGACTTGAAAATCTCAGTTCTGCTTTAAGATCTATTTACTGATGTTTTACTATATATTACATATTATTATTACTGTTTGTGTAAGGGCATCATCAATTTTCATAGAAAGATTGCAGATATTAGTTTTATTCAGAATAATATATTTAACATTAGACAATAACAAAATCACAAATTACTGCTACAAACATTCAGCAGATGGTAGCAGTAAAAATAAATAAATATCTTTGATATATAAGATATCTAATTGTCTAATTTTTTTCATTATAGTAGCATAATAACAGATGGATGTCATTATATTTCAGTAATAAATCATCATTTTATACAATACTAATAAATACCAAAGTCTATTGTTCTGTTTCATTTTTAGTATTATATGTAGTATATTATGCAAAAATGACTTGAAAAATTATGGATAAAGAGTATATGGAACAATCTATAACTTTGTACCATTTTAAACAGATTAATTCACAGATATACATAACTAATAACTCATAACAGTTTCTCAAAATATCCCAATGTATTCTTTAAAATAATTTTTATATATTTATGCATCAAACATTTTTAAAATCTTTTATTAAATGATGGCTTTAATCATCCATTCAAATATCCATGACATGTGCAATCACTTGATAAAGTTTTATGAGATGTACTCTTTTGCATAACTCAAATTAGATAAATGCACTCAATAGAATGACAATAAACTATAAAATTAAGTTATTTGTTTAGAAAATGTTTATAATAAGTAAAACAAACACTATCAATAACAATGTTAAGTATTATGCTGTAATTATTAATAGCTCAGTTCATACTGATGGTTGATAATAGATGGAAGATTTGTATACTTTGTTATTTATACGTGTGTCAGAAGAGACCTCAAAAGAAAGTGAAGACAAGTAACAGGGAGTTACTTTAGTTGTTTATAATAAAAACTGTTGCTTGGTTTTTGATAATAGAAATAAAAATAGATTAACAATGAGATGACAGCTTAGTTATCATGACATTTATTGTATAATCTTTTGTTATCATGCTGCTTGTAAATAAAGAATCTTGATTGCTTCTTGACATTTTATAATGGCTTTCATCATCTTATTTCTGATGAAAATCATGTCAGGTTTTTTTAATACTGCTCATTTTTTAACTTCAGACTTTTGTTTGTCTGCATAAGTTGGACAAAATGATTTACAAATGTATTTTCAGTTTGTAGTGAATGATTGACTTGTATTTATTTAGTCCATATTTGATCTGTCTTAGAAAGTTTTTAAGCAGTTAAACTATTAAAAATATATTTACTACAATTATATTGGCAAATTTTATAAATAATTCATAAAAAAATGTTCTGTTAACCATCTTAGAATAATCTATTTTATTATAATGAACAATATCAACCAAAAACAGATTGGAATATTTCTAAAACATTTTTAATAATAAAAAAAAAAAGTAAAAATATTTCACTATTGGATTTTCTTCAAACACAGAAAAATAGTAGAGCTAGATTTCTAGTGGTATATTTTAGATATTTGTTTTATTTTAATAATATATTATTTACATATAAATATAATATCCTACACCATAGATCACCCCTAGAGAATCAAGGGTAATTTGATTCTGCCTCGTAATACATCTAAGTCACTGAATTGACATTAATATATTATTTACATGCTGTTCTGTATTGAATAAATTATTTCTCACTCATTCTGGAAGGACAATTTTTATATAACATTACAATCTACTTCTTAGGTTTTATTAGCAATATTTCCAATCTATTTTTATGTAGTCTTTAGTTAAAGTTGAGCAACAAGCAAATCAAAATTATTGTGATGATATAGTAAATGTTCTACAAATTGATGTCTTCTATTTGGCTTTCATTTAAGTAAGTAAAATGCACCAAATATTACTAAAATATATTTTGAATATTGAACTTTTGGAATGTAGTCTCTTTTTTTTGCAATTATGACTTCTTGATGTTCAAACAAACAAAAAACAAATTTCTAAACAGAGTTTTAGACCAAAAATTACCAACCTTTTTGTACTGTAGAATACTGATAGGGAACAATCTTTTGTCAAAGCATGTTTATAGAATTTATATAGAACATTGTAAGGGAGGGATCATAATACTGACTTGAGTGTTGGTGCCGCAGTAAAAAAAAATTCAAAGTTGTATTAAAATTATGATTTTTTTTTTTAAACTAATAAAATTTTATTGAAAATTTAATAGTACACAATTGTTCCTTGTTTTATAAATTTAGGCAAAACAATTGTGGATTTTCAAGACTTCCTTTTGCATATGTACTATTAAAATAAAATAAAAAGAAAATTCTGTTTTCAAAAAAATACTTATAGTTTTAATTAAATTATAAATTTAACAGAAATAATAATGATCACAATTCATAACTGCAGTGTAAACTCTTGTTGGCATTGTAGATGGCGCCATGTCTGTTACACATATTATTGTTGATTTTGTTTTATGTTATTAATTACCAACTGTTGATTGTATTACATTGCTGCTAGTCTTAAAAACATTACATTGCATTAATAATGTCAGTGATGCTCTCCTTTTTCATTGTTTGCTTTGTTGTCAGCTTTCTTGTTTTCTGATGATTGGTTAAAATGAAATTTAAATAAAATCTTTTCTGTGTTTGTAAAATAGTGGTGAGCACACACAAATTATTCCATAGGAATATTTGTGCCCATAGGCACAGGGTTGGAACCCCTGTTTTAGATTATACTGCTTACAATTAATATACAAAAGTGACAACTAAATACTTACAATTCTATAATATACATAATAACCACCCATTTACGGACTATGTTTTACATAAATAACTAAAAAGGCGGCTTCTCTTTGTGAAAGTTTTTATATTCATTTCTTGACTACAGTAATAGAATGCAAAGAAATAGTCTGCTTAAGCGGAACTGACTCCACTCTACAAATTCACTTTTGGGAGGTTTTTCTGAATCTTCCTTTAATCTGAAGATATACATTTTTCTGTGGAGTCCACCTGGTTTTTTTCATCAGTTAGTTTATTAGGAAAGATTATATCAATCTTTTGGTAAAATATCTCACATGATTTCTTACACTAAAATATACTGATTGCATTATTTGTGATAAACATATATATATATTCACCACTTCTAGTGTGTGATAAATTATTAATAATATATACATACATATATAATATTAGTAAAATATCAGTCATATATAAATACAAGATTATTAATATGCAAATTTTATATACATACATTTACATGCACAACAGTCTCTTTTTATTCCAATGATCTCCGAATTCTCAAGATTACTATCTCATGTTTGAGTTACATCAACAATCTTTTATTTCCTGTTTTAACTTTAGGATTGGCATTACTGCATTTTGCTTATCTTCAACTTGAGATTTTTAATCTCACTTTTATCTATTTCTATTTCCAGCATTTTATCATTAGCATGACTTTATCTTTGATAATACTGATTTTTTAAATTGCATGACATTTGTAAAGTGTCAATGAATGTGATTATGTGCTTCTTATATACAGTATTACACTTATTTGGACTAATTCTATCTCAACAAGATTATTAGAACCTTTCCTTCTATCCATATATTCTTTAGTTATTTTTAGCCAAGATACTATTGTTTATTTTATATTAATCTTATTTCATCTACTATGTGCATACTTTGGACTCTGGAAAAGTGAAGGTAGTTTGTTATGCAGTTTTTATCCTATCAGTATTTCAGCAGAGATTTTTCCAGTTTCTGTTAAAGGAATCATATATTCATGCAAGAACTTTGTACATAACTCAAATAGAATTTTTTTAGATGATAATTTAAATAAACTTTAAATAAATTTTTGCTTAAATGTTGAATAGTTTTTTCAACATTTCCATTAGATTCAGAATAGCTAGATGGTGTTTTTAAAACAGCTTTATCTTCCATTTCTTTAAATAGCCTTACAATTTTCATGATATGAAATTAATTTTATTATTTGACACTAATATTTCAAGAAAATCTCATTTCAAAAAAATCTATTTTGAGATTGTCTTTTTTATAGGAGACATATGTATAGTTTATATTAATAAGAACCAGGAATGAACATGAATGGGCCTGCATGAATTAAGTACACATATGTTTCCAAAAACCAGTTTCTATGGACCATGATGCATACTTTTTTGGTGAATATTTAATAAAAATTGACATACTCAACATCTTTTAATTAATGTTTCTATTTCTGCATTGACTCTGGAACATTTAGTTGTAAGTTAGAGCATTTTCTCTAACTATATCTGAATGATCTTGGTGAATTAATTTGAGGTCTTAATTTCATCTTTTCACTTGGAATTAAAATATTGTTATATATTAGAATAAATCCTTGATTTATTTGTAGACACTCCAAAGTGATATATAAAGAACTTGGGCCACTTTTTAGACTAACCTTCTCTATTCCATTTTATTAAAGATTAGCAAAATTGTTTTTTTTTAATGTTATTATTTTGCTATTTATAGCTTTGAAATTTAGCTCATTTACAGCGCCGGCGCTGGGTACTAGGCGCCCGCATGCAAATTTGATTTTGGTGCCCCTGTCAATATGTATGTTTACTAAGGTGACCCGACCGTGTCCCGTGGCGTTTTAAAAAAGTCATGATTTTTAGAAAGAATGCACGATGTAATGCTATTTTTGATATCAAAAATAGCATAAAATTGATTGTTAAATTATATATTATTTCATACAAACGGTTTGTATGAAATAATATATAATTTAACACGGCAAATTTAGATTTTTTTTTTTTTAAAATTTCATATTTATTATTTGCGTCACTGTCTGTTTTTAACAAACATGATCTAATATATATATACGCATATACATACATAAGTTCTAATTTATAATACTTTTAGTGTGTGTTTATTTATATATTTGCTAGCAGAAAGTTACTTATAGTTTACTATAAGCAGTACTATATATATATAAACATTACAATATGAAATTTGTAATATAATAAACTTTATGTTTAGTTTATTGTTCATGATAAATAATAGATTTGATTGTTTTATATTTTTAATATTAAGCAGAGCTTGTGTGCAGGCCTGCTTGTGTGTGTCATTTAATAAGATATAATATGACTTCATATGATTTTCAATAATCTACTCTCAATAATTTTTGTAAATAAACATTTGAGAATAATATTCTTCAAATGTGAGTATTTTTGTTAGTAGAGTTTTAATTTCTCAGGGATGACGCCTTCTTTTTCAGATGCTAATCTCTCAGTGATGGCGCCTCCTTCTGCCAGCGCCCGCATGCCTAGCATGCGTTGCATGCCCACTTCCGCCGGCCCT